>CM059296.1:12692500-13200000 GCA_030340665.1 Neosalanx taihuensis | reverse complement strand
AGGTGTTTTTCCAGCTTAAATTCTCAGAAAAGGGTGTGTGTTTGTTAGTCTGTGTGTTTATGGGGTGTGTGTCCTTACGGGGCATGAGGAGACAGTGCTGTAACACAGACATGAAGTGTGGCTGTGCGTCAGTGTGGCTCATCTTCTTCTTGATCAGCTCAAACACCTGCGTGGCGCTCTTAGTGTCGATGTGGACCTGCAACACAGAGAGACGCGTCATCGCCACGCCAACGTCCTGACCAGCACCACGACCGGCATCCGCCGGAACACACCAGAACCTCTCGAGCTTTGACTCACGGTATCGAAGCGTTTGGAAAGCGCCAGCTCATCTTCGTTCCTCAACATCTCAAAGAAGTCCAGATGCCTGACAGAGCAAAACAGCAGAGAAGCACATGAGGGTCCAGAAGGTTCTGGAACGCTGGCTGGGTGATGGGAGTTGGAGAAAGCAACGGCGGGACTCACCGGTCTAAGGTGGCGTTGTCATGGGAGCGCAGCTTGTCGATAATGGGCTGGATGCCGAGCATGAGGAACTCGTAACGGAGGTGGATTCTGAACTCCAGGCTGGACTGTGGGAACCATGACACAGAGGAGAGGAGATGAAGAGAGGGAGGGGAAGGAGAGAGGAGGAGAAAGGGATCCTCAAAGAGGAAGAGAAGAGCTTACCTCCCCGGCACCCTGGCTGAGGACAGCATTGATGAAAGACATGATGGCCGTCTTAAGGTTGACCTCGTCTCTATAGCGACCAGTACTCCTGTCCAGGTCGTTCAGCAGAGTCTGGAGACAGGTGAGAGAGGAGAAAGAAACAGAGTAGAGAGTGAGAGAGAAAGGGAGAGAGAAGAATGAGAGAAGTGAAGTGAAGTGAAGTGATAAGAGACGAGAGTAACATAGAGAGAAAAAGAGAGATAGAAAAAGACACAGTCCCGGGTCAGACAAGAGTCACATGTTCCCTTTTCTAAGGTCCATGTTTTGAATCATAACTGTAACCAGGACAGATTCTCTACCTGGAACCTGGTCCTCTCTGCAGCAAACTTCTGGTAGTGCAGCATGGCCTCCAGAATCTTCTTGTGGCCCCCGGGGACCAGACACACAGCTCCCATAATCTCCAACACCGCCACCTACAGACAGGGAGGGGGGAGCAGAGACACAGACAAGGGAGGAGGAGAAGAATGAGAGGAAGTAGGAGGATGAAAAGTGAAAACATGAAACAAAACCAAAAAAATTATCATCAGTCGACAGCGTCATCTTCCGATGCCCACCTTGGTCTTGACGTTCTCTGTGGCGAGGCTCTGGGCGATGATGTTGATGCTCTCCGAGTGGGACAGCACATGGGCCCGGCCCTGGGAGTTGTTCATCAGGGCTTTGATGCAGCCGATCAGGGAGGTGTGGATCTGAGACTCGGTGGTCTCGTAGTCCATGCTCTTCAGGAAGTTCAGGATGCAGGTGAGACCATCCAGGTCAATGAACCTCGTCACAAACCTGAGAGAGGAGCAGGAGGTCAGAGAGGTGTGTGTTTGTATGTTTGTGTATGTGTGTGTTTGTGTGTGTGTGTATTTGTGTGTATGTTGTGAGGGAACTTTCAATAACACTGTATGTTGAATTAGTCAAGATGGTTCAAGATGTTCCAATGTATTTATTTGCAATATGCTCACAATTGACAGCATATAAGTGTGTGTGTGTGTGTGTGTGTGTGTGTGTGTTTGTCAGGTGTACCTCATGGGCTGTGTCCTCAGGGCGGTCTTCAGACTCTCTATTGTCTTGTTTCTTTCCTCCTCGTCCTCCTTCTCCAAGGCTAGCAGAGTCTTCCGCTGAGAGCACAACACCAAGGGGTAGGTTTCACATCAATACACCACAGTCAAGGAAGACTGTTTACCAATCAAGCCTGTGGTCATATAATGCTGACTCATTCGTTCGCCCCCCACTACCACTCTCTAACACACACACACACACACACACTCACAGCAGCCATGGAGTTGAGCTGGTCAATGTAGAACTCTGGCCAGCTAGTTGCTCCCTTGTTCTCCTCCTGTTCCTGAAAATACACAAGCACACGCATAAGGACACACACACACGAACAAATCAGAGTCAACATACCTTCAATGATCTAATTAGGTCCATTTTTGGACCAAACTGTCTTGGTCAAACATTGCAGCTTTGTGTGAGTGCTTCGGTGAAAGGAGAGGGATGGTTACGAATTCTACTACACAAACAGACTTCCTTTCATAGGGATTCCAGCCCTCAGTCTTTCCCTCGGGCGGGGAGTTGCTGAGCTGGGCAGGAATGAGGTCACTTATAGTGGCTGCAACATGTGAAATACTGCGCTGCTCTGTCAAACCTTGTGTTAACAGACTGGTACCTATGGCTAAATGGCTCATGTCGGGTCAAACCTCCTTGTGTTAACACCGCTCACTGGGGCTAGCTAGCTAGCTCAGGGAAGATGCAACCACTGCCTTGTCAACACAGATAGCTGTCGCTAGACAGCTAGCTCTAGCCTGTGTTTAAATGGCTGGTAGCTAGCCCGGGGCTGACAGACATTCCCAGAGTGTTTGGGAGCAGAGGAGAGCAGGAATATGATCTGAAGCTATGGCTTAGGCACTGGGTAAGTTTGGGTCCTGTGTTAAAAGCTCCAATTGGAAAACAATGTTCTTAATAGAGGGAGAAGCACAGCAGGACAGCTTTGATGTACTGACTGGTGAAAACTGGGGCAGGGGCACTGAGGGGGCAACGGTGTGTGTGTTTGCGTGTGTGTCTGTATGCATGTGTGTGAGAGAGAGATCGGGGTTGTGTGTGCGTGAGTGTAGTCTTGGCCAAATGTTTTGTCTGGCAGACCTGATTAAAGACCTTTCTCACAGCAAGCGAGGACAGATCTGTTCTCTCCATTTCTTGCATACACACATTCTCTCGTTTTCTCTCTCTCTCCTCACCCCCCCCCTCTCTCTCTCTCTCTCTCTCTCTCACTCTGTCCAGCTGCAGAACCAGCTCAGTAGTTTCAACTGCAATGAAAATAGTTCCCACACAAATCAGCAGAAACTCCCATTTTTAGCCTGTAACTAATACACACAAATTCTTTCTGTCTCTCTTTCCCTCCTCACCTTCTTTTTGCTGCAGTAGATCTGCCATTTCTTCTCAGCCGGCAGAGCGAACATGGCCTCTCTGTGTTTCTCTGTCAGGTCCAGCTCATCCTGGAGGAGAGGAAAGGAGAGGAGGGGAGAGAACAGGAGAACAAGGAGATGAGAACAGGAGAGAGGGAGAGAACGGAGGACAGATCTGACCATTAGAAGTCATATTGCACTGGTTTGACAACATCATAGCATGGTGAGATTCTCAGAAAAATAACGATACTTTGAGCTAAGTTATGCTGTTTGAACTTTTTGATTAAAGCAGCATATCAGAAAGCTTTCTTCTCAGATGATCTAAAACAGTCTGGTCCATCTCAGGTCTGGGACCAGCAGTCTCCCCCTGGTTAGTCTGGTCCATCTCAGGCCTGGAACCAGCAGCCTCCCCCTGGTTAGTCTGGTCCATCTCAGGCCTGGGACCAACAGCCTCCCCCTGGTTAGTCTGGTCCATCTCAGGCCTGGGACCAGCAGCCTCCCCCTGGTTAGTCTGGTCCATCTCAGGCCTGGGACCAGCAGCCTCCCCCTGGTTAGTCTGGTCCATCTCAGGCCTGGGACCAACAGCCTCCCCCTGGTTAGTCTGGTCCATCTCAGGCCTGGGACCAACAGCCTCCCCCTGGTTAGTCTGGTCCATCTCAGGCCTGGGACCAACAGCCTCCCCCTAGTTAGTCTGGTCCATCTCAGGCCTGGGACCAACAGCCTCCCCCTGGTTAGTCTGGTCCATCTCAGGCCTGGGACCAGCAGCCTCCCCCTGGTTAGTCTGGTCCATCTCAGGCCTGGGACCAACAGCCTCCCCCTGGTTAGTCTGGTCCATCTCAGGCCTGGGACCAGCAGCCTCCCCCTGGTTAGTCTGGTCCATCTCAGGTCTGGGACCAACAGCCTCCCCCTGGTTAGTCTGGTCCATCTCAGGCCTGGGACCAGCAGCCTCCCCCTGGTTAGTCTGGTCCATCTCAGGCCTGGGACCAACAGCCTCCCCCTGGTTAGTCTGGTCCATCTCAGGCCTGGGACCAACAGCCTCCCCCTGGTTAGTCTGGTCCATCTCAGGCCTGGGACCAACAGCCTCCCCCTGGTTAGTCTGGTCCATCTCAGGCCTGGGACCAACAGCCTCCCCCTGGTTAGTCTGGTCCATCTCAGGCCTGGGACCAACAGCCTCCCCCTGGTTAGTCTGGTCCATCTCAGGCCTGGGACCAACAGCCTCCCCCTGGTTAGTCTGGTCCATCTCAGGCCTGGGACCAACAGCCTCCCCCTGGTTAGTCTGGTCCATCTCAGGCCTGGGACCAACAGCCTCCCCCTGGTTAGTCTGGTCCATCTCAGGCCTGGGACCAACAGCCTCCCCCTGGTTAGTCTGGTCCATCTCAGGCCTGGGACCAACAGCCTCCCCCTGGTTAGTCTCAGTACATCTCAGGGGAGCGTGAATTCCAATGGCCAGCCCTAACAGCCTCTCTCTCTCTCTCTTTTCCCTTGGAGCCCTCTATCAGCTGAGAGAGAGCCACACACACACACCAGAGATCGGGTAGACCTCCTCAACAGACAGCATGAAATATGCTGGCTATAAACTATCTTACACACACACACACGCACACACACGCACACACGCACACACACACACACAAACTACAGTCAGGGCTAAGTTAGGCAGCGTGACCAGGCATACCAGAGAGACAACATCATGGCCAGATGCCCTCTGGTCTCTCCCCCCCCCCCCTCTTCATAGCCAGATTGTACTTCCTGTCTCTCCAGTCAGCCTGTCCTACAGACTGTGCTCAGACTGACAGACAGTGAAGATTCCAGAACACAGCCAAGGTTTTGCCTTCGTGCTGTTTGGCAACTCTGTGTTAAAGGTTTGGACACGGGAGGAAGGAGGGAGGGATTGTTGTACCGGAATGAAGCCGGCAGCAGAGGTGGCCGCAGAGCCAGATCCATGTCAGGGTGAAAGGGAGAGCCGGCATGGCGGCACTGCACACCCTGGACACTGACGTCACGCCTCCGGGACACCTTGGTTTGGTTCAGGGTTAAATAGCAGCAAAGTCAGCAAAACTAGGAGGCTTTTTACACTGCAAAATGTTGGGAAGTGTGTGAACGGAGCTTGTGTGTTGATCTTAGACACTATCCTCCATGCTGCAGTGACACTGCAGAAATTCTCTCTCTCTCTCTCTCTCTCTCTCTCCTCTCTCTCTCTCTCTCTCTCTCTCTCTCTCTCTCCTCTCTCTCTCTCTCTCTCTCTCTCTCTCTCTCTCTCTCTCTCTCTCTCTCTCTCTCTCTCTCTCTCTCTCTCTCTCTCTCCTCTCTCTCTCTCTCTCTCTCTCTCTCTCTCTCTCTCTCTCTCTCTCTCTCTCTCTCTCTCTCTCCTCTCTCTCTCTCTCTCTCTCTCTCTCTCTCTCTCTCCTCTCTCTCTCTCTCTCTCTCTCTCTCTCTCTCTCTCTCTCTCTCTCTCTCTCTCACATCAGACCTTTAGACTTTCTCTTCTCTTTCACCTTTTCTCTCTCCCTCTCATCTCTCATTCCCCCCTTACACCCCCCTGCAAGCTCCCCTTTTCTCTCTCTCCCTCTGTCACTACGCAATTGGTCTCTTCTGCTGTCCCCAGTCTCTCTCTCTCTCTCTCTCTCTCTCTCTCTCTCTCTCTCCTCCTTGGCCCAGTCTCTCTCTCTTTTCTCCTTGGCCCAGTCTCCACCCCCCCTCTCTTTTCTTCTCCCCTCTCTCTGTGTCTTCTTCTCTTCCTCTGCTGTGCAGCTCATTAGCTGTGGCCAGAGCATGTTGTGCTGCTCTGCGGAGCTCTGTGTTTTCCTGCAGGGCCTCTAGTTAGTCTGACAGAGTTGGTTTGACATTTGGGCCAGTCCCATTGTCAGCTCCACAGGCAGGACACAAAGACACCAGCCGCTTCTCTACAGGACGTCCGATTGGCCACGGCCTGGCGGCAAGAGGGACTCTACTGAGCGCGTGCAGACCTGCTAGGGGCCCAACTGTAGCGGTAGTGAGTTAGAGGGACAGGACAAAACCGAGTCATGCGCGGCCATACAGACACACACACACACACAAAATCGTACAGATACGCAGGCACACACACACGCTGGCGATCCCAGTCATGCAGTGAGCAGGTCTGCAGAGCTCAATGAGTTGGGCTGTTATTGTCTGTCAGCAGCCAGACTCTTTCATGGATCATTAGCTAGAACAACAACCATGCAGCCGGCCAGCCAGAACCAGCAGCCAATCACGGTCTCTCCTCAGGAGCAGGGACCCTCCTAGCCCCTCCCCCTAATCTCTACCCACCTTTACTCCACATGGTCATACCATAACATGGTGTACTGGAGAATATGGTCATGGAGGTGAGGTGATTATATAATTCCTCAGTGTTGTTGATGTGCTTCACAGTTCGACAAATGAAGGAGAACTGACTGCCACTGGGAAACACCCCTGTATGTGTGTGTGCGCATATGTGTGTGTGTGTGTGTGTGTGTGTGTGTGTGTGTGTACGAACGTTTGTTTGTCTTTTCTGTGTATGAAGGAAAAAAGCGCACACACTTGGCTTTCCACCAACATGGCTGCCATCCAAGCAACCAGGCAAAAAAACTACAACCAACATGGCCCCCGTCCACATCCCATGGCCTCCCACTAGAGATTACATCCGTTTAATACCTGAAGAGCTGGTGATTAGACCATCTACATCCCAGATGGCAGACTGTTAATGCAGTCCAGGCACAGAGGAGTCCAGTCAGCCAGTAAACCAGTCAGTAACACCATGCAGCAAAAGTAACTAGTAGCAAAAGTAACAACTACAAATTTTATTTGGGTCAAGCCCTTGAAAGTGGACCTATATGGACGCTCAGCAGGGGGCAGGAACGGGCGGCGGGCTAGGCTGGGTACGTACCACCAGCTCGGTGAACATGGCGTCCAGTTCCTCGGTGGGCGGCATGGGCAGCGCGGGCTCCAGGCTCTGCAGGGTGAAGCCGCTGTCGTGACGCAGGCGGTAGGTGATCTCGGGGTGGTCGCTCCCTTTGAAGCAGCAGAAAATGACGGAGGACAAGCCCCGCCCGCCACGCTTGCGGGGCGCCATGGCAACGGCTGGCGGCAGCGGGAGCGGCAGGAAGCCGGGCTAGGAAGCGTTACCGTCGGTTACCGCGGCTACCTGGGAGAGGGGAAGAGGAGGAGATCCGTTAGTTAAAGGAAACTGACGTCTGTGTTTGTCTACGAGCACAATAACAACACAGAGATCTAAAGCATAGCTCTGTCAGAAGACTGAGATCAATGAGACCAGAGAGGAGAGAGCCGTGATGGGGAGGTGAGGGAGAGATGTTGGAGATTCTACCCAATTCTTCCAATGTGAAATCCCTCTGTCTTTAGAAAAGTAGTAGAAAAGTGGAGGGAGGGAGGGAGGGAGGGAGGGAGGGAGGGAGGGAGGGAGGGAGGGAGGGAGGGAGGGAGGGAGGGAGGGAGGGAGGGAGGGAGGGAGGGAGGGAGGGAGGGAGGGAGGGAGGGAGGGAGGGAGGGAGGGAGGATGGATGACACAGGCAGTGTGTTTAGCCACCACAGAAAGGTGAAACCCAGTCATCTGTGGTGCCAGACAGTGCATTTTGTAATGGGTCAGACAGAGGCCAGTGTGTGTGGGGGGGGAGTGTGTATGGAGCGTGTGTGGGGGGGTTTGTGTATGGAGTGTGTGTGTGGGGGGGGAGTGTGTATGGAGTGTGTGTGTAGGGAGGAGTGTGAAAATTTGACTTAAAGGCAGATTTGTCTGTCAGCATGCCTAGAATGTGTGTCTGTGTTTAGAATTCAGAGTTCTTGACGCAGCAAGGCCACAGCAGCTTAGAACCGTCTCCCAAACACCCAACAAAGTGACCTTCTTCTCAGAGTGCACACTCACACACGTGCACACACAGTCACGCACGTGCACACACACGCAAACACAGTTAATATTCTCACTCAACACATTCTCTCAACTCTCTCCCACAGACGATAAAAAGTTACGTGTAAGAAACCAGCCGTATTCAGTCATGGTAGAGCAGTGAGACATAAAAGATACTTGAACACACATACTTAGAGAGACACATGAAGTGAAACATGTTAAATCAGGATCTCCTCAATCGGAAAATATGTGAAATGATCTGTGTTTTCAGACATGTTGTTTCACCTCTGCCATGTTCCTGCCATGGTCTGGCTACCGTTCACGAACTCTCACCAAACACACACACACACCAACACACACACACACACACACACACACACACACACCAACACACACACACACGCACTGCCCTTCCCTCCGTCCCTGATGTATCCAGGCAGAGTAGAACAGGCCAGCAGACATGTAAGCTGAGTGCTGGAGAGCTTCCTGAAGCAGCCTCACTGTAGCCTATATGACATGAGAGGAGGGAGGGAGGGGAGGGGGGGAGGGAATTGATGCGGATCTATTTGACACTGAAGTATTTTCCTTTCTCTTTCTCTTCCTCCACCTCCCCCCCCTCCACCTCCCTCTCTCTTCCTCTCTCACTCCTTATTTCCTCCCTGACGGTACATCAAAGACAGCGAACAAAGAATCAGACCGAAAACTCTCCAGACCAAGTGGTGGTTTTAATATGGTCTGTTTCCCAGAGCAGCTTGGAGCGATCACGATGATAAGACTGCCTCCTCTATTCCCTCCTTCACTCCCTCCGTATCCTCCTCAAATACAGGACACATACTAACTGCAATGCGCTGCTATATTAATGTCTGGATCTGAACAGACCTTGGCCCAGGAGGCAGGAACAGCAGCTCGGGCTGGGACATGAAGATGCCTGGATGCCTGTGTGAGGCTGTGGCCCGTTGGCTGGTCCTGCCCTGGTGAGTCAGGCAGGGCGTGGACACAGGTACACACACACATGGATAGACACACACGCACAAGCACGAATGCAGACATACACAAAGACACACACACACAGATGCACACATACAGATAGACCCACACACACACACACACCTACATAAACATTGTTCCCTCCTCAGTCACCGTATACACTCCTCCAAACACTGGCTTATTTTCCTGCTATCAGGAAAGAAAACGTAGCTGTCGAATTATATAATCATCTGTAGGCACAGCCAATCAGAATGACTGGTACTGGCATGGCCATCAGCAGAGCCAATAGGAAGGTCTGGTTCAAGTATCAAACCGACAGGAAAGAACAGTCAGGCAACACAACATCTCGTTTCCTGGTTAGCATCTATAGTTTCATGTGATTGGTCAGATCTATCAGACTAGCCTATGAGAATCCACGTTCATCAGATGGAGTGTCTTCCCCAGACATCTAAACAGATAAACACAGGAAGTAGACACCCAGAGATTTGACTGGAACGTGCAGTCTTCCGCATTCCACAATAATATGCAAATAAGACCATCTTTTGGAAAAGGCTGGCGGTCAGTACATCCTGCCTGCTCCTCATCAGGCTGAAGTACAGCCGTGTCTGGGTCCTGCTTTTTAGACAGATCTGGACATATGTGCAAAGGTTAGTGAGCAGATCTTAACACGGATATAACTTTCAACAGCATGGCAAGATGACAGAACTATAAGCCTAGACAAGAACCTCGTACCCTTTCTGTGATCCACCAGTCATTAGTGTGTGTAAGTTTGTGCGTGTTTGAGTCTGTAACATATCGGCTCCAGATGTGAGAGATGATAACTTGAGCTGAAACTCTCTGTCTTTATCCTGCACGCACACACACACACACACACACACACACACACACACACACACACACACACACACACACACACACACACACACACACACACACACACACACACACACACACACACAACTCTTCCAAGAGCTGAAACATACTCCTTAAACATGGACGCACTCTCATGCACATCCACCATACAGACAATGATGATTGCTTACTGGCTCTCTGTGCTATTGTTCTCAAACTGTGCTTCAAACCATACCTCTGATAATGGTTGGAGAGGATTATTCTACTCTGGTATATACTCATTTTGTTTACAGCTAGAAGGTTGAAGAATCTTACACAAACAAGATAGCCACTCCCAGAAGCTGATTGGTTAGGAGCTGAAAAGGTTTTTAAAAATCTGATTTGCTCAGAAACTAATGAAGCTGATAGGTTGTCAGTTGAAAAAAGAATGATGCTAATTGGCTAGTTAGTTGAGCAATGAATTAAATGGACTGGTTAGCAGCTTGGCGGTAAAGGAAGTGATTGGTCAGCATTTCAGCGATGAAGAGAGCAGATTGGCTGGCAGCTCGGTGGTCAAAGACAGTGTACTCTGTTCAAGTAGTGAGACATGTCTGAACAGATGTCACATATCCTGTACTTAACAGACCACTGCACCACCCTAGCCAGATATAGATTCTGTTTAGTGTGTGTTTGTACAGTGGTCATGAATAGAGATGCTGTATTATTTAGCCAATGATAAAACGTGTTCCTCTTGAAACTGCAGCAGATTCCCCAGAATGAGAACGTTAGAAGAAGCCAACCTCCCATCCCACCTCCACACACACACACACACACACACACACACACATCATCACCTGGCTCCGAAGCACACCAGCCCGTCATGGTCTGAAGCATGTTAGCTTGCTGTGTTTGTGTCCTAGACTGTTCATCCTGTGATCTGCTGGTTGAACAGGACATGCCCTCAGAGCTGCCGACAGGCTGAGTGTGTGTGTGTGTGTGTGTGTGTGTGTGAGAGAGAGAGAGGGAAAGAGCTGCAGACAGCAGTAATTACCTCCTGTGGATGCAGTCCTGTTGATGAGGAGTTATGTTGGACCAGCCGCCTGTCTGCCAGACTGCTGCTTGTTAACATTACTACCTCCGAGGCTAATGGACATCGTGTGTGTGTGTGTGTCATGTGTTTATGCATACAGAAGCTGAATATAGGATTCAGCACTGGACAATCATAATCTTCATACTGGTGACATCACTGTACTGGGAGGTGGGCATCCCATAATAATTGGAATATGTGAAGCGTGTTAACGGGAAAGACAGGGTAGGTTGACACACTCTCGTCTTTCTCTCTCTTGCTCTCGAGCCACACGCACGCACACACACACACACACACACACACAGACACACACACACACCGCCTCAGGCTTCCTCCTTGTCTAACCATGCTCTCCCGTGACGATATGAACAACAGGGAAGAAGAAGCCAGCCTCGGAGAGTTCCGCCCCTGGTGACAGCTCCACAGCACCTGCCTGGAACTCTCTCATCTAGGTTCTAGAACACTGCAGCCTTCTGCAGCTCTGAGCCTGGGAGAGTCCAGAGGTCTGCTGGGCTCTGTAGCTGCGCTACGCTGCTGTGGGTATCGTCCCCTCATCCATACTTTCCTCCCCCTCTCTCTTTTCGCTTTTCCAGTCACATGTCCGCACGTCCCCGCACTCCAGCCAGCCAATTAGAGCTTGGCTTTTAAGAGAATCAATAAGCAATGATCGAACAGCTTGTGAAAGCAGAGAGACACACGGCTGGATTGATTGCTCTGGCAGGCAGGCAGGCAGGGCGGGGCTGGTCAGTGCTCAGGAGCGGGTCAAAAGGATCAGAAGATGGACAAGACAGATGGGCAGGCAGGCTGGCAGGCTGGTAGGCAGGCAGCTATTTACATAATAAACTTACCCCTGGGACCTAATCGATGCACCACCAGATCAATAACTCCATTATCCTCAGAACTTGCTTACAGTACAGGAAGGTTATCTAACACACACAGAGTGACCAGAGAGAATACAGAGCAGCAGCTCCAGCATGTCAGCTCACATTAAGAGAGTGTGTGAGCGCTGCAGTGAGAGAGCTGGGCCTACTGCTGAAACCACTGGGAGAGGAGAGAGCAGAGGAGAGAGGAGAGGAGAAGAAAGGAAAGGAGAGGCCAAGAGAAGACAGGCAAGGAGAGGAGAGGACAGCGGAAAAGAGGAGAGAGGAGGCGAAGAGAGGACAGGAGAGGAGGCGAAGAGAGGAGGCGAAGAGAGGACAGGAGAGGAGGCGAGGAGGCGAAGAGAGGACAGGAGAGGAGGCGAAGAGAGGACAGGAGAGGAGGCGAGGAGAGGACAGGAGAGGAGGCGAGGAGAGGACAGGTCAGTGAAGTAGACCAACAGAAATAGATCAGCAGCAGGAGATATGAGGTGCTATCAGAGCAGAGAGCAGATAAACCAGGTCACACGGCTACGTAGCTAAGCTCAGAGTATTTGGGATTGATTTGATAGGGAGGAGGGGGGCACTATTTTGGGCCTCCCTGCTGAATGCCATAGGGAGAGATAAGTCACTTATTCACATGTCCCACATCTTTACACCTAAACCGAACACTACCTCGTTCCTACTCTGACTCTGGAGAGCTGCTGCCGGATGTTTTCCACCGCAAATCAATTAGGGAGGAGATGAGGGGGGCAACCAGCCCCCTTCCCTGAAATCCGAACCAGGAAGCAAGATAGCGAGAGGACAGTCCATGGAAGACTCTGGTCTGCCGGGTGGAGATCAATACCTCTGTCAGAGGAGCTGACAGGGTGATTGGGCCCTCAGGGAGGGGGGGGGGCAGGGGTCAGGGGACTGGGGAGGGGATTCTTGTCTCTCTCCTTAGATAACCTGAAGGGCAGACAGGCAGGCGGGCGGTCAGGCCGGAAGCAGGCAGTCAGGAGACAGAAGAATGCAGTCTGTAGTAGAACAAGTTCGCAGGGTTCACACACACACCCGTCAAGACCCACCCGATCCCAAATTCAGCCTTCCACACTCTCATACCACACACACCCACCAAATACCCCAGTTGCCGAGGCACCCTCCCCCCTCCCAGTTGCCAGGGCAGTCACCAGCACACTGCTCTGTATTACATAGGGCTAATCCACAGGGATGAGGGAGCCATCTGGTTGCCATGGACACCAGAGAGAGACCAACTCCCCACGTCCAGCTGTGTCTCTCACAGACAAGGGGAACCTCCTGAGCCCAGAAACCAGACGAGGCGACCATGAGGGTGGAGATACAATGACAAGAGCCCCCCCCCCCCCCCCCGAATAGCATTAAACTGGGACGTACACTCATTCAAATCACGTTGAATTTGTGCAGCCCTCTTCACAAGCGATATAAAACATTGATTTTTAGATTGGCATCGATAACCGACCTAAACCCTCAACACTATCATATGCACGACTAACCACTTTAATGAACAAATGGCAGCCCTGTGGTGACGCCCCAACACCACAATCTCACCAATGAGACCAGCTAACACTGTTTAGCTTAACTTTAACTTAAAACGTTCGCCAAAGCCCTTGACATGATATACCGGCTTTGTCTAGCTAGCATGGTACCGTCAGCCCTGTATCCTCTGCCTAGCAGCCGGGGGCCGGAGCGTTAGTGGAGGTGAACACACTCCTGTACTTCCTTGAACTTAAACACACAGACAACACCGCTGAAACCTCCAGGAAAGCTAACCTACCATTAGCGCCCAGCCTGGCTAAAGACGGTCAAACACGAGATAAACAACTTGAACTGCTCGCGCTGTCTGTGTGTGTGTGTGTGTGTGTGTTGGCACACCCCAGGAAGAAATGCGTGCGAGCCTCATTCCATTCATAATAGTTTTTCTGTTGCCGGCAGGCCACACTCAAAGGGTGAGTGTATGTTGAAGTATGGCTCTCACCACACTGAGAAGGAGTGAGTGATATTTTCCCCTTTTCTCCTGAGTCCCCCCACCCCCACCCAAGACAGGGAAAACAGGACAGGCAAAACAGCCCCAGTCCCTCAGATCTTAACATCACAGACAAGCAACAAACAAACCCCTGTTTACCAGCAACAACATATGTGTGTGTGTGTGCTGGGGGGAATTACACAAGAACTGCTGAAAAAAGGTCTTACCTTTTTGCAGGCCACAGCAATATACCCAGTTTGAGTGACTTAACAACTACATCTCCTCCAGTCCAGACAGAAGCAGTGTGTCGTGGAGACTGAGCCCAGCTGTGGAGGCCTACTCTGGGCTGGCCTGCCTGCCTGCCTGTCCAGTCCCACCAGCCAGACCACAGGGAGGAGTGAAGACTAAATCTGATCCAGATAGATACAGCTCTTTCCCGGACACTGAGTCACACATCCACACTACTTCCTCAGCCTGGACACGACATCTTCCAAGACACGTAGAGGAGACAGCAGAGGCCCAGCGGGGTCCGGTCCAGCCTTACAGGAAGCTCATAATACTACCTCCTCCCAGAAACGCTCCTGGATACACACACACACACACACACATAAACACACACAGACACACACACGTTGTCGTGCACGCACATATTCTGTTCCTGCAGCTACGGCTGCTGTCTCAGCTAACCGACAGCCCTGGATCGACTAGCAACACCCCCTCTCCAGTTTCTGTCCTCCTATTGGTGGGAGTCAGAGCTAAGCCTCGCCCACAACCCAGGTTTCTTCTGGCTGATCGAGAGATCAAGGCAGACAGAGAAAGATAGATGGGGGGGGGGGGTAGTACAATAATGAAAGAGAGGGCGGGGGAGGGAAAGAGACGGAAAGATAGAATGAAAGATGGTGGAGATTTATTTATTTTTAACAGAGAGGGAGGGATAAGGAGAAAGAAAGAGAGAGACAAAGAGCAGTAGGTAAAGAGAGAACGACAAAAAAATGGAGAGATAGCTACTAAGTGTTGTGTGAAGGTAATAAGACAGCAGAGTGTGTTTATAAGGCAGAGTTTACACACAGAAGCTTTGTGTGACAACAGCTGGCAGGCTGGCCAACAAGCCACCAGATGTACAGCTTGATCCCCCTTAGTTTGAAGATTATATTTGACTGTGATTCACTCAGTATGCCAGTCTCTCATTCATTGTCCCTGTTGGTAAAAAGCTGCCTGAATATTATAAAAACAATCATTGACGGGCAGGGCAGCCACAGCAGGCTAGATAGACCTGTTCTCCCAGAGGACACATAAGGTCTGAGTGAAACAGCCTGCCAGCCAACCAGCCAGGCAGGGCATGAGACAAAGGACAAAGCCAGGCAGGTCGTAAGACAGCTGTCAGTGAGTCAGTCAGTCAGAAAGTCAATGACGCCTTACCCCTGTAGAAGAGACAGATCAGTGAAGCAGGCAGGAGCTGGGGAAACACTCAAACAGGCTCCCCAGCTGGGTCTCACAGTCCACTGTGTCAACAACAACACAGCTACCAACCTTCGCCCTCATCGTACCCAGCATGCACTGCTGTTTGTTCAATCTGATTGTTGCTAAGTTGCACGACAGAACCGAGGCCCTTCTTTGCATGGGTGAGGCAGGGTGGGGGGGCAGGAGGGGGGAAGGGGAAAGGTGGTTCCATTCTGTTCATATCATCTAACAACCCTTCTGCGAATTGCTGACATCGAGCTTCAACTAAATAACACCTCTAGGATATTGCGTTCCTGACACTTATTAAAAAACGACTTCACTTCATATATCAGGAAGAGCTTGGGTGGTATTGAAGGCTTAGCCTTCGTATGGGGGGGGGGGGTACTTTGCTGATGTTTGTGTGTGTATATCAGGTATTGTGTTGATGTTTTATGTATGCTCATCTCCCAGACATTCCAGCGCAGTAGGATCACGTATCTCTGTTTAGGTAAACATGATCTCCGCTGTGGAGAGTTGTGGAGTTTGGCCTTCGGCGAGTCTGAACTGGTGGTCTGTCCCAGGTGTGAGGCGTCACCCTGCCGAGAGCACACCCACACAGCCCCACCTACCCCTTCTCACCCCTAACCCCCTGCACCCTTCCCCAAACAACCAGGGGGTCAACCGCAAACAGGGTACTAACTCAGTTGTGGTTGTATCTGCCTTGGCTGACAGCCGTGTCATTGAGACCAAACAGGCCAGGGAGGCTTCTGTGTGGATTGAAATCAAGCAGAGATGTGACACTTCAACACCACGCTGTGCTACTGGTGTTCCCTTTATTCAAGCTGCTACATTCTGACTCTTGTCACTGTCGAAGGCTCGTTACGTCAACATCTGACACATCACTGCTGAGAAACTGTGATAGCTAGCTTAACTACATACCAGCTAGGTATCCATCGCTTTTCCATCCTGACACAGTATATCTATTAAGTATCTGTTTGTGTGGGGTCTGTATGAGGAAATCTTTTTGGAATGTCGCTGACAAACCATTCCAGCCCCAATCAGATCCAGATAGGAATGTCACCAGGGCTCCTTAACAAACATGTCGCAATGAGAAAAACCTATTGATGCCGAGCACCGTGGGAAGGGAGGCCATTGGGACTCCAATGTCTGTAGGCCCCCAGTTTCCCTCCTGGTCCTCAGTAAGCCCTGCACTCGGCTTCTCTCCCGGCTCAGGGATCAGATAGCTGGAGCATGGCTGGCTTAGAGGCTGGATGAGGGCAGCATTGTTAGGGAGTGTAGTGGTGCAACATGGGGCTCAGATCAGGGAACCAAGCTCACGCTGCTGTTGCTACGCTTCCAAGTTTCTACATCAGCATTTCATAACACCCGCCATAAAGAACTGATAGGGAATCAGACAGTATTTTATAGTTTAGAAGTATTTCCTGTCACTTCTTTATTCCTGTTTAATGTATGAAGGCTTTTAAGGCATCATCTGCATTAGTAATGACACAGGAACACAGTGGAGAGAGTCTGAAAGCTTTTGTTTGTTTGTTTATTTGTTTGTGTGCGTGTGTGTCAGTTTAAACTGCTCTGTATGAAACTAAACTAAATCTTAGCGAGCTGCTCGTGTTTTTTTCTCGACTAACCAATTAGGGGAAATGTTGTTACTCGCATTTCTGAGTCTGCTTACACAGAGCGCACCAACTGTAAACTCACCGGCTAACTGTCTGTTCCACATTAGTTAAGCTAAAAAACCAAGCTAACAAACTCAGACGCAAGCTAATACCAATGAAATGTGAACTTGGGACAGCTAAATAAATATGTGATAAAATCACAGCCAAAAACATCTCAAAAGAATATGAAAACATGTTTTCCAAAGACTCTGCTCGCACAGGCGATCGTTTGTGATGGACTGTAGCTGGCGTTCCATTAGAAAACCTGTATAAACTTCTTGACTAAACAGATCTCAGATGTTAGCACATGGTCCAGTCACTTATGGGATCATAAGAGTCACCTAGACATCAATGTGTCTCAACCCACTCATCAATCATTCTCAACCCACTTTGAAGTACGATAGAACACATTTAGGGACGTTGCCTGTCAATAAAAGTGTTTTCTTATATTCAGCATATGGTCTACACCTCTCTGTAACACTAACCATCTCTCGAGGAATGGATTCCTCACTCCATTCCTTCTTCCAATACTTCTTTATGAGATAGCCTTGTCTTCTTTGAGGGTTTTAGGTTGGTTTAGGTGCAGGTCTATGGGTGTCTGGGAAGCTATACAAATAACATTTGATTTGATTTGAAAGGTGTGACCTGAGAGAAGCTCTTTAACTCTGGGATCCGTCCAAATCTTAAATGTTCATCTGCTTCTACTTTTCGTCCTGGGCATGTCGTTAGAACAGGGAACAATTGAGTAGTTATATCACTGTCACACATTTTCTATGACATGGTAGTGCACAGGATACTCAGCGTAATGCACAAGACCTGTACGGTTCTCTCTTAAAAGCAGAGTGTTACGTAACTTCTCTTAAACAAGTATAACCATGTCTGGACCCACACCACAACTGATCACAGACACAAACACAGCAACATCGCACACATGTTGTGTGTGAATATTGATGGAAATAGTGTGTGTGTGTGTGTGTGTGTGTGTGTGTGTGTGTGTGTGTGTGTGTGTGTGTGTGTGTGTGTGTGTGTGTGTGTGTGTGTGTGTGTGTGTGTGTTGGGCAGAGAGGGGACCTCAGGTCAGCCAGGCAGCAGAGGGCTACCAGGCAGCCTGATAGGCTGACTCTAGGCTGGGCTCGGGAGAGCATAACACACCATTGTCCTGTCTCACTGAAGCACACACACAGAATAGGGATGTCCAAACAACCTCACCAGCCTATTGTTGTGGCTTGGACTGAGTTTGAGGACTAGGTTGAGGCTGGAACGAGAGGGCTGGAGGCTGAGGCAGGGGCTGGAGGCATGGGCGGCAGGGCCCAAGGCTAGGGGCAGGGGCGGAATTGAGGCTCTGGTCTCATCCCAAATGAAATCCTTAAGCCATCTGCACCCAGTGCACTTGTGTGGATCAGGGTGGATGAGGCCAGGGGAGCCCCAGTGGGAAGCCCATGGCAGGGTGAATGCCTCCCACATTCTCCTATGTCTGCTGGCCAGCAACGGGTGTGTTTGTGCGACCAACCCAGTAGAATCATGCAACACCTGTCTACACCACAGGCAAATATGCAAGTCAGGCGTGTGCACACACACACAATGACATGAACTGTGTGCACATAAACACACACACACGCAAATCACTCCACATCGTCACAGTCTGAAACTGTCACACAGCCGAAAGCAAAACAATATTTTGGTTTCATCAAGATAAGTTGTCGATTGCCTTCTGGGGCTTGATGTTGTAGCTTTATAATTAAAACAGACAGACATTACACTAAGTCATTTAGCAGACGCTCTTATCGAGAGCAACTTGCAGCAAGTACAGGGATATTCGCCCTGAGGCAAGTAGGGTGAAGTGCCTTGCTGGAGTGTTTGAACCGGGTACCTTCTTATTACTAGCCTGACTCCCTAACCGCTCAGCCACAGGACTCTACATGACAGGCAGGCAGACATGCAGAGACAGAAACAGACAGACAGACAGACATGCAGACAGACAGGCAGTTACAGAACAGAGATAGAATGACAGAACACTCGAAACGATATAGAGCTGGAGAGCAGAGAGACCCATAGAGAAACTAACCATCAGACACACACTGTCTGTTAATGTTAATAGTGTGTGTTGTGGTGCCAGCAGACCTCAGTATCAGGTCTCTGGTCTGCCCTGACGTTCCCTAGCAGAGCTGGCAGAGCAGCTCCTTACCTCCCCTAGCATCACCCTGACCTCACTGCTCTAATTGAAGGTTCCTCTTGGAGTTCCAGTGTGCGTGGTTCAGCAACACACACACACACTCACTAATGAGCTGAACCAATACCCTGGGATACAGGCTAACAAGTACATACCCACCACCCACTTAAACACTCCTCCAGATCTACCCTGCAAAACACACACACACACTGGTGCGCACGCACACACACACAGTACCAAGGGAGAGGGTTAGGGTCCCCAAACCCTTCTTGGATGGATGCCCAGTCCACACAGTATCTAAGGTGCTGCTGAAATGCCACTTAAACACAGTCTCTCCCAAACTCTTTGTCTCACACACAGCTGGGTTGTGTCAGTGATTGAGATGCTGAGGCATGCGTGTCTGCGTCAGCCACCAAAAACGCCCGTCATATTTCACAAAGACAAGACAGGTTGGTACGCAGTACAGGGGTTAGTTAGTGTAAGGGAGTTGGGTGGAAACCAAACTGGTTGTGTGGTAGTCAAGTCTTGTACGGAGTCTTGTATACAACTAGATCAGGCTTCAGGACAGTGGCCCTCGAGGACCGGGATTGCTCACCCCTGATCTAGACACTGTCATCCTGAAAACAAAAATAAGACTCAACGGTTGGTTGGTCTACAGGTGAGCGGCCCACCCTGCAGGTTAACGTTACCTGAAATCGAGCTGTAATATGTGGGCTAATTCAAACACCTGGTCTGGACAACCGAATGGCTGTCTGATGACGGCGATTATCTGTCGTAGGTATATTAACTGTTAAACGATGTACCAGTTCCCCCATACTAAATGCATTAGAAACAGTAGAAGTCCCAACTTTTGCAGCACAGCCTCTCCCAGCACCCGGCCTCGCAAACCCGCAAACCTCTGCACAGCCCCGAACACGAACCACCGAAAAAGACCCAAGGCCTCCATTCTTCACATGCTACCAACCAGATCGAATTACCTTTTAAACCATGCAAAAGACTGACGTTCAAATGAAACACACAGATAGTTTGCATTCCGAAGAATTCGGCTTTTTCTTCATAAGAAAAATTATTTGCATCTTGATGTCGTCCCACCCATAATGTAGTAGGGTTACAACAGCGATCATCGTCTTTTCACATTATTCACTAGACTACAGCAAACTATTTAACCGAAAAAGGATAGACATACGTGTTGCGTACCTAAATAATTATCTTCATATACGAATTTATAACGGGAAAATTCTGCGTTACCTTGTAAACAAATCCATCGCACCGCCCGTCCAGTCGGTGTTTCACGGTAAAGAGGGTGAATGGGGAGTGGAGCTGGGGGAGTGGGGAGTGACGTCATCGCTCTTGGCTGGTGTCAAACACTGACCCAGGAGAAAGACGCGCACGGCTTCATGGGAAGTGTAGTTTCAGAGTCGGTAGCAGTAGTGACCACAGTTAAAACCAGGCAGCGTGGTCAATTTAAAGAAATATTTTTGACATGCTTTGAGATTATAGAGTAAAGGATGTAGAGGATCAGAGCGAAGCAGGATAGCATATAAAATAATATAACCAGGAGTTTGTAAATCACTTCACACCAGACAATATTAACAAACACAATAGTAGTCAACCATCAGATGCAACAGTGGACACATTAGATGCAGCGTCCTAACAATCTCCTGTATGCCTCAGTCCAACACTGGACACTGAACTCAGCCGATCTAGTCTGTGGGGGGGAGGGAGGGGGGTGCAGGTTTGCTGGGTGGATTCGACCAAAAACAGGGCACAGACAGAATTACAGGGGATTAGATGGGAGTGGTGGTGACATGGGGATGCTGGTATTACAGCCATGCCGGCAGCTGGCCATCATACCCACTACACCCACAGGATTACACCCAGTTTGGCAGCACGGAGATCGAGATTTGAGCTTGAAAGGCTTTCCTCCCCCACTTTGGTGTGGGTTGTATTGGAAGGTTGGGTGAAGATATGTAGTTCAAACAGGCTGCTTTTTGAACGTAAACATAGCCCAGTGCATTCAATCCTCGTGGATTATCTTGGGGGTTTTACAGTATATGTCAGTGACAGAAGAGTGACTGTCACAACATGGACAGGCCTTCACAGCCCTCTGAACTCCACGTCTGACATCATGGGGTCACGTCCAGGCAACATGGCTGGGAAGAGATCCACCCATGCCTTTCATGCGGTGAGATATTACAGTCCTTCACATGTTTGAGCGAGGCAGGAGTGAGTTTACAAATGCCTGGTGTTAGTCTGTCGCATAAACAGAAGGGATTCTGTAGACTGGCAAGGGAGCAATGATGGGGGGTAAATATTTAAACTGAGCCGGGTCTGGTTCTTGTTCCATGGCTTAAAGACTGAGGGAGATAAAAGCTGTTGTAATACAGAGTTGTAGATCAATAGGATGTGTGGATGGGAAGGTAGACGATAGGAGAGAAGAAGAGAGGAGAGCAAATCGAATCCATGCACTGTTCCAACCATCACTGTCTGCTCTATGGCCCTTGTGTCTCCGTCTCTCTTCTGATCAAAGGATAACCTGGGGAGGATGGAGTCCTGGGAGGACCTCGGAAGGTCGACAGCACAGATAGGAGGAGCAGTGTTGATGTTGTCAAGGGAGTATGAGGGTACTTCACCTTTCATCTCCCTTTATCTGATGACAGAAAGACTAAAAGGAGGGGGAGATAAGAGAGAAAACGACTCAGGGTTGTTAGACACATGGGTTGGAGATTAGCTCGAGATGGGGGGGGGAGGCAGGGCGGGGAGATGCTGGAGATGTGGATGGAGGGGCGGGGGTATTTAGCAGCAGAAGAGGGAGGGGGTTGGGGGGTATTTAGCAGTAGAATATGGAGGGATGAGTCGAGAGATTGATTCAGACTCCCCACTATGGTAGAAGAATTAGTGGATCATTACAAGGTCATTAAACATCACTTTAAGGAAATTAGAGATTAGACAGATCAACTGGCTACCAGACCTATCCTTGGCCGGCCTACTAGCCCCAGCTCTGGCCCGCCCCCGCCCCCGGCCCCAGCCTCCACCTCAGCCCCGACCCCAGCCCCAGCCCCAGTCCCAGTCCAGCTACCAATCCCAGCCTCAGCTCCAGTCTGGCACACACAACATCCTCATCCCCAGCAAGGCATTGGCCCTCAGTTCAAGCACATCTTAACTCTTAACAAACAAACAAGGTTGCATCTCACATGATCAACACTGCACCACAGTGATAATTCACAGCAAATTAGCCAGTCTGTTGGTTCAATATAGAGCATTTTACTACTGTGTGTTTACCCTAGATAAGCTAATTATCCCTCCGCTATAGCACACATTCCAACTGCCCCACAAGCTGCGTAAAGAAGCTTAGGAACACACAGACTGAGCTCTGGTCCTTGTAAACACACTCCTGATGTCAAGGCTGATGGTTAGAAAGAAATGTGAAGAGAGAGAGCGCGAGAAAGAAAGAGAGCGCGCACGGGAGAGAATGTCCAGAAAAAAGGATAGCCTGATAAACCAAACTATGCCCCGGTAAACTGTGATTTAACACAAAGCCAGCTGATCGTAAGTTATCTAGGTTATCACACAGCTTTGTTGTTTCTGACAACAGTACATGTTGTTGTTTCACTAAGGTGAGACAATAAGCTGTGTTTAAGTAACACAGATGACCCACAGGAATAGACTGTAGAGTATGTTGATCTGGAAACACATTAACAGTGGATAGACAAGATTAATATTCTTGCTCTTCGCTGACACAAGCAGAATGATGTCAGAAGAGAGGCATTCATAGGATTTCTCTGGTAGATTTAACAGTACACTAGCATCTAATGAGATTTATGAAGCTGCCACCTATTGGTCAAAGTTAGTAACTACAAACCAGCAATTTTGACAGAATTTTATTCCCACTAATCTCACATGGTGCCAGAGCCAAGGGTCAAGTACTGGCATTTCTAGGTCAGGGTCAAAGGTTACATTGTTCTTGCGAGGAAGCAGAAGAGGTCTGAGACCAGGTTAAAGGTTAGAATTTGAAAAGTATGCGATTGTGGAAGTAGTTAAGGATGTCGGTGTTGTGTGTGAAAAATGCTTTAGGTGTTTCCACTTGGTGTCAGTGCTATGCTGTCTACAGTAGGTGTCAGAACCGAACACGTCCATTCAGCACTCAAGCGTGCAGGATCTTTTTGAGGCGCTGGAGTTGGGATATGTTGACGCTGCTGCCACCGCACACAATGACCACCAGGGGGCCGAGAGGGCGAGGCAGGCGGCCTTCATCCTGCAGCTTTTGGATGAGTCCGCTGTAAACCGCCGCCAAGGAGGCTCCGCACGCCAGCTCAACCAACACACGCTCCTCATCTGGACTCACAAGGGAAAACAACAGCAATATTCAGGATGTCTTATGTAAAGCTAGCTGTATCTGCAGGCTTCACCTCTGTATAGATGCTTAGTGGTGTTAGGAGGAGGTAACATTAGCCCTAAGGGTTCCTCACCTAGGAAGGTCTCTACTGCCTCCAGGGCCTGCTTATCTGACACCAGCTCTGAGATGATGCAGCAGTTCTCCTCTTGGCTATAATCAAACGCACGCTGACACACAGTCTTAGCTCCTAAACAAATGGCCTGGCTGGGAACACAACCAGGTTATAGAAAAACACGATACACATCTTACTGGTGATACGATGACAACTCATATCATATTAGACATATTTCACTTTTCCTTTTTTTTACGTGCCATGTATAGTACTTGAGATAAGCTTGATTTATCTTCTTTGGCATGCCTTTCAACATTAAACTGACTCCAGAATGCTGTTTTCTTACCTGGTGATGTCAGGCAGGGTAACTATCCTCCCTGCCTTCACTGCTGCATTGAAACAGTCAGCTCCCTCTGTTTCCATGGCGAGGATGGGCACCGAGTCCCAGCCCACCTCCCTCATCCCCTCCACCACCCCACAGAGGAGGCCTCCTCCCCCCACAGACACTACTACAGCCCCAGGCTTCACCGGTAGGCAGGCCTGGATCTCCCTGATAACGCTGGCATGGCCCTGCCTATTGGAGGAGGTAAGAGGTTTAATTTAATTGGTTAATTGACATTTAATTAAACAATCAAAGTATAAGTGGTTTCTGGTATGTAACACATGATTTAGGATCAGGGTTAGAAGGTCTGTTGTAGTTGTTCTGTCGGATCAGAGAGCATCAAAGGCTGAGCTTTCTGAAACTGCCACTGAACTGGGTAACAAAGTCATGACACCGATTCCTTCTCAGATGCGTGACATTTCTGTTGTGCTCTTGTGTAATCAGAATCAGAATTTGTTTTTATTCGCCATGCAAGTTACACGAACACAGAATTGACTTTGGCAGGATGGAGCAAACAAAGAACATATACGGAACTTAAATTAAAAAATCGGTTTGTTCCAGGTCAGACAGAGAGTCAAGATGAACACTTGAGTCTCACTACAAACAGCCCCATGCCTCGTCTCTGTCTCACCACAGCAGAGGGTTGTCAAATGGGGGGACGTAGGTGAGACCGTCTGTCTGGGTGAGACGCATGGCTTCTGCGTTGGCATCATCCCACACCTGCAGACACACAGACACACAGGTGTCCTGCTCATCTGTACTAACTCTGGTCCTTCCAAGACACAAGGTCGATTTGTATTGGTATGGAATTTATCGGTTGATTTGATTTTCTTTCTGTTCTTTCTTTCTTTTTCAAAAAAGATTTGTTCCAACTTTGAACAACTACTGAACACGTTAATTCCATCCATATGTTTTTCAAAACTTTTTTTCCAGACAGTGAAATGAGCCGTGTGCAGAAACCAGAGAAGAACAGTAGATCTAGTACAATACAGTAGAGTACAGTAGAGTACAGTAGAGTCCTCATCATGTACAGGCACTCTTACCTTGCCCACCACCCTCACAGTGGCCCCCTGGTCCCGCAGCTTCTGCACCACTAGCTGGGGTGTGGAGGAGGGAACAATGATGACTGCTGGGATATTGAGTTTTCTAGCCACATAGGCAGTCGCCATGCCTGCGTTACCACCTGAACATCAACATACAGCACTGAGAGTCAGGGAATTATACTTTTCTAGTTGTTTCTGTACTATTAATACAAACTATAACATAAAAAACACAGTTTGGTCTTGCTTTGCTGTGGTTAATGTATACAGTGTGAGTTTATTACTGGTTTTGTCACGGTTTTAAATTACCTGAAGAACAGACCACTCCTTTGGATCCTGGTCCTGCCAACTGAGCAGGGAGAGAAAGTCATTCTCTTGATCGAAGTCTTATACAGGATAAGTCCATGTAATGCTCACTAATGAGTATGTATTAAAGGATACGATAGTCGTGTTTAAAGAGGTTGGACGTAACTAATCACACACTTATAAGCAAAGGAGGCGTCCAATACTCGTCTCGTATTTCAATAAATATATTCCCCACTATTCCCTCTCTCTGCAGCAGGAGGAGCTGTAGGCCACAATGTAGAGGAGATGTAACCAACCTGGTTAAATCAGGACGTCCATTTCATATCCTCAGCATGTAAATACGGTTAAAATAACGGGAGCTCATATATTCATTATGGATCCACTCGCTTATGATCACACTGTAGCAGATATGTGGTTCTAGTAGCCCTGTTCAGTAATGTCATACTGGTCATGAATGAACTTTGTAACGCAGCATCTGACAGTGCTGTACCTTCTGACATAAGTGTCCGATACCACGAATCTTGAAGGATCCGGAGGGTTGAGAGTTTTCCATCTTCAGGTAGACTGCAGTCCCAGCTCTCCTGGACATGTCAAGGCTCTCCAGGAGAGGAGTATTAACGTGGTAAACACTGGGGCTGGCCATGGTTCAGACCCGAGAGGGACGATACATCTACCGTCACTACTGCCGGCAAAGCGATCCCTGTCGGGGATTGTTTGTGTCAAATTCAATGCACATCTGTGAAAATGATTCCTTTTTTCAATGCAATGTCACAGGTTTGTTGGACCAG
Source organism: Neosalanx taihuensis (assembly GCA_030340665.1). Classification (NCBI taxonomy): domain Eukaryota; kingdom Metazoa; phylum Chordata; class Actinopteri; order Osmeriformes; family Salangidae; genus Neosalanx; species Neosalanx taihuensis. The sequence continues at coordinate 13,174,063 of CM059296.1, read as the reverse complement.
TCTCTGACGCTGCTGTCAGTATGGATTCACATTCTTTGCAGAGGAAAAACAACATTTATTGTTGTTGATTTAACTAATGACTTGAGGAGATCTGCATAACTTGCAGTCACTTACCAGTCGTCGTCAGTCTTGTGTGAACTAAAAATGCCCCTTCTGAACTTCAGCACCTCTCTATCATCAACAACTCAAAGTCCAGAAAGAAATTAAACTCTGTGGATACAACTCCTCCTAGGGTCTGGGTGGTTTTATAACTTGATTATTAATATCCTAGTACGATCTGACCGTTGATATCAGTGATCTCAATACCACATTAATACATGACATCCATTTGGTCACCAAGCCACAAATGAACAAATGGGTGAGCATGTGTGACATACTCGACTCACATAAATCATCACCAAATGTCCCCCTAAAACAGAAGGTCATCGAATATGTGATGAATATACAGATGCAGCACACAGACAAGGTGTTTTCTTCCCATTCTATAGGAACTTCTTTATGTTTACGTTTACATTACATGTTGCATAAGTTTGATCTGTATGTCACATGACCCATCTCTTACAGTGGATGGTATTAGACTCAACCTGCAGCAAACCTGTCAACAAACATGACTGAGTCAAAATAGCTGCTGTTGTGCATGGGTATTAAATAGATACCTGGACACAAAAATAAGAATATGAATTATAAGTAATAATACAATTTACAAATGTTTCTCTGTGGCGCATGTCTAAAACATTTCAACTCAATATCAATACAAACTCTGATGACCCAACAAGGAGTCGTATGGTTGGCTTATCAAGCAAGTATAGTTATCTGTGATTGGCTGACAGTGCAACACACACACAGTCATCAGGACAGATGGGACACCTGTGGAGGACAACGCTGTTCGTCTTTTCCCCGTGACATCATCTCCTCCGTCTGTCCATCACAACACAACTCTTTGGTTTCCAGAACATTTCAACAACAATTTCAACATCTCTCATCCTCTATCATTTCTCTACCTGCGTCTCGAGCCTTCTAAATCTTCCATCGTCGACCTGTTAAGGTCTTTCCTTCCTGTCTCACATCTCCAAATACATTCTTTACTTGTCAGGCTCCTCAGGAATTTCTAGCTGCTTTGCTTGCCTTCGCACACGGGCCCGTTTCCAGACATGCCTGCGTTCGTGTCAACTCCTATCAAGGCTGTCAGGCCGTACATGACGTCTAAGCTAAACCGGTGGAGCAATATTGACCCTATGAGTTATCTGAAGCTGGCAGTTAACAGAAGCACAAAAGACCCAGAACCAGGCAAACATTCATAACATCCTGACCGACTCCTCTTTCTCTCTCTTCGACATCACATTCACACATCTGCTAGTCACACAGATTAGAGTTTAGGCCTTGTTCTCGTGGAGGGGGGGGAGGGGGGGGGGGGGGGGGTTGGGGGTCGGGGGGGGTTTGAGCTTATATAAAAATAGAAATGAAACAGTGTTTGAATGGATAAGACATCATCAGCCTTGAGTGGGAGAGAGAAGCTTAAGCCAGCTGGCTTGGTACAGTGTCTTTCTTCTTTGGTAAGCGACCGCTCATGAGGCTGCCTCTGACCGCATGGCTCTCTCTGTCCCTCCACCCCAACCGCATCCCTGTGTTCTCCTCTTCTGCGTGTACAGCCATCCACTGCAGACAACGTGCACTGTCCCTTCAGCAACTCTGGTCACGTGCACGCTCCTCTCGGCGTTAAGGCCCAGGGGCTCGCTCCTCCTCCTCAGGCTCGGGATGCTGGGAGCTAAGCCAAGGAGCGCTGTCTGGGCTTGATCCTGGGGTAGAGCTGAGAAACACGTGGAGAAGTTAAGGTTTATATCAGATGACATCCATTTAGTTTGTTCCCAGGTCATTAGAGTTCCAAGATACATTTTTTTGAGGAAGGTGACAAATGCGTGCGATCGAGCAAGTGTGATACATGTTGCCATATTTGTGTACATTTAACACCTGAAGGATGCCAGGTTCCTGGGAAACACCCCCCCCGGCAGGTTGCCAGGTTTGTCTAAACACATCCCCAACGCCAGTTTTTCTGTTCACTCACCCCCAACAGGTTTCGAGGCACGTAGCCCTCGTTCTCATGTAGCCGAGCCCACCACCACTCAGTTTCTGTGTCGTCACGACGACGCAGAATGGTGATGGCGTCCCCCTCGTGGAAGGAGAGCTCATCAGAACTCTGGGCCTCGTAGTTCCACAGAGCGTAGACTGAGCCCTTGTTCATCACACCCAGCTTCTCCTGCACACCTGCAGGCCCAGAGTCGAGAGAAAGGAGAGAGGAGAGGAGGTGCAGAAGAATAAGGATAGAGAGCGTGAGCAGGGTGAAGTGCCTTGCCCAAAAACACAATGTCATCTGGCACAGCCGGGATTCGAACCGGCAACCTAGCCCGATTCCCTACCCGCTCAGCCACCTGACTCCCTAGAGACTCTGGTACTCAGGTAGCATGACTAAGGCTCCACAGGGAGCCCTAGCAGTCCTACGTACCGTAGAGGAACTGGGAGCACTGAGCGTATCCGTCCTCCATCTCCTCACACTTGTCAGCAGCCGTCTCCACGTCGCTGATGGTGGTGGCAAAGATGGCCGCCCCAGACTCCACCAGGAGCTTACACAGGTGAACACTGTTACAGGAGGCTGCACAGTGGAGAGGAGTCCTGGATGGGAGGGAGAGAGAACGATAGAGAGATGATGAGTAGATGGATTGATTTTAAAGAAAGGTAAATGACCGAGAGAGCGCATGAATACTACTTTCATCAGAATAATTCATATCATGATATTAAAGATGAGCTGGAGATGAGATCCAGAGTGGTAGCGATTAGCGTAGCGCAAGCATAGGATAGCATGGTTAGCTACTTAATCTTAAGAATAATGAAATATATTCATTTAGCTAATGCTTTTTAAATGCAAAGCGGCTCACAGGTCAAACCGACTCACCATCCATCACTATCTGCAGCATTAACGTTGACTCCGAAGTCAAGCAGGAACTTGACGATGTGGTGGTGTCCTGCACACACGGCGTTATGGAGCGGTGTGATGCCCTCGTCATTAGCTGTGCTTGGGTTCACCACCTAACAAGAAGACCAGAGGACTTCAACCTTGTACCGCATATATGTGTCTATAGATGTGTGTGTGTGTGTGTGTGTGTGTGTTTCTAAGCAGGTTTGGTGTCCCACCTCGTAGATGATCCTCTGAACCAGGTCAAACTCTCCCTCCAGAGAGGCGTCCAGCAGCAGAGCCAGGGGGTTGAACTTCACCCTCAGACTGTGACCCGTCCTCTCAGACTCAGGCTTCTTCAGGTTGGTGCGCTTCACCTGAACACACACAGGCTGAGGGTCAACGCAAACACACCTGCTATGGCTTCAAGAGGTCATTTGATCCAAACCTTTTAACTCAGCGGTGATTTGAAGGTCATTGCATGTTGTTGTTTTTGTGTCAGGTAAGTTAATGATTGATTAAGGAACCAGGCAGCGTTTATTACAACAGTGTATATGATATACAGCAGGTGTATATTACATAACTACTTTCTTTAGTAGTTTTGTGACTAGAGGCAGACCAACCTTGGGCGTAGCTGTGGGTGTGATGGTCCGTGGGGAGGGGTTTCTCTGCTGTGGTTGGCTGGTCTCTGGGCTGGGGGAGGAGCCAGGGGACTTGGACTCAGCCTGGTTGTTGTTGTTCTGATCCTCCAGCCTATCAGAGGCCGGGGGACTGGGCTGGGGCGTGGCCGTGCAGGAAGCAATCTGGGCAGGAGGGGAGGGGGACGGGGAGGGGATGGGGGAGGTCCTCTGCTTGTCTGCAGGGGTGGGAGGAGACAGGCGGGGGTCCGAGTTGGGCCCCTCTGCTGAAGAGACCCCCAGGGAGGCTGACTCCAGCAGGCAAACGTTGGCTGTGTTGTTGTTCTCCATCTCTGCCAGGCCTCCGGCCAGCCCCGTGCCCAGGAAGGCAGGCTGGTAGAAGGGAGTGGCACTGCCGGCCTCCATGCCCCCTGCCAAGGTGTTGAAGCGCTGATACAGAAGTTTCTGGATGTTGGGTCCGGCCGGGCCCTCAGGCTCTGTGATGGAGCTGCGCTTCTTGAGTGGGCGGGGTGCGTTGGCAAGGCGACGCCTCAGGACCTCCAGGTCAGCGTCGCTCTGGTAACGGAGGGGTGAGTGGGCGACGGGGGTGAGCTTGGTGGGGCTGAGAGGGCGAGGGATGTTGTGTACGCTTGGTGGGGGAAGGGCGCTGTCGCCCCCCTCCCTGTCTACCACGTCTTCTCCTCCCATCCCCCCACCTGGAGACAGCGCCCCCTGTTGGAAGGGCACCGGGGAGGGGGAGGTGGAACTGCAGGGCAGAACTGGTTTACCGTACACTGGAGAGAAAGCAGGGGAAAGAATATCCAAGACTCAAAGTTAAACGAGTTGAACACCAGTTTCAGGTTTACTTTTTAATACGTATCCATGTTGACATGGACAGAAAATGTGTTTATTAGCATCTCAGCAGAAGCATAGGTACCTGCTTTGACAGTACTCCTGTTGCTCAGAGAGCCATAGTTCTTGGTGGCCGGCTGCTGCAGGTACATGTGGTAGATGGAGCTGGAGTTCATGGTGGCTGGGCCCTTCCTGGGGGACTGGGGCCTGGAGGCCTTGTCTGGGACGTAGGGACGAACTGCCACGGCCAAGGGGGGATCCTGCCTCTCCCCCTGGGCTTGGGAGGACGGCGCAGGGCTGGGGGGTACAGATATGCGCTGCTGGATCTGCTGAGAGGTGGAGGATGTCCCGGGTCTCTGCCAGGCCAGGGTGGCAGGGGCAGAGCGGGGAAGAGAGCTAGTGGACGAGCCCATAGAGGGGTGGCCTGTGCTGGGGTAGGTGCCGTAGCTGGGTGGGGGTCTGGACATGGAGATCTTACTGGAGTCCATCTAAGAAGAAGGGTGCAAAAGAGGGGCAAAGGCAAATAAACAGTAAGATGTGTGTTCTGCTTGCAAACCCAGGGCTTTTTACCACTGTTATTTCATTTAAATAAAAATAAATTTACGTTCACTTTCATGTGTTTTCTAGAAAATTTTGATCTGTCCGGAAGGCTTTCCCCAGAGATCCTGATGCAGCACAGATTTTTTTGCTTACCTGATCAGGACTGGTGTTCCTCCAATCAGAAGGCTGCAGAGACGACACACTCTTACTGAGGCCGGGCCAGGCTGCATCCGTAGCTACACCCAGGGAGGGAGGGAGGGGGGGAGGGAGGATTACACACAGAGGTAAGGAGAAAAGGGCGGTTGAGAGAGAGAGGGAGAAAGTAAAGCAAAGAAAAGAGAAAGAGAGCGGACAGTGTGTTCCGTGAAACGCAACAAAGGTTGAAGGATGAGTGTGTTAATGTGTTAATGCGTGGTGGAGCCACTGTGAAGGTGTTTCTGCAGACTGCAGGCTAGACGCAGGCTAGGTGTAAGGAAACGTTGCTCAGGCTCTAAGCAGGCTGGGGGATTTTCATCTTCCTCTACATCCGGCTCAGCCAGGACACGGATTACAGTCTATCCTTCCTGAAGGAGCTAGGCTGGATGTGGTCACTCTCTCTCTCTCTTAACCTTTCTCCTTCCCTTCCTCCCTCCCTCTCACGCTTTCTCCCTCACTCCCTCCCTCCCCCTCTTTCTCTCTCTCACACTTTGTCCCTCTCTCTCTCTCTCTCTCTCGCACTTTCCCTCACTCCCTCGCTCTCTCTCTCTCTCTCTCATGCTTTCTCTCTGTTTCATTCACACTTTCTAACCCTAACCCCTTTGTGTTCTCGGTGGCAGCCACCCCCACGGTGACATCACTTCCTTCCCCCCTCACTCTGCCAGACAAATAAACTTTACCTGCCAACCTGACCAGCAGCTTCCTGCTATTCTGCAGAAGTCTCTCTGGCCACAGGGATATTTCTGCACATGTTTATTTAAACAGTGACAGTGCACTCTATCAGAAGCCCAGGAGGAATTAAACTTGCCACATGAGTGTGTCTCTGTTTAGTGTGCTAAAGCTTGCGTCCAGAATACTAAACAGAGTACTAAGGCTGGGATATACTGTAGAGTACTAAGGGTTCTAGGTCAAGGGTTACATGCGCTAGTAAGTCCACTAGGTTCTATCTCTTCTCCTGCAGACTCACAGTTGACATTCTCCATCCCCGAGGGGGACCTAGGCCCCTCCCCTTGCTCCGCAGGGGCCAATAGGACGTCTAAATCTGACACCTTCCATTGGCTGGAGGGCTTCCTCACGCCGCACCCCTCTTCCTCTGCTCAGAAGCACCAGCGCCCCCCACAAATCAACAATAATAACATCAACAACAACAACCACAGACAATCACAAGGGAAGGAGAAGAAGAGGAGACAGACAGACAGGACAGGAAGTTAGAGAGAGCTCAGACAGGAAACCATCGTATTCAGAGATAGTGTCAAGGTTACAACATTCTTCCAAAAGATGAGTCAGGCAGGTGACAGCAGTGGGAATAGTGAGGGTCTGTGCAATACCAGAACAGGCCAGCAGAGAGCATCAGTCCCTGTGTGTGGCCACAGCACACATATCTTCCAGCCTGACAGGGGATACTAACCTGAGTGGGATCTGGCATGGTTAAAGCCATGTGGGGGTTTGAGGGGGTCGGGAGGGAGGCTGTACCCCCCCTCCTGCCTCCCCGGGACGGGGACCTGGATGTAGGGACACACGGCTGCCACCCGGCCTGAGCTGCTAGGGGCAGGCTGGGGGGAAGGGGGAGCCCCGTTCACGTTGGTCAACTGTGGAAGGAGAGTGAGAGAGAGAGAGAGAGGGAGGGAGAGAATTAGAGGGAGGGAGAGAGAGGGGTAGGGGGGAGGGGGGAGGGGGAGAGAGCAAGGGAAGAAGTTGAGGATTGAGAGATATATGATGGAAAGAGATAGTAATCTTAGATAGTATTCTTCTACCCTCTTTCTATCTTGTTATGCTTTCTAGTTTGGGTTTGTATCTCAGTAATCATGTAACACCTGGCATGAGTTATCTAGTGTTCCACATAGCCTGGCCAGACAGACTGGACAGTATTGACAGCTTTCCAGTTCCTGTGATCTACAGTGCCTTCTCATTGATCTGCAGATGCCAGAGAGCTCCTGTCCTTACGGAGCGTGTGCGGTCTGTGTGACGTGCCTCAGCTCGTTTCTTGTGCAGGCGTTCTCGCAGATCACCGATCCGCTTGTCCATCATAGTGACCTCCGAGTTCTTCTTGTTCAGGAGTTCCTTGTTCTGCTGCAGCTTGCTGCTCTGCTCGCGGTTCAGCTTGTTACGCACCTGACACACACACACACACACACAGACCCACACACACAGACCCACACAAAAACATGCACAGACACAGACAGAATAAATTCATATTCTGTCCTGAAAGATATCAGTTTCATTCCTGCCCGGGCCAGCTCCAGTCAAAGGCAGCATTCTGCACGCAGCAGAATTCTGTATCGTGTATCTCATTTTCTCCCAGAAATTACATCACCACCCTGACTCAGCTAATCTGGCTTTCCTCTGGTCAGAGCCTGAATGATATAATCTGGTCCTGGAGCAGGGAACAGGCCAGACAGTCTAGGCATGTGGAGAGGAATACCACATGTTCATTTTGGAATATTTTTCCAGATGGAAACATTTGAAATATTTAAAAGGCAAACTCAACGTTACAATCTTATCAATCGAGCAAGCAAAATGGTGACTAAAAAAAGGGTTTAACTATCACACTCCCTGGAGTTTTGACCCATAAGGTCCAGGGTGGATGGGGGGTGGGGGGGGGGGTCGGGGGTCAGAGGTCAGGCCTACCTGCAGCTCCTGGTACAGCTTCCTGAGCTCCAGGGCGGCCGATCCGCTGAGGGGAGCTCCGAGGGGCTGCAGGCCGTTGAGGCGGCCCCTGCGCAGGTCGTCTAGCTGCTGGGTGAGCTGGTCCACCCTCAGCACGGCTGACTGCAGCTCAGCCTGCTTCTCCTGGAACAGCCCGCTCACGTGCTCAATCTCTGCCGCTGGGAGAGGTGGGGAGCGGGGAGGGGGGTGGGACGGGGTGGGACGGGGTGGGGGGACCGGAGACAGAGGAAGAGTGGGTTTCGTTAAGAGACAGAGGTGGAGATCAAGTGGAAAGAAAGCAGTAGGAAAGAGATGAGAGAGTGAGTTAGGGGAAGGTAGAGCGAGAGACATAGAGGTGGAGATGGAGCAGGGAGAATGCAGTAGGAGAGAGAGAGGGAGAGAGAGAGATCTAAATGCCAGCTTTTCTTCTTTCTGAAGCATATCTGTGCTGTTGCCAACAGGGTGCAGCCTTGGACAGCACACAGAGAACCATGGACACACACACACACATCTTCAGGAGGACTACTGTGAGCACCACACCCTGACCAAAACATGAGGAGGGCCACCACATTCCAAACCCTTTGACAGAAATAGAGGCAGAACTGACATCATGGACAGCTGCAAGGAATTAGTCTCACACACGGCCCTGTTAAAACAGGATCCACTATCAGGATTGTTTTAAGTGTGTTGGAGTGAGGGTGTGCGTGTGTGTGTACAGGATGTGATGCCTGTGAGAGTGCGAGGCTTACAAAGGTTGCCGTTGATGAGCTTGCTGTAGTCCACCTGGCCCCTCATGGCTCTGATCTTCTTCAGCTTGGCCTCCTGGCTGTCCACCCTCTCTTTCAGCCTCTGGAGCTTCTCAGCCTCAGACTGAGTTTGGCCCCCCGGACCCTGACCCTGCCTGCCCCCCTGCTGCTGCAAGTACCTCAGCCTCTGCTCCTGGAGGAGAGGGGAGAGGAGGAGAGTGGAGGGCAGCACAGGAGAGTGCAGGACAGGAGAGGGGAGAGGAGATGAAAGGAGGGGAGCAGAGAGGAGGAGAGCGGAAGAGAGGAAAGGAGAAAGGAGCAACACAGGGTCACAATGAGTTCCAGATGTGGGGTGGGTTAGGGTTAGGTTGGGAAATGTAGAAGTGACATTCCTCAACTTCTATCACACACTGTGGAGAGAAGGGAACACACACATTCACACACACGCACACACACACATTCACACACATGCACACACACACACATTCACACATACATTCACACACAAACACACACAGTTTCACACACCTCTGTGCGCACAGAGGAGAGCTGAAGGAAACAAAGGGTTTACAGGGAAAGAGGGAGAATTTGGAGGAAATAGAATGAAGAGAGAGAGTGAGAGAAAAAGGGGGCAGATCACACTCTGGTTAGGGTTTTTTTCTTCTTTTTAGGCTTGTTAAGGGTATACATTTGCAAACCACAACAGATTACAGTTACAAAGGCACAAAAACACACACAAAATAAAAACTTTAAACAACATTCTTCTCACCAAAGGCAGGAAACAACCAAAAAAATATTTCCAAAATTACTGAAGAGATCTGTAGGTACTATGACAACAGTATGGATATCAGAGCTGCATGGATCCAGCTCTGTACATGAGAAACAGAACAAACAGCTGGCCCTGGGTGACCGGTGGTGATGGTGGCAGTGAATGGATGGAAACAGAAGCTAGTCTGACAGAGAGATGGCATGAAAGAAAGAACTAAAGCGAGCCAGGCTTTGTGTTCTGTGGGCTGTGTGTGTCTGCTGAGGGAAGCAGTTTCATGTCATTTCTAGAACGAGCCAACGCCATACAGGCCCTGACAGTGGGAGACAGAGTGTGTGTGTCGGTGTGTGTGTGTTGGTGTGTGTGTGTGTGGGGGGGGGGGACTGAGTGTGTGTGTCGGTGTGTGTGTGTGTGGGTGTGTGTGTGTGTGGGGGGGGGGGGACAGTGTGTGTGTGTCAGTGTGTGTGTGTGTGGGTGTGTGTGTGTGGGGGGGGGGGGGGGGCGGGGGATGGGGGATGGGGGGTGTGTGTGATAGATAGAAAGAGAGAACGAGAGCAAGTGAATGGGAGAGAGGATAAAGTGTTAGCTAAACACAACACGCCATTAACACAGGGAACGCGTGATTAACCACTCCATAATTACAGCAATACAGAAAAATAGCATAATAACACACCACAAGCAAACAGAAGCCTGTGTGTGATCAACAACACACAGGATTACACTAAAGTCTGTTGTTAGAGTTATGCCTCTTATTGTCACCGCCATCTTAGCTATGACATCAGCTTTTTTTCCTGTACTACACATCATTACCACCACCATCATCATCATTATCTACCTGACTGTTAGGCCTGTCTGCAGTCTTCTCCATCGGAGACAACAATTATAATAAAAGGACAGGACCTTTTGGGTTGGTCTAAATAAAAACAGACATATTTACCTTCAGACTGAAGAAAACCATTCAGCCAGCCTGTTATCCACAACCCAGGCCAAACTGCCTCACTTGGAAGAAAGATCACATAAAGCTAACTACCCTGCTCTGTGCTAGAGGCACAGGCTGTCCAGAGCAATGACTCAGAACAGTCTTCCTGGCACTACAAGAGAGGGGAGACAGAAAGGGGGAGCGGGGGAAGTGGGGGGAGATTGGACAGGCATAAAGCAGAATGTAGTCCAGGCCAGGCGTACAATAGCGCTTTTAAATACATTAAATGGGTGTGGAGGCTTTCAGGGAAAAGATTTAAGAGTGAACCTCCTCCATCTTTCTCCACAGTACTTCCTCCTCCCTTAACTCTTTCGTCCCCCCCCCACCCTTTCTTTTCTTCTGTCCCTCCGGAACATTCTGGCTATTTCCTGGCAGCTGCGTCTCACTCCTGACCTCATTTCCTGCGGACAGCAAGTCCTGTCCTGTTTTTGATTGGGCAGTTGTCCCCGGTGACGCTAACTCTGTCACCGCAGTCTGTATTGAGAGGTGACAGGTTTAAACCAGCAGCTGCTGCATGTAAACATGTTGCGTGACGGTATGTTAGCATGTTAGCAAGTCCATATGTTTCCGTGCTGGTATGTTAGCACATCAATGTGTAGGCCTACATGTGGCTATGTTAGCGTGTTAGCACGTCCATGTTAGACTGTAAATTGGGGTTACCAACCCTCCAGGTTAGGGTTACTGGCAGTGGAGCCAGGTGTCTGGCCCTGGGAAGTTATCTTTGACACACCAACACACATACATAGCAACAGTCAGGACTGCATAGAGAAACATGAGCTCTCGTCAGGAAAGTTGTGACCAAACAGAGTGATTTACTCAGGAGTTTAGACTCCTCAGCCCCGATCAATGCCTTTGTAAAGCTGATGGACTTTGTAACCTGAGCCAGTCAGGTAGCTACTGCCTACAACACCATGCAGGGTCAACTTCAGCTTTCCACACACATTTTCCTAGATTGGCAGAGACAGGTGAAGGAGTTAAAGAGAGTGAAAAGAGACAGAAGAGGCTGTAGAGAGAGAGAAAGAAAGAGCGAACTTCTGAGGAGGATAAGGCGTATTCATATTAGAAAGCTTCAGTTGTCTAGACAACAGTCTCAAGATCCAGACTGGCTGAAGCAAAATCGGTCAAAATGTTTATCAGAACTTCATTGTACGATGGTCCCAGATGAGATTTGGAGCACTGCAGCTAACTGCAGTGAGCTGGCCGGTGTTGCCCAAGCACACACTGGTTCACCAGAGGAGCTCTCAGTAAACACAAGGGGGGGATCTTGCAGATGGTTGTTACCTTGGCGACCAGCATCTGTTGTTGGGTTTCAATCTGTTGCTGCTGCCGTGTAGCCATCTCCTGTAGCTCTGACAGGGTGAGCTCCACACGAGGAACCCCAGCCTAAACACACACACACACACACACACACACACAATTAGTAAAGCAAACAAAGAGAAAGGTAAGGCATGGTCTCTCCCCCACCTCTCCCTCCCTCTCTTAAACACACACAAACACAGTAATGCGCACATTAGACCAGCCATTCCCAACCTTTTCCACTTTAAGCCAGAACTGCATAGCTCAACTGTTTTTGTGGCCGCCCCACACATCCGTTCATTAAACTGGTTTTGCGGCTCACCTACTTTATCCTAGCAGACCACTAGTTGGCCACGGCACACAGGTTGGGAATCGCAGCGTTAAAGCAGCAGGTGAGGTAGAACACACAACAGTATGGAGTTACACCATGGGATGCACACAGCAGCAGTATAACAGAAGCAGCTCATCAGTCTATAAAGAGACCAAGAATGGAACAGAGCCAACAGATCTACTGGTCCCTCCCTGGTCCCTCCCTGGTCTGTCCCTGGTCTCTCTCTAGTCTCTCCCTGGTCTCTCCCTGGTCTCCTGTCAACAAGGAGGGTTTATGTAACAGTTCAAACGCAGGCAGTTTAAACCGACTACATCAACAAACAGTAGCTTTCTTTGAAGAAGAGACAGAAGATCTGCGGTGTCGACATGAGACATCAAAGCATCTTCTGATGCTGCTCTGCTGCTGTGCAGTTGGGTGGGAACCACAGTATCTTCAAAAGTAAAAATAAAAGAAAGGGTTTTCTGATTAAACTTTTGCACAAATCTGCCTCTCTCTTTGTAGCACTCCTTTTTCATGTCTTTCTTAATATTTCTCGACCCCCCCCGCCCCTCCCTCCCCCGTGGACCCCGTGGGGATCCCTAGCCCTAAAGTAGGAGCCCAGAGCAGAGCTGCTGCAATCATCACATCTGGACCACCAGGAAATGCCTGCACTGGCAGATTAGGAAGACTGCAGTCGGCAGGCCATGTCCTGCTATTGTGTCGGCTCACTGATTCACACGCACACACACGGGCGCGCGCAGACACACGCACAAACACACTGACCGTGACCAGTCATCATGCTCATTCACACTTTCAAAGACACATACAGACATCGTCTGAAGTCATTTTTACCCTGCAGCTCAGCTCTGTCTAGCACTATACTGCAAAGGATGAGGACTGCATTTTGAGCTCATCGCTTGAGAGGAAATCTAGAAGAGTCCCTGGCATTTACCCCAGTTATTACCCTAGTGTAGTGCCGACGGTGGGTCACAAAGCCCAAAACGCATGTGTTCCACAGACCAGTGAAAACAGGAAGACTGCTCTCTAACAATCAGAAAGGGGGAAGTCATGAACATCCCAGTGTGTGTGTGTGTGTGTGTGTATGTGTGTGTGTGTGTGTGTGTGTACATTTGTGTGTGTGTGTTTCCATGCATTTGTCAATCGTTTCGTAGAATCCCATGTCCTCTAATTCCTACTTGACCTCATATCGACACTGACTGGGGCCAGTTGAGGACATCATCTGTAATCACATCTGAACTAGAAGCAGTGGAAATAGAAGAGACTGAAAAGAGATGGAAGAAAGAGAAAATGGAGAAGAGGAGAGGGAGAAGAGGATCTGGAGAAGAGGAGAGGGAGAGGAGTAGAGGAGAAGAGGAGAGGGAGAAGAGGATCTGGAGAAGAGGAGAGGGAGAGGAGTAGAGGAGAAGAGGAGAGGGAGAGGAGTAGAGGAGAAGAGGAGAGGGAGAAGAGGATCTGGAGAAGAGGGAGAAGAGGAGAGGGAGAAGAGAGAGAAGAGGAGAGGGAGAAGAGGATCTGGAGAAGAGGAGAGGGAGAGGAGTAGAGGAGAAGAGGAGAGGGAGAAGAGGAGAGGGAGGAGAGGGAGAAGAGGAGAGGGAGAAGAGAGAGAAGAGGAGAGGGAGAAGAGGATCTGGAGAAGAGGAGAGGGAGAGGAGTAGAGGAGAAGAGGAGAGGGAGAGGAGTAGAGGAGAAGAGGAGAGGGAGGAGAGGAGAGGGAGGAGAGGGAGAAGAGGAGAGGGAGAAGAGAGAGAAGAGGAGAGGGAGAAGAGGAGAGGGAGGGGCACAAACGAGGGAGGTGGAATAGAGGAGAGAGGAAGTTGAGAGCGTGAGTTGGGTGGGTCCAGTGAGAGGGACAGCATGCAAGGTAAGAGGAAAGGAGCCCAAATCAGTTACAGTGCATTTCCTCTACGTCACCCTATGACATCATTGCTGAAATCAGGCAACGCTGACCTATTACATGTCAGAGACCAGGGCCAAGATAAAGATCTGGACAGAGCCTGAGGCAGGCCAGAACCAGAACACAGACCAGAACACAGACCAAGCTGGACTTTCACTACTAGACTAATCATGTTAAGTTTTTTAGAGCTAAAATCTGACAACTAAATATCACACGTAGCTTATAGTTCAAAATGTATAAGTCCCTGTTCTCTAAATTATTTATCTACCAAAACTACAGACCTCAAACAATGACCTGTTCTGAAAGAAATCTAAATGTAAAATGTTGCATTTAATTATTCAGCTCATTATATATTTATCCAATTCACCAGGCTAATACACACCATTAGACTAGGATACATCTGCACTTGTATTACAACAATATGACATCAGACTGAGCTAAAATAGCTTTGATTACCTGGTGGGAGTCCCAGGTAATTCTGCAAGATCGCACCTTAATTTTGCTGCATTGTCCTTCAACCGTAAATTCCTGCACTGCCTCTACGTGGTTCCATTCCATGTTTTCGGTCAAATTCGTTTTGTCTGTCTAATCAGAAAAAATGTCACATTCAGATCTTCTGAGAGCAGCGAAGCGGATTCCTATCAGAACTTAGTTTGTCCTATGATGCGCGTGACGAGGATCCTGCCTACGACACACTGGCGCGAGCGTAGCTTGTTATTCCCCTCGTGTCCCATTCGAACGTGATGTGAAGCCAGCGTGCACACACGCGCGCTCACATCTGCATCCACTGAACGGTATAACGGGATAGGCTAATCAAGCCCCAGACTCACTCCACAGTCACGGGACGGCAGTCACGGCTGCCGCTCAACGAGGTGGATAACGCTGTCAGTCACCAATAACAGCGTTCTGTTCAAATGATCTGGTTTTCAATCATGTTTATAACGAACGACCAAAACACATTGAAAAGTGGCGGACGTGTATCGCCGACATGACTTTGTTAATGCGTAAGTTTTTGTCCCCCCGGGGGAGGGTTTTGTTCCAAATTTGACGCGCCAGCAGTTCTATCCACCCCGCCCCCCCTACCCCCCCCTCCTCCTCCTCTCCCGCACTCTCATGCCTCCTAGTCCCCCCCCCCCCCCCCCCCCCACCCTGTTTCTCTGTTTCAGCTCTAGTGACTGGACTGCAGCACACACACCCTCACACTCTCCCTCTCTATCCCTGCTGCCATACAGTCTCTGCACCACAGCTGTGGCCTGGACAGGTAGTCTACTGTGACTCAGGTTCTGCCTCCAGATCAGCATGATGCTGTGGGGAGATTTAAACAGAGGCCTGGTGCTCGCCACTGTGATCAAAGAGGAATAGGAATTTTAAACAGTAAATACAAACTTTTACATAGATTAACTCTGTGTTATATCAACTTGAACTTTCATATTGTTAAGGTTTTGAGTGAAGATGTCGATGTAAACCCTGATTTCTGCATAAATCTAGATATGGTATATATGTGAAGCACTTGTTAGCCTCTCATAAGGCATACTGCCTACACATGTAATACAACATATGACACGTGGCAAGCAATTCAGATAAAGTTCATAGCATAGTTCAAAGCCAAGTGGAGAATGGATGATGCTCTCAGGGTCAGTCTGAGCCTACACACTATAGTTTCTCCTTGTCCAGCTCTGCAGAAGCTCTAATGACACACAGCTGTGTCAACAGATGATGGACACAGTCATCGGGTCAGATCCTCCTGGTCACCTCCTTTGCAGTCATCTACTCAGACTGAGGTGGGGGTGGGGGGGCTGTGGTTGGGGGGTGGGGGTGTTGGGGAGATTGGTACAACCTTTTCTCCTTGTCTAGTCCCCTGAAACCAATGGAAGATGTTTTCATAAAAGGAATTCCTCAAATCAGGGATCAAGAAGAGACTAGTGAGACTCTGTTAGGAAAACAAGGAGGAGCTATCATCTCACACCTGTTGTTTTCCTGACTAAAATGGCCGTTATGAAAAGAGATGACTGGAATTTCTACTTATGAACTTATGAAGAGGTGTTAGAGGAATCTAAAACAGCCTAGCTTGGATAAGACAAGGCCAAGTTGTGTCCTAAGAGCACAGCTGCAACCCCACACCCTCATTCACGCGGTCTCTCTCTCTCTCTCTCTCTCTCTCTCTCTCTCTCTCTCTCTCTCTCTCTCTCTGTGACTCACTCTCTCCCTCTTTTACTCACTAACTCCCTCTCTCTTTCTCTCTCCTTAAGACAGACAAAGGTTCGCACACACACAAAGAACTCACCCTTGTAGTGCGCTCTCTCCCTTGCCTTCAAAGTCTACCTACTCCTGTCCCAGAAAGCTGTCTGCCCAAGACAACCTGCTAGGCTAGTGACCTGTTGTGTTGGCTGGGAAAAAAACGGGGAAGAAGTGTACTAGAGACAAAGCCCACGTACACAGAGCCCGAGAATCCTCTTAAGGAGAGTTATGTCATGAGACTGAAGTAATCCCTGGATGGAGAGAGAGAGACAGACAGAGAGACAGAGAGAGAGAGAGAGAGAGAGAGAGAGAGAAACAGAGAGGAAAAGAGAGCAAGAGATAGAGACCACACAGAGACACAGAGAGAGACCAAAAAAAGAGTGAACTAAGTATTATAACTATAACACTGAATTCAGGTGGAAAGAGGTGGTCTTAAACTATTTGCTCCTGGACTCGACTGTGTAAAGGAATTGCCAGGTTTTAGACTCCAGACTAGCTTTTAGCCAGGGCCAAAGAAGCCAGACTAGCAGTTAGCTAACTCAAGAGACTCCAGACTAGCTGTTAGCCAGGGCCAAAGAAGCCAGACGGGTGTAAGAGGAGATCCTCTACTCTCACACAAGGCAACTCTGAGAAATCTGTAATCATTCCTGTCACTAAGCCTTACACTAATCCTTGGGATTTTACAAACAACTGACAAGAAACACTTTTAACACTCACATGAATACACACACACACATACAAAAATACACACACATACAAACTCACACACACACACTAGGTCAGGTCAGGTCAGAGGGTATGTCACCATGCATCCTGATGATATATAATTTATGTTTACTGTATCCTGCCTAATACTGAGGAGAGCTTTAGCTGATGATGTCACCACGTCAGCCCTGCACAGGCAGAGCTGTAAAGTAGGGAGGGATCCAGTTTACTATATAGCTGCTGTGGAGAGACACTTGATCAATTCTCAAAAGGCTCGATTGAGATCTATGTGTATGTGTGTGTGTGTTTATTTGTGTGTGTATGTGTGTGGTGGTGTGTGTATGTGTGTGTGGTTTGTTTGGAACCAGAATTTCCCAGGATAGTTAAATACTGGAGAAAACAAATAAAAGAAAAGGGGGGGGGGGGTACATTCTTGAGCCCCACAACTTAGTGTTCATTATAGGTGTGTGTGTGTGCATGCATGGGAGTCCACCTCACCTGCTTGTCAGCGAGCTGGTCAGCGTTCCCTCCTCTTGTGCTGATCCGCTCTGGACTGTCTGCATGGAGAAAAACAAGACATTCCATCAGACTGCAGGTCTACAAACTGGAGCCACAACATCCCGTATTAAAGAGGCAGTTAGGGATTCTGTCTGACATAAACAAGCAGCCGTCTGTGTCTTCAGGTCAAACCTTGCATCTCAGACCTTCCTGACCACAAAAACCTCTCCTCTTCAGACAGGCCAAATTATATCAAGCAGGGACTGAGACCAACCCTCGATAACACGTGTGTCATTTACAGAGAACACAGCTATTCCTCTTTTTTTTGCGATTTCATGTTTCGTTTTTTCATTGTTTACTTAAGCGGATCATATCCTCTTTAGGGAAATCATGAAAAGAGTTTTTAGGAGATCAATGTAATAATTCACTGGCGTTTTGAGGATTATGCTGCACTTAGCTCAGATTTGACCAATTTGGCTTCAACAACATGAAGCCTCGGTAAGAATGGAACTGGGATCCAGGGCTTGAGCTTGTGGGAGCTGATTCTGCGGCTGAACTTCCAAAGCTAAAAAGAGACTCTAGCTTTACACCAGCTGTGCAGAGAAGTTGAAGGTTGCAGGATGAATGTTGGAGTTTCTAACAGATATCACGCTCCCCTTAACACAGGCGGAGTTGGAGGTAACTGAAGCACAGTGCTGTCGTACTAACTGATGCAACAACACTCTGATTAGTCACACTCCATTTACACTTCCCCACTAAATACAGGGGACACTTTCAGAGGGATTACCAAAATGCATGCTGGACTCCAGATGAAATCATGTCATGTTATGTAAACAAATGAAAAAAAGACTAAATGTAAACCCCCTGTTAGATGGAAGTCATTAAGCATTTGGCAGTAAACCGAATCAGAAAGCTCAGTAGAATCTAGTCAGTTTTCCCTAAAACCTTTAAAACACACACGACTTAACCTTCACTCCACCTAGCCATGTCAACAATCCATAGGGATTTTCTCTGATTGGTGGTTCATCATCTCTTGGTGGTTAAAGTTCTAGAATCCCCCCACTAGGCTGGTCTCCACTGCCCACAGTCAGAGATGGAAAAACACACGACCTTGACCTCACCATCAACCCTCCACCATCAACACCCCAGATCTGTCCCTGTCCATTCCCTCTGATGACAACCCACAGACAGCCGCACACTCTCACTTCCACACACACAACCTCACCTCCCTCCAACTGCGTTCTCTATTAATAGTGGGTTGTTTAATGCTGTAAACCCTGTCCAGTACAGTATAAGGTGACTGAAGAGGGAAGGTAATCCTGTCACCAACTAATGCCTCTCCTCTATCACTGGGGCTGCAGACCAGGGGGCTATCTGTGATACTCAGACACTCATCAACTTCAAAGCTCCCTTTAACCTTCTCCATCATTTCAGCCTTGAAGCCCGCCCCCCTCCCAATTCCTCCAGTCCCCCTACACTCCCACCACCACCACCAACACTATCCCCACCAGCACTTCCAGTGTCCCGTAGGCCATCAAGCCTGGCTGCTTCTGCTCTGTCTCAGGTGCGGAGGTCAGCAGAGGTTAGCAGGGGGCACACAGGGCTAATTATCCACAGAACAGATTAGTTACATAAGAGCGGCCAGCCAGCCAGTCCATCAGTCAATCAGTTAGCCCAGCCAGCCATGCTAAGTTCTGCTCCATTGAAACAGTCAATTATCCAGGAGGGGAGAAAGGAGGGGAGAGAGGAGAGTAGAGAAGAGAGGAGGGGAGAGAGAATGGGAGAGGAGTGGAGAGAGGATAGGAGAGAAGAGAGGAGGGGAGAGAGGAGGGGAGAGAGGAGTGGAGAGAAGAGAGGAGGGGAGAGGATGGGATGGGAAAGGAGTGGAGGAGAGAGGAGAGAATAGGATAGAAGAAGAGAGGAGGATAGGAGGGGGGAGGGGATAGGATAGAAGAAGAGAGGAGAATAGGATAGAAGAAAAGAGGAGAGGATAGGAGGGGAGAGGAAGGGAGGGCACAGGAGAGTAGATGAGTGTAGCGTACAGGAAGGAAGATGAGAGTAAAGGTCATGGGAAATGCATAACAGTAACTCAGGAGTCCAAACAAGCAGGCAGGCTCGGTGGAATCCTCTATGGAATCCAAATATAATAACACTGACAAAAGTCGGAAGGACGACAGTAACAGAGTTACATAAATAGTATCTATCTTGTTGACATCTGCGGAAAACAACACATATACAAACAGTTTGTTGTGCTGGTGTGTGTTTGTGTCAGTGTACGCACCATGCAGGCTGGAGTCAGAAGGACAGTCCTCATGTCGCAGGAAGAACTTCACCTCGATCCTCCTGGGGCCCCACCTCTGCAGATGCTCGTACATCAGATGCTCGAAGGGGATCACTCTCTCTGGAGGGGTGGGGGACAGGGTAGTGACACACAGGGTCATGGACCAACAGCAGTCTAGTCTGGGAGTAGGGGGGGGGTGTCTCTGGGGAAGTGGGGGGGGGGGTACTGACAGCTGACAAATCAGTCCTTTCACTGAAACAGGCTTGTGGCGCAGGAGGAGGGATTGCAGTTTGGCCACACCCAGGGAAGGAATGTGCTGATATGATTTAAATGAACTGAGTGACCTTAAATGATACATTTCATATGTACTGTCACTCTACTACTTCGTTTACTTTGAATATTGTGTCAATGACCCTTCTTATTACATACATAATAGTGTAGATTACTAACATCAGTGACAATGTGTTGTGTTTAGCTGACATTCACAGCATGAGGTGATCGGAGATTATCTTACTATTAATAGAAAGGATAATAACATTAACCCATATTATCCCTCTGGCTAAACTATGAAATTGCATGCACACTGCACACTACCCAGTGCGCATGCCCCGCTGCTAGACAGAGCCTATGGAACCCTAACACAGATACCACAATCTGTACACAACTCAAATGAATTTGTCCGTCACATGGAGGCATGTGTGGGCTGGATCCAGGCAAGGTTACTGTCTGGAGACTGTCATGACTGTCATGGGGTTCTGCTTCAGTCTGCAAGCCTACGGCCAGAGGCTGGGTCATCGCCACAGACGCCCTGACCCATATATCCTTCCTCATCTTCTGCCTCGTTCTCCCTTTGTATCTCTCTCTCTCTGTGTTTACATGTCTAACTGTCTGTACCTTTCCCTGTTTCTGTCTGAGCAGGGCTAGTTAGAGCCAGTCTGGGCTGGGGGCAGGGTGGAAGATGAGTGGAGGGTGGAGAGGGACAGGGAGAGGAGGTCTGGGGACAAGGACACCATTGTTGGGGCCTGTGGCTGGTGGCCTGGGTCTGGAGGGAGGAGTTGACCCGACCCCAATATTTACCCAGACTAATTTTCTCACTCAAACTACAGAGATGACCTTCCTCTGCCTTTATCTCTGTTCCCAGACTCAGTCTCTCTTTTTATCCCTGCCTGTCTAGCTCAGTAAGGGCATGACAACCATTATGACAGGAAGCTAGATGTATACTGATACAAACAGAGATCCTACCGCTGCCCTGCCACACCTCGGCCAGGTGGCAGCCGCTCTCCCCCGCCTCCTTGCAGAAGTCCACCACGTCTCGGCAGGTGGTCTCCGGGGTGATGGGAACCTCCGTCAGCATCTGCTGGGTGTCGTTGAGGAACACCGTGAGGATGGTCTGGAGGAGCAGAGAAAAGGGCCGGAAGATTCCAGCGTTACAGAGGGACTGGCAACTTGGAGGTTTCATTTCCGTAGTCCAGACATCGATACTGGGCCTAGTGGCTCCCCAGGCTGCCTCTCAGTCATACTGTGCTGGCTTTGCCAAAAAAAAGACTAGCGCTGTCTCCATACAGGGTGCTTCATCAAGCTGCCTTCTGCAGATATACAGAGGAGAGAGAGGTCAACCTGACACTTGACTCTGAATCGAGCCAACACCCAGCTAGAAGGGTTAGACGGGAACATACAGGGTAGGCAGCCTGCCAAGCAGAGAACTCAGACACCCAGGGGGATTGTCGGGCATGTAGGACAAGATTTG
Organism: Neosalanx taihuensis; assembly: GCA_030340665.1. Classification (NCBI taxonomy): domain Eukaryota; kingdom Metazoa; phylum Chordata; class Actinopteri; order Osmeriformes; family Salangidae; genus Neosalanx; species Neosalanx taihuensis. The sequence goes on along the minus strand of CM059296.1, from coordinate 13,152,785 downwards.
TTCATGGTCCAACTCACATAGCAGACATACAGGCCCGTGCGAGGACATTTGAGTGTGTTGGTCAACAACAGATTAGAAGTTGGTCACATTATACAACTGGAATTTCCTGTGTCATCATATCTAGATTGACAATCTGTGGAGGACAGGATGTTTGCGATAATCTGGGGCATGGCGAGAGAATCTAATGATTTTAGCTGTGGCATTGGTCACAAATGCACAAACACACACCCACATCTGTGGACACACACACACACCAGCAGAAAGCTTCCTGGATGATAGTATTTATGTCAAACAGCTGACATGGGTCGTCTCTGTTTAAAAACTGAGCCCTCTGTGTGTGGACACACATTCACACACACACTCACACACACACACACACACACACACACACACACACACACACACACACACACACATACGCCACGGACTGTATCATGCATGCCAAGATGTAAGGTAATCTCTCGCTGCATGCAGACAGATTGAGAGGAGGGCCCATTCTGCAACGCTTGGATTACAACACCAGGCTATAATCATCAGATTTTGCTGTGTGTAAACGTATGTGTGTGTGTGCGTGCGTGTGTGTGTCCATGAGGTGACAAAAGAAAACATGACATTAGGATAAACGGGGAGAATACAAATCCAGGCGATCCGGGGTTATGGAGAGAGAGCGGGATCATCCCTCTTTCTGTCACACTGGACACAGGTTCACTGTTCCTCACTTTAGTTCTATTTTCAGTCGGTAAAATACACATTTTGGGTGGTTACGTCATTCGAATTATGTGAACGAGCGTGTGTGTATGCATCTCTCTGTCTGTGTGGAAGAGATAGTAATCTGGTCAGATTCACATGAAGTTCAGAAAGTACAGAGAGCAGAAAAAGTCCCCAAACAGCTGTGATCTTATTGTATCACACACTAGCTGGGTATTAGTAGTGCACTGCACTATACTGCCAACATACATCAACACATTCAAACAACTCCCATCCCCTTAATTCACCCCAAGTAAACTCACATTATTGACAAAATGAAGCCACCACACATTATTATTTCCCCCACTGTGGGACAAAAAAAGGATCATCTTATTTGAATGAGTCCTATGCAGTGTGTTTTCATACACCTCATAGACCCCAACAAGTACATGTGAATACAAACTCATTGAACATTGAACACATCATGTTGAACATTTCAACCACACAGCATCAACACCGTTACAGCAGCTCCTAACATCACTATCTACTGCCTCTGCTGACTGTTCCTTACAGCACATAGCCAGCCTGCTGCTGCCCTGCCTCGCAGCCAGCCTGCTGCTGCCCTGCCTCCTGACTTCAGCCCTGGATGACTCTGGGTATTTTTAGGAAGCACCAGCAGAGCCGTGGCCCCTGAGCAGAACCAGAAGAGCAAGCACCTCACCACCCTCCAGACCCCTGGGCCCTCCCCCTGTCTGGTCACCTTATCCACCCTGCACGAGGCTGGTGCCGGAGCCTGCTCCCCCTCCTGGCCCTGGGGCTGCCCCTTAGCCTGGTCAGGGGGCCAGGAGCTGCTGTGATGGAGGTTCTGATGGTAGAACCAGGGCTGGTCCTTGGACACAGACACCAGTCTCCGGAGCACCTGGCAGAGGAACCTCTTCATGAAGCCACACGAGGGAAAGAGGGAGAGACGCCGGAGGGAGAGACGAGGAGGGAGAGGTGAGGAGGGAGAGACGCCGGAGGGAGAGACGAGGAGGGAGAGACGAGGAGGGAGAGACGAGGAGGGAGAGACGAGGAGGGAGAGGTGAGGAGGGAGAGACGAGGAGGGAGAGACGAGGAGGGAGAGACGAGGAGGGAGAGACGAGGAGGGAGAGACGGGGAGGGAGAGACGGGGAGGGAGAGACGAGGAGGGAGAGACGAGGAGGGAGAGACGGGGAGGGAGAGACGGGGAGGGAGAGACGAGGAGGGAGAGACGGGGAGGGAGAGACGAGGAGGGAGAGACGGGGAGGGAGAGACGGGGAGGGAGAGACGAGGAGGGAGAGACGGAGAGAGCGGAGCACGAACTGTCTCACACGGCTGAGAGGCAGAGTTCTGTCAGGGCAGCGTGTGTGAGAGAGACAGAGAGAGAGCAAGGGAGAGAGAGAGAGGGAGAGGGAGGGAGGAAGAGGAAAGGAGAGGGAGGGTAAATGTGTGCCTGGCAGAGTGTATGATACCGTGCACCATAATGGAGGAAGGAGATGGTGTCAGTAAACATGAGGGAAAGAGTGTGGGAGGGGGCGTGAGGGTCGGTGGGACAAGGACCAGGGTATGACTTGAGGTTCAGGGACGAGACCTTGACATTGAGGGGTGGGGGGGTGGGGGGAAGGGAAGAGGTTGCCTCTCATCACAAGGACCCTCTAGAGTGATATCCCCAGGACCCGGGCGATGGATTGGGTGAGATAAGAGGAGCCTGTGACACAAACCAGACTGAGCTGTCAAACACACAGACACACACACACAAACACACAAACACACGCAGCTCCCTCCCAGCACAACCGTGATAACTATTTGATTTGACAGGAAATCAGTGCCCATGTGCTGTCTGTCAATGGAGTGTGCAGGAGATCTGATGTTTAACCATCTGGCCTGACCGAAATAACCCAACCAGGCAAATCAAGCCTGGAGGGAGAGGTGAGGAACAGCTTGTTACGGAGGCAAAGGATTCCATTCTGACTTGTTAAATATCCCTTCTCTTGCTCCTCTTCCTCATCACGTCCCTTGAGCCAAACCTCAGCATCCACACACACACACACACTCTTTCCCCTGCTCCAGGTCCTGTCAATAATAAATCTGCAGACACAAAGCAGGTCCTGTCACAGCGCTCCACAGAGACTTTGACTGATGACGCCTTACCCACAATCCTCTTTGCTGCCTGGCGACAGCACTCTGTGCTCCTCTGTTTACCCAGACCCGTCACCACCGGGCCTGTCCTCAACACGCACGCACACACGTGCACCAACACACACACGTGCACACCAACACACACACGCCAAGCAGAGCAGAGCATCTCCAGTCCACTGATCCCCACTTCAGTTCCGTAGGGACTGTTTATAAACAAAGCATTCTTCTGGTTCAGTTTTCGAGGGACAGCCTGTGGCAGGACGGATGTTTTCCGGAAGCCCATGGAACAAGACAAACAGCCATCCAGAGATTTAAAAGAGACGCGAGAGACATGTGAAAGAGATGTGGGCCGTCTCATTGTTAGATGGGCCAACGTCCAACTTTGTGTCTCTGCTGGAGTCGCTGTGTTTCAGAGGGCGGTCGACTGATTTAGCATCCTGTCTTTACATCCTCTGTAAGAACCATGCGATAATACTGTCCCCATGGCAACCTCTGCCTCCATCCCAACCAAAGCTACTGTGTGACCACAGCTATGACCACATCACAACATAACAACAAGACAGCTGTACACAAAAACATGTCTGGTCATCACACGATGACATACGACACGAGCCTGCAAACGTAAATTTAAGGTTCAATTGCAGGTTTCCCAGCTGCCAGTCCGTCTGACATACGTTGACATGACAACTGAATAAAAGTACAGTACATGCGCTTATGTAAGACTGAACTTTACACCCAGTGACTGGACTTATAGTGGCCAAAAATAGGTCATTGAGGAAAAGCCAGTTAGCGTGGCTAAGATATGTTAGCGAGACAGGCAGTGGAGCGGATGGACATTTAACATTGGATATCAGCTTTCCCAGGAGTCAAATCTGCCTTGTTATTCCCCATCTTGGGCTCAAAACATGACTTCTCAACGTTCACTAGAGTAGATGTTGTGACAGAAGTTCCTCCACCCTCAAATCCATAAAGGTCTGATTAACTCAAGGAAGGACGGAAGGAGGCCACACCAGCGACAAAGCCTCTTGTGTCCCAATATGAGCCTGGGGGCTCCGACTGGTTATCTGGTTGTCTGAGATGGGCGGCCCTGTAGGTCAATGGCCAATAGGGTCATCAGCCTGGTCTTCAGTAGACACTGTCTAAATATAAACCACTATGCCATAACCCATCCGACCCAACCCCTGCCCCACTAACCCGTGGCTCCTACTAACCCCTACCCCTTCTCACCACAAACCACAACACACTATTTTCTACCCCCGACTCTGACCTCAAACTATCCTGGCTGGAAGTTTTCCACCTTATTTGGCTTCCATTTCCACCCTGAATGTGTATATTATACAGATATATACAGACTACACCCCACAATGCCCATTCTATGTTTGTATTCCCAATGGTAAGAGAGTGATTTATTTACATGACACCAACTCATAGCTGTCTGATCTACAGGCTATAAGATTTCTGGTACAATAACATTGGTTTGTTGTATGTCCTCGTACAAACCTCCTGTTCTGGGTACAATGAGTTCAGTTCAGTTCAGGTAGCATTATCTTCAGCATGGGCTTAGATTGATGGCCACTCTCTCACGCTGTCGAGAAACTCTCAAATCTCTCAAACTCCTCTTGAAGCTTCTTTGATAACTGAGCTTCTAGTTCAGTGGAATAAGTCTGCAGTTACTCTTGAACTCAAAAGTAACAACCTACAACATCCTCCCAGATCAATAATTGTCCAATGGCGATTCCTCTCCATTATGTAGACTTGGGCCAGCCCGATATACAGCTGAAATACCAAACCACTTCAGGAAACAATTATGTTTATTGCATCCAAAATTGGACGATTCTATTACTATAAAGTTCATAACGCATTTCTCTCTTGCCTTAACGATGTATTCTCATGCGAAGTGGACAGAGAATTGTTCTTTGAGATTTTAAAGACTACATTCCAGTAACATTCTAAATACTGAATTAGACTGAAACAAGATAACAAAAATCCGTTAAACTTACCGGCAACATGACTGCTTGGGGCCAAATCAGGTCAAATGTTTATTCTAACCGGTGAAAAACTCCAGTTATTTTCTTTGCCTCCCTCGACGGGATGGCTTGATGCTTTTTGACGGGAAGCTCTGCTGAAGTCCGTCTGCCAACTACAGAATCGTGCAGCACCGATGCTTGAACCCAGGCGGCGCGTGCAAACCCTGCAGGGCGAAGTGGGTCACGCGCTGCTCCCCGAACACCCCCCAGCCAGGGGGGCGCGTGCTGTCTTCCGCAATTCGCGAGACATTCCGACACTAACAGCTAAGAGCCGCAACTAATGATTTAGATAGGGACTGTGAAAAACGGCAGAATTACACGTACCAATGCCGCAATCATCCAAAGCCAGAACTCAATGCAATACGAGCCCCTGGTTCATTAAAGGGTGTTGAGTCGGTGCTGTGAAGCGCTTTATTCTTTATTCTCTCCTCGGCTGCAGAGATCAAACTTGCTGTAGCCGAAAAAAAGACCAGAGAAACGGACGTAAAGGGACAATGTAACCTCTGCAGTGTTAGTTCGACTTTCAAGACCGGATAGCCGGATACTCTGTGTAGGTCGGCGTCCAACAAACCTTTGTGTTGGAAACTTGAGGAACTGATATGACAAATATTTATACGGTACACATGGCCTAGGATTTATTTTTAATCAAATCAGACCAAGTGTCAGTCATGTAGACAGGCAGCGTCCTCTTCAAGGACGAACATAACCGACATAACTCACATCAAAGCCACTGGCTTCTTCATACAGCCACAATGACAAACGTGCAGCTATTTCCCTCCAAATATTGGTCTACTAAAGACGCTTGACCCAGCACTGAAATCTATATTCGCCTTTATTTTATGTAGATTTTTTTAGTTATGTAGATTAGTTTTAATCGAAAGGCGGGAGAATGGCTTCCTAAACTGCATAGCCACAATCCACTATCAGACGGCTCTTTACTGCCACCTGGTGGACATTAAGGGGGAGAAGAAACTCGTCATAGGGATGGAGAATACACTAACACTGAATTCACTATTAAAATAAACTCTCTTTTCTAAGGGCAGTCAAATTTAGACCTTTTCAGATAAAATGTAGCTGTGGAACTCAACGTCTCCCCCCCACAAAAAAATACGTATTTCAATACTAAATTTGAGAATGTTTACTATCTCAGTGAAACACTTTGAATGTCAGCTTTACAGTCAAAATACAGGAAGATAACATTTAGACATAAATAAATAATGTATTACAAATACACACACTTCATAAAAATGAGGCCTAAGGTAGAAATCATTACACCAACAACAGCAGCATACGTACACAGGCGCTAACATGGTGGGTCATTTGCACCAGCAGGTAGACAGTATTACAGCAGCCAGAACTCAGCTACAGGCTTATCTTAATCTATTAAAAACTCTTCTTACACTACGCATATTCTGCGTTTGGGGAAATTTGCTTTGGAACCATTTATTTTAATCTCAAATGGGGTTTAGATAAAATACTCAATTAAAACGAAATTATGAATAAATAAATACATGACTGTGTGCTGTGTCTCTAGAGCTAGTCTATTCAGATGCAGGATTACTGCAGGCAGCAGTTTTGGCCATTGGCATCGCGGGAGCGCAGACACATCTTGGGTTTGTAGCTCTCCAGGTACAGCAGCTGCTTGGAGTTGAAAGCCCCGCGTCGTTTACTGAGAGGAGAGAGAGAGAGTGATTGAACACGGTGCGTTACCAAGAGGGGTGCATTTAGTAGTGATTGGGGAAATGAATTGTGTGTCGTACAGCGATTGTCAGACGACTACTTACAGCCGTATGAAGTGGACAGCATCTTCGTACTCCATTCCACATTCGATGAGGGCCAAAGCCACCAGAACAGGAGCCCTGAGCAGAGACGTTTACATTGAGTCATTTAGCAGACACTCTTATTCAGACCGACTTACAGCAAGTACAGGGACGTGAGACCTGAGGCAAGGACACAACGTCAACGTGTTCAATGTTCATTCTACTAGAGTGTTAAAATATAGGTCCATTCAAATCATGAATCATATTAAAGTGAATAAAGGAAGCAAATGAATGTTGACTCGTTTAGAAGAACACTGTTGATGGCTTCGACCCAGACACCAGCAGGTAACTGAACCAAACCATGAGATCAGATCAAAAATAACGGCAAGCTGACACAAGGGGGATGAGCTGGGGTCAAGGCAAAACGCTCCTAAAATAACGCAGACAAACAAGAAGTACTTTGCAGCAGGTCTGATGAAAGCACCAGGTTTCTGAAGGTTAGTGAAAGGAAGATAAGAAGATAAGCTAGACCAGAACAAGCAGCCAGAGCCTAGAAGATAAGATAGATAAGCTAGGCTGAAGGTAAGCCGGAGCTCAGACCATGAACGACACATGACAGAGTAGATCATCAAAGCTGAGCTTGGGCTCCACTGACCGGCCCAGGCCTGCCACACAATGCACGGCCACACAGCAGCCTGGCTCCTCTCTGAACTTGGCCTGGAGCAGATGCAGCCAATCATCTACCACTTGCTCAGGAGGGGCGGAGCCATCGTCAAACGGCCAGTCCTGAAAACCAAAACAGAACAAAACAGAACATCAGAGGCATGGATTGTGGCAAAACACGGCTATGCTGATATATTTTAATAACCAAAATGTTTTTGTTTTTTTTTTATGATGAAAATTTAGGAGATCATCTTGCGTTTTTCTCACCAGTACTTGGATTCCTTCCTGTTCCACTGGGGTTTTGTCATATGTTGCAGCACAAACTCTCACAAGGGTCTGAACGCCAAACGCCTTCAGGTCCTGAACGCAACAGGAAATAAAAAAAACATTCAGTACTGTACCATGTGTCACATGTTGTCACATTTCATGTTTAAAACAGGAGAATCACACCATATGAGATCCAGAGGAGATAATATCGACACAGGCTGGGATGAACATATTAACGTAGGAAGCAGTTCATTCATATTCATAGACTGGAGAGTGAATGTCTGCTCTGCCGTACCTCTATGAATTTGACCATCTGGGAGTTGGTGGGGTTGTGTGTGATGAGGAACCTCATACAGTCGTATTTGATCTCGACAGGGGCGGGGCGATTCATGTTGACAGGCAGGCGAACGACAGCTGTCTTCCAAGAGGGGACGGTGATCAAAATAATCTTCCAGAAGAAGATGATGAAGAAAAAGAGGTCCAAGATAGGATAGATGAAAAGAGGGGAAAAAACGTCTAGAAAAATCTACAATTTACCAAGCCTTTAGCGCAATAAAAAAAAGAAAAAGAGGTCTGACCCTTTAGACTTCCACCACTCCCAATCACCCCATTAATGGCAGAAAGATGGATGGAGAGATGGCGGAGAGGAAGAAGAGAGGAAGAGTGAGTAAGCAGCTAAGGGTCTGGCTGGTGGATGCTCCCCTTGGCATGTACTGGCAGTAGAGTGGTGCAGCCTCTCTCCTGTGTTGCTGCTGCTTGGCGTCAGGTTGGTTAGTCTTCATAAGGTTTGGCTGATCTTTAGATGGAAGTGAGAGGGTCTTGCCTTCATACAAGGACGATCTCCCAGTTCACTTGTCCACAATCAGCAGGTGCTGTGCCTGGCAGAAATCTGCTCCCCCCCTCACAATCGCCATAAATGTGCAACCTGAAAAAACACACGAATAACAGAGACAGAGATTGATTTACGTTATACTCAACCTTCACCGTCACGCTAGTAGCTAATAATGAATAATGGAGTCTTTGCCACCGATGCTAAATCCACAGTCGTTAGAATGGACTATGCGTCCATTCAGCATCGCACTGATGGTTCAGTGGGACTCGAAAACGGGACAACTAAACATCCCAAGGCCAGAATGCACTAAGAATGTCGCTCCAATCCCGCCCATCTAATGTCGTCGTTCCAAGATGATCAGTTCAGATGCACGTTTCATGTCGTGATGTTCCCAGTAGAGATTATCAATAACATTGACTGTTCAAACCCAATGATTAAATCAGTTGTACAAACCGCCGTGTGAGCTGAACGGTGTGTTCATTGAGCGTGCACAAGGCGATGTGACAGCCCCGCTTTCCAGACCGACCATTGATCCTCTCTCTCCCGTTCACAGTGGCACAGCGCTCCTGGCAAAAGCTAACGACTCCGGGTTTAAGAGACTATCGAAAAGAAAAGACATAGAAATAGGTTGATGAGAGAAAATATATGTTTTCAAATAGAGAAACCAGACAGCTATTAAACTAACAGGTCACAACCTAGCTAGCTAGCTGGCTACAACAGTCAAGCACAGGACGGTTAACGGATTAGAAGCCATTTTGGGAGTCAACCGCTAGTCTCATTAGCTGTAAGAAATACCTTTTTCAAGTTCTGTGAAACCTACACAATCCAAACAATGTATAGGGTTAACATGATTTATTAACTTACGAAAACGTTGTCAGGCGATAGCCGAAATCCCAGTATCACTATTTAAAACGAACTGACAAGGAGAACATCCACTGACAGGCGCGTGAACCTTGGAGGTTACTAGGGAGAATGTCACGTGACCGTGCTGCCAGAAATCCTCTTTACGACAGTGGAGACAAGTGCACGCGCACCATCAACACTAGATGGCGTTATAATCCGGAGTTTACATTTAAAATGGATTTGACTGTAAAAGATTATACTCTGACTCTGAATTTCGGTTTATTCGCCGTTTGAGTTCGCACAAACTGGCATGTACTGTGGCAGGAAGGTGCATACAATAAACATATGAGAGCTGTGTAGCACGCGCCTCATTTTACGTAGGTGAAATTGATGCTGCACGCGCTGCATGGCCTGCTTTCCTGTGCGGTGCCTCCACACTTTTCCGGACCAAAAAGAAAAAGTAAATTTCTAACCACTTTCTACTTGATTCTTATACATGATGGTAGAGTACAGATGATACATGTATGCTTAATGCCAGTGCACCATAACCAGTTGTCCATTCACCATGAACATGGCCATGAAACACACAGAATTCGGTATCATTCTCAATAGTCGACGCCCTAAGGTTAAACAACTCTCAGTCTCCCAGGTGAAAGCATGCTGTGTTCAGTGTGTATGTAATGTCTGGGTGTGGCAAGTCAGATCGTGTTCTTGTTTCCGTGAGGAAGACGATCCCACAACGTCTTATATTTCTGTTGAAAGCCAGCATCTCATTAACACACCCACCCTATGTTTAGGAGAGAATGCTTGCCGCCAATTGCAACACATACATACACACACCCACGCACACACACACATAGCATGCACACACCTGGGCTTGGGGCTGGCCTGTAAAGTTTGTTCTCCTCTTCCCACATGACGCAGACCCTCCAGATCAGGTTGGACGGGGTTTCAGGAGGGGGAAGACCCTGCTTGGTTGAGTTTCCTGCTGTGTTTTCCATTCTCTGATATATTTGATATAATCCATACTTCACCCAAGGTAAGGTTTTTGTTTATCTTTATTTATAGGCAAATGGAAGCTTAGTAAGTATTGATAGAAGAGAACAGTATTTGTGGTATCACTTTGGTTGAAAGTTTCTAAATGACTGAAGAAGGAGGAGTGTGTTTTTTAAGTGTTTAAAAGTGTGTTTTTTAAGCTCTGCCATGCAACCAACAAGTTCTCTACCCACTTATGACTAAAATGTTAAAAAAGTATGACTAAAATGTAAAAAAAAAGACTAAACGCTATGTACATTTGTAATGGTCTTATTACACAACCACTTTATATGTTATTGGATCTAGTAAGAAAATGTAAATCTAGTTCAAGACCTACATAAGAATGAAGTATTTGATTTGATTGGAATGGGGTTATATAAACCAGCATGGATAGAATGTACTCCACCCTTTCACCACGTTTTTTCGTCGGCACAGCCACATACAAGTCAGAGATCTCCTGTGGTAACCACTACAGTAGTGAGATACAGTAACACGGCAAAGTCTGTAATGTTGCATTTATATATAACATAAACACCCATCAGTGACTAAAAATAGGATGTTTGACTTGAGTTACCTGTCTTCCTATGAAATTCACCTGTCTGTTCAGTTCAGGTAACCTGGAAACCAGGTTTGAAACACAGATACTGTAACATAGAAACATGAAGGATTTGTTTTCAGTTAGGGTTATCATAAATAGGCCAGTAAAATAACAGAACAGACATAGACAAACACATTTGGTTTCTTTTCTGGAAAGTGATTTTAAGGGGTTTTGAGGCCAGCCTGCCTTCAGCATTTATAAACCCAATAACAGTCAAATCCCCAAGAGTACCTGCCTGCAGTCCTCGGCTGGGAGGCCGCAGGCGTGTTGTCAGGACAGCTGCTTCAGTTCATTTATGCATGCGTTCGTTTGTTTAGGCTCCAGTTGATGCTGAGTCACTGCAGCATTCCTCATTACTTTCACAGAGAGTGTCCTAGTTTGGAAAATATAAACTGCTACAACTAAATCCCCCCACCCTCTCCCAAGTTCTGTCTGTGCCTTGACGTTTTGGCTTCGTCCAATGAATTTTACTGACCCTAAATGGTTACCAACAAATCAAGGAAGTGCCAGTATCCAGTGGAGTGTGTGGGTGTTTCCCAGAGTTCAATCACGGATAAATGATTTGAATGATTTGTGCCACTCCCTTGATCATAATGCGCGGGGTCCCCTGTGCTTTGTCTTATAAACTAATCTACTAACCTTCTTGTTATAAATTTGTGTGTCAAAATAGGGCCCAGGGGCTGTAAGCAACCCACTTCCTTTCTGCAATCCAGACCATGTTCTGTTTTATAACAGACAGTCTCATAAAACAATATTAAGTTGTTTTAATCTTGTTCCAAAGCAAAACAACATTTATTGGTAAGGTTTAAGGACCTAGGTATGCTAGCAAGGCTAGGGGCTAAAGGAAATATGTAAAGCTCTCTCTTGTAAGTCACTTTGAATAAAAGCGCCTGCTAAATGAATACATGCAAATGTAGGAAGTAAGGTTCATAACCTGTTTGTTATATCTTTTTCTCTATCTTGCAGGTGTGTGTCTCCAGGTGTGCGTGTGTGTGAATCCCCTGCCAGGCAGGATGAACTGGTCCGCTCTGGAAAGCCTCCTCAGTGGGGTGAACAAATATTCCACCGTCTTCGGACGAGTCTGGCTCTCCATGGTCTTCATCTTCCGCGTCATGGTCTTCATTGTGGCCGCTCAGCGTGTGTGGGGAGACGAGAACAAGGACTTTGTCTGCAACACGCGCCAGCCTGGCTGCACTAACGTCTGCTACGACAGCATCTTCCCCATCTCACACATCCGCCTGTGGGCCTTGCAGCTCATCTTTGTCACCTGCCCCTCCCTCATGGTTGTGGCCCACGTCAAGTACCGTGAGGAGAGGGACAAGAAATACTCGGCCCTCCACGAGGGCTCACACCTCTACGCCAACCCGGGGAAGAAGCGTGGCGGGCTGTGGTGGACCTACTTGGTCAGCCTGCTCTTCAAAGCCGGCTTTGACGCGTCCTTCCTCTACATACTCTACTACATCTACGACGGCTACGACATGCCGCGCCTGTCCAAGTGTTCCCTGGACCCCTGCCCCAACACGGTGGACTGCTTCATCTCCAGACCCACCGAGAAGAAGATCTTCACCCTGTTCATGGTGGTGTCTTCTGCCCTGTGCGTGCTCATGTGCATCTTCGAGATGTTTTACCTGGTTGGGAAACGCATACACAAGGTACTGATAACGCGCCAGAAAAAGGCGAGGAGGTTCTTCGCCGAGAGCCACGAGCTCACCGCCACGGCCCCGCCCAGGTCACATGTCGTCAGGATTGACCCGACGCTCTCGTACAGCCAACAGAGTCTCACCAGGAAGAAGATAGAGCAGGATGCTGTTGCTTGTGCCACCTCAGTGTTGTAGTTCTAGCTGGTTGGGCTCCCAGCATCGCCAGTGGCCATTACAGTGACACTGTAAGTGTAATTGTCAGTAAGTAAGCTATAATACTGAGCATTGGCTTTGGCATGCATACTGCTGAAAGGTGAGTCATAGGTTATGAATACCTTGGAACCAGTCGAGCAACATGCAAGTCTAGCACGTGAGATGCAATGGCTTGGACCTGTTTCAAAAGGAATGTGCTGTACAGGTACTGTACTAGGATTGGCAAATCTCTAAAGTCTGACTGTAATCTCAGATGCTCTCTGGCCGTCTGATTATCATAGACTGTGCCTCGCACACACAGATACTGGAAGCACCTTATAAAATACCATCTTTCCCAATCCAGTCCCCTAAGTGCAATGGCTTATCTTGGGATTCAGTATGTGAATCCTGGGTTCAAATCCCTGTGGAGGTATGGTTCCCGACCAATTCAGTGAACATGTGTGCGCCTACATCAATTTCCCCATTATTGGAGGATATAAGGGATGTAAATTATATTATTATTACAATGGACTGTTGATACATACATGTATAAAACTGTATAACTTTGTCATAATGTGTTTCCATTGGTTTGTCAGCAACAGGCCGACTGTGCAATACAGCCATACTGAACAACCTTGAGTTCTGTATTCATCATCAATGACAAAGAACACAGCTCACTGAACCAGCTCAGCACCATGTGTCATTCAGAGCGGTAATACAAACATTCCTCAGATGAAATTAGACACAGATGGACCATCTGAGTTGAAGTGACGACTCTCTGGTAATGTTTTTTATTTTTCTGATGTTTTTCTCACTGAATATTCAGTTATTAAAATATGTTCTACCTGTAGATTGTATTTATATTTAAAAACATGTCTCTTTGTTTTACCTATGCGACACTGCAGTCAACTGAAGTGTTTTGATTTGGTTAATAACGATTTATTTCCTTTTTTGTAATTTTTATAATTCAGAACACAATAGACCAAATTTGTAAAGCAATTACTCTTTCTTTCTCTCTCTCTACCTCTTTCTCTCTTATACGAATATAAAAGTGTAAGTGGGCACTATATGTAACAGCTATTCACAACAAAATAAATCCAGACAACATAAAAGATATAAAGTGGGATTCGATCGCACAAGAGCAATCAAATCCCACTTGATGCATCATCAGCCCATCTCTCTCTCTCTTCTGTCCATGTTATTTCACCATCAGAGGGAGCTCCTTTTGTACTTTCTTATCGCTATGGCAACTGTTCACTCGGTCTGCCTGTCACTCAAACACCCACCAACAACAAATAAATGACGAGGAGAGGTTCAGACTAGATGGACACAGTCCAGGAGTCTCTGATTCCATCAAACAGGAAGACATTACCCTGTTCCAATACGGCAGAGGTCGTTTAGAACCAGTATTGTTAGAATTCCTAAGCTCAGATGTCATGGCACAGGTCTGATAATGGGAAGACCATAGCAACAAAAGCATAATGCCTGGATCTGAGCGCAGTGTTCAGGCTTCAGTATAGACTTCATCTAACTGACTCTGAGGTACCTGGCTGATAGTCAACAGCATGATTCACCCACTCTCTGCCCACTCATGTGCCCAGGCATGCTTTCACACAAACTAGAGATTTGAACACGTTAGCAATAAGGCAGCAATGCTAGTGCTACCACAGATTCAGTTCAAACATAGTGTCTCCGAAAACTATTTGACTGTGACTGGGGTGTTAACAAACCACACATGCATCAGTTTACATGAAAATGACACACGTATCATTGATTGATGTCTGCCAACTATCCTCTCTCTCGTCCTTTCCTCTCTCTTTCTCACCCTCTCCCTCTCTCCTCCCTCTCTCTCACACACATAGGGTACAGTTTTGAAATGCTTACACGCTTATAAACAACAATTAATGAAGACAACTCATAATTGGCTTGTGTGTAGACAAACAGTGCTCTCTCTAATACACCCTCCTGCTTATTATGTGTATTAGTCCTCTTGTGTGTTGTAACTGGCACATAAATTAACAATTAATTATAACAGCCGCTATGCCCCCCCCCCTTCTCCCTCCATCTGCCCCTCCCTGGCCTTATTCACGGTGATCTAATTAATCTGCACAGAAATAGACAGACAGACCTACATTTTACCAGGAGATCATGCCTTACAGTTGTACCCCAATATGCACTGAAGTTGTGTGTGTGTGTGCGAGAGAGAGTCAGAGACTAGGTTACCAAAAGGCTACGTGTCACGTTTGACCTACAGTAATCTTTATTTGCACGATGATTGAACAATTCCTCACATGGTAGATTACAAACAGCTTCCTGTAAATCCTCATCACAAAACAGCATCTCTGAGTTTCCTTCTGTTCATCACAGAAACAACATCCCCACACTGTCAAAGCCATAACATCTCTATCCAACATCAAAGCACTTCAGTACACATTTTGATCAAATAAACCTGGTTTCTTTCAAGTATTTGCTAAATATAACTTAATCACAAAATGAATATATAAGAAACATAACACTATATACTGATGCAAACCTAAAGGTGTATTGCGCCAATATCACATTCACAACCTCCTCCTACATGTAAAACACAAACCTGAAATCATCTAAATACGGTTTGCCTCAAGGTGGCATCTCATATGATATGAAACATCGGCTACGACAAAAGTACATTCCATAAAGCAGCAGTAGCAGATTTTCATGGGTTCTCCGTTTTTAGCCTTTAGCTGGTGACAAAAGTGGATGAGAAAACAGCAGCAGACCCCCCTTCTGACCAGTCACCCACACTCTACTGCAGTCCTCCTACACAGCCTGCTGAGAGCCTAATGTTCAGCTATTCTCAAACCTTTGGTGGAACAGTAAAATAAGCTTGTGTGTATACTGTGTGAAATGTAGAGTGTGAAAATGAGCCTTTATACGCAGATTGTCTTGACTAATTACTGTGCATTGCTGAATATCCAGGCAACTATTATACGGGGCAGTTTCCTTGATTGCTGTGCCTTACATTCAGTTGTTCTGACTAGACTGATAATTGAGCAATTATGTGCAAATTATATACACACTGTATATAAGTAAAACAGTTGTTTCATCAATTAAAGGCAAACACAAGCACTACTCCATACATCACAGACACCTGTCCAGCCACATAAGAACTGCAAAGGGGTTGGGTAGGGATAGAAAAGGTTAAAACTCAACTTCCTGGGACAAGTCACAGCCCTTAATCGGTGTACATCTCTCCAGCTTCCTCCTCGCAGTGTTGTGATGTCACTTCCTTATCTTTTTTACTTCCTGACTGAACGGAGGGCTTGAATTGCCAGGTAACTTTCCTGGTGAGCTCACCCTGCGCAGCGTCTCCAACTGACTCCACCCCCTTTCCGTCCGACTCCTGAAACAATTCCGACAGGACTTCCTGCTCGAGCTCCGCCCACATCTCCCAGCAGGGCTCCGTCTTGGGCTTGGATCTCGCCGGGGCGGAGTCAGACGCATCAGAGTCCCAGTCGCTGTCGCCAGCAGCGGACCCCAGAGCGAAGCCCACCCCAGACCCAGTGCTGTCAGAGTCTGAGTCCTTGGAGCCACTATAGGGGGAGTGGCCCTCACTGACCATCTGCTGGCACTGTGGCCCTGCCAGGTACACAAAACTGTCTGTCGACAGGAAGTCCCCCCCATCAAGGTGGGGACCGGGCTTGAGCAGGGAGGGGGGAGGGGCGGGGCTGACCTCGGAGGTGGGGGTGACCTCGGCCTGGGAGACGGGGTGGGCGGACACAGCCAGGTAAACGAAGCTGTCGGTCGCCACGAAGGGGTCGATGTCGCTGCTGTCCAGGCCAGAGCGGCGCAGGGCGGGCTTGTTGGGGGACAGAGGGCGAGCGGGGTCAGCGCCTGACAGGATCGCAGTGCTGTGAGTCACCAGCTTCACGCTGCCTTTAGCGGTAGTTGCACCTTTCCTGGTGGTGGTTTTCTCCTTTCCCTTTGCACTGTCCAGAGGTTTGCTTTCCTCGCCCTGCTCCCCCATCCCACTCCCTTCAGTCCCCTTCTCCACCGCTTCCAACTCTGCCTCCTTCCCCGCCTCGCAGTTGGACGAGGCCTTGAGCAGAGAGGGGTAACACCACTGCAGCTCGGAGCTCTCCTCCCTCCCCCACTCTTTGAAAACGCTCAGCTCTTCCTTGTCCTGGTCCAGGGAGGTGGAGCTCCCGAGGTCAGACTCAGTGTTGGGTCGGTCGCTGTCTGATCCGCCATCCTCCTCCTGGCTGGTGTGACTGGGGTTGGAAAGTGACATGAACACCCCGCTGGAGTCTGACTCCAGAGTCAGGTTGGAATCTGGAGACCCGTCCTCCTTCTCCTCCTTCAGCTCCTTCTCCTCCTTTCCTCCAGACCAGGCCTGTGTGTCGGGAGAGGAGCCCAGGGGGAAAAGATCCAGGCTGGGTTGGCTTCTGCTCTGGTCCCCTGGATCTGGCCTCATCCCGGGCTTATCCCTCAGCTGGCCTGCCGTCTGGGCTCTGAGTGGATCTGGCTGGCAGTGAGAGAGGTCCAGGTGGTCTACAGATGCCAGCTCTACTTCCACATCCTTGGCCCTCCTCTCCAGCTCTTGCAGGGACAGCTCTGAAGCAGCACTGGAGGGGGGGTGGGAGCCCCCGAACCCAGAGGGGGGTCTGAGCAAGGGCCAGTTTTTGAGCGAGCCAGTACAAGAGTCAGAGTCGCCCCCCCAGCCCTCGTCCCACAGGGTGTTCACCATGTCCAGGACGGCGTCCCACCCCTCCACCTCCTGCGCAGGTTCTCCTTCACTCCTCTCCACCATCACCTCCTCACCACCTTTTTCCTCTTTCACCACCACCTTTTCTGCACCTCCCTCATCCGCCACAGTTCCATTCTCTTCCTCCGCCTCTCCCTTCTTCTCCCCCATCTTCTCTTTCTCCTTCGGAATTCGAACGGTCTCATCCTCTTTCTCCTCCACACCTCCTCCATCTTTTTTGCCCATCACTCCGTTCTCATCTTTTTCCACCCTTCCTCCATCATCCTTCTCCATCACTCCTTTCTCATTTTTTTCCACCCCTCCTCCATCTTTTTTCTCCATCCCTCCTTTCTCATCCTTTTTCACCACTTCTTTTCCTTTCACCACCTCCTTGTTCTTGCTCTCCGTCACTCTGGACTTCTTCCCTATCTTCTCAGATCCCCCGACCCTGGTCTTTCCTCCTGCTCCCCTGCTTTTGTCCTCCTTCTTGTCTTCTTTTGCCGAGAGTTTCTTGGGCTCCTCCACATCCCTGAAGACCCTCCACTGCTCCAGAGACTGCTCCTTCAGGGAGGAGCGTCCCAAGAGTCCCACCATGCAGGTCTGGTGCTCGGGGAAAGGAGTGAGACGTGGCAGGTTCTTCCTCTCCAGGGCTGCCTGGGCCAGGACGGAGGGGAGCGGGGGGAGGATGGGGAGGTTGTGGACAGCTCCTCCTTGTCTCACTGTCCTCTTCCGGACGATGAGCCTGCGAGGCCAGGTGGACTCCATCCCCTGAGAGCTCATCCCAGGTCCGGCTCCAGGCCCATTCCCTGGTCCAGGTCCAGGGGGTATCTGTCTATGATGACAGGGGGTCTTATCTTGGTCTGGTTCTGGGAATACAGAGTCTGGTCCCTTTGGTGAGCCAAGAGGTTTAGTTCTGACTGGTTCAACCTCACCTTGGACCTCTGATGAAGGGTGCTCTTCTTTGTCTGTCTTGCCTTTCTCAATCTCAAACTCCTGTTTATCCCTTTTCACCTTCTCCTTCACACTCTCTGCTTTTTTCTTTTCACTCTCTTTCCTCTCCTTCTCTTTTCTCTCCCTCTCTGTCCTTTCCCTTTCTTCTCGCTCTCTTTCCATCTTCTCCTTCTCTTTTCTCTCCCTCTCTTCCTTCTCTTTCTCCATCTTCTCCTTCTCTTCCCTCTCCTTCTCTTCCCTCCATCTTTCCTCCCTTTCCCGCTCCTTTTCCCGCTCTTTCTCCCTCTCCTTTTCTGCCCTCAGTCTCGCCCTGTCTTCCCTCTCTCTTTCTGCCCTCCACAGTTCCCGCTGTTCCCTCTCTCTTTCTGCCCTCTCCCTCTCCAATCTCTCCCTTTCCATTTCCACTCTCTCTCTCTCTATTTCCAATCGTTCTCTCTCCTCTGACCTCAGTCTCTCCCTCTCTCTAGTCTCCTTTACGTCTCTATGAAGGTTTTTAACAGACAGTTGGGTCAGTGGTTGGGCAGAGTGGTACGGGTGGTGGGGGGAGTGGGGAGGCTGTGGCGAATGGGAACGTGAGAAGGATGGGTGAGGGGAGAGGGGAGGAGGGTAGGCAGGGTGGGGGGAGAGCGGAGGTGGGTAGGAAGGGTGGGGGGAGATAGGAGGTGGGTAGGATGGGTGAGGGGAGTGGGGGGGTGGGTATGATGGGTGAGGGGAGTGGGGGTGTCCATAAGATGAGTGGGGCCGCCTTTGAGGGGAGTGGGGTATCCTATGGGGGGAGTGTGGAGGTCGGTGAGGGGAATGCTGGTGTCGGTAGGGGGAGTGGGGTGAGTTGGGTGAGTGGCGATGGTGGGAGGGCGGGGAGAGCTTCAGACTCTGGGTCTGGGAGGGCAGGCGAGGCTGGAGAGGGGGAGGCGACATCTTCAGACTCTGGGTCTGGGAGGGGCGGTGCTTGGCTGGAGAGAAGAAGACCGGGGTGTGGTATCCTGAAGAGAGGGGCGAACCAGAGAATGGGGAGATGAGTGGGGAGGTCATGCTGCTGCTATGGGGGTACAGGGACATGCCCCCACCCTGGCTCCCTGGAATCAGGAAGCTCCTCTCCATCATGTCGCCAGCAGACAGCTCCAGACACTCCAGGTGTCTGGGTGGGGTCAGGACCTTCCAGGAGTGCCTCCCTAACTGGTCCTTCTCCTTCCGGCTGCCATCCTGGTGCTGATGGTGCGGATGGTGATGGTGCCTCTTTCCACTGGAGGTGGACCCCGATCCTCCGGGAGCCGAGATGGACGACACACTTGGGGAGACGGCCCTCCCAAACCCCCCAGGAGACCTCAGGGACCCCTGGACCTCCTGGCCCAGCTTCAGGGAGTCATAGATCACCCTTTCGTCCAGACGGCGAACCATAGAGGAGGCGGATGTGCAGCGCGGGGGGTCAAACATGTCAGGCAGCCCCAGTCCCGCCCCCGTGCAACGTCCCAGAGAGCCATTCCTGGAGAGATTGCCCTCTTGACCTCCCCGTGATCCCAGAGTGCTGTGGGAGGAGCCGTGGTCGATCTGCTCGTTGATGCACATGGTGTCGTAGATGGAGCGCTGAGGAACGTACCCGTCTCCGTACCCGTCGCCCACCTCGATGACGCCACCCTTCTCTGAGCAGCACGGACTCTGCCGGAAGCAGCCAGGACGACTCAAAGGCTTCCCCATGGTGGTCTCCTTGAGCGTCTAGAGCTTATCTTGTTGTGCTCCTTGTAGGTATCTACACCAGTTCCTGGTTTAATGTAGGTGCGTTAGTGTCCACAGGTAGTCTGTAAAAGTGCTTCCAGGTCTAAAAGATAGGCGTGAGATTTGTAAAATATTTCCCCACGAAAAAAAATAAGATTAATTCTAAACATGGGCGATGTTCATATCTAGTAAAGTTGTTGATGTTCATCTGTGGAAGAAGAAAAAAAAAACAGTACATGTACATATTTCCACGTTTCGCACTGCAACGTAGCGGGGAAAAGAGGAGAGAGAATTATTTCAGTCACAAACAGGGAGAGAGCAGTTTCTATGTACAAAATAAAAACACTACATGTTGCACATTCAGCATCTTCTTTCCACAAACTGTAATCAGCTGGAGAGCCAGGCAGTAAAATGTAGCTTCATGTGTTCCACGTCATGTCTTCATAGTCGAGACATCCTCCTCTCTCCTCTCTCTGTTCCATCCTCTACTTAAGCATCACCTTCTGAGATGGGTCTCTACATCAGCAGGTTCCCTTCTTAGCGTAATCAATGCAAAAGTATGTTCCATGACAGTGTCATTGCCCTGGAAATCAATCAATCAATCCATCTTCCTCTGAGTTCCATGAAACGGCATCTCTCTGCATTATAGAGGTAGAGCTGCAGATTCAATGCTTACCATCCAGGCTGACAGAGAAAGTGATTTTTTGACAAATGGTCTCTTATTCAAACACCAACGCAAACCACCCCCCCTCTCTCCCTCCCTCTCCCGCTCTTTCCCTCCCTCCCTCTCTCTCTCTCTCTCTCTCTCTCTCTCTCTAACACACAATTACAGCCACCCCTCCCCCATGCTCCTCCACCACTCACACTGCTCAGGGCTTAAGTGGTTTGTTGCAGCTAAAGACCAACTTTCTCTCTTTCTTAGATGTTTCCCTCTGTTTCCCTCTGCCTCCCACTGTATGTCTCTCTCGCTTTCTCTCTCTCTCACTCTTGTCCCCCTTTTCCTCTATTTAGGTTTGACCTCAGCAGGAATCCGTTCCCTCACTAGACTAGCTTCGGCAGGGGAAATCAGGAGAGGAACCGAAATAAGGACAGCCTTAAAGGAATGACATCTTCACTACATCGACTCCTACCAAGGTGAGGTGACACATTAAATTATCGCCATGCAGTTACGTAAAAGGTGAATCACAACTTAAAAATAAAATACAATTATTCATTGTTCATGGCCACGCCGCAGTTTCAGCCTGCAGTGCTGAGAGATGCTGGACTTAAATATGTTCCGATACTGTTTTCATCTTTTTATACATCGACTGTACCTTTCAGCCTCCATCTCTCCCACACAAACTCTCCACTCTCCCGGTGCCCCTGTTCCTCCCACTCGTGCCCTTTCCTCACATGCTGGGAGAACGTGGTCTGTGCTCGCTGCCTCTCCTCCTCTCCTCTCCTCCGCTTCCCTCCTCTCCTCTGACGATTTACAGTCATGTAACATGGCTCTCTCAGAAGCAGGAGTTTCTCTCACACATACAAACACACACTCTCTCACTCTCACACACACACACACGCACACGCACACACACACACACACACATACACGCGCGCGCGCACACACACACACACACACACACACACACACACACACACACAAACACACACACACACACACACACACCGCAGAGGCACCGATCTATACCCCACTCAGTGAAACCCACTCAAGCACCAGCAGAACACCTCTTCACTATATTACCATAGAGAACAAGCGGCTGTGATCGACCATGACGATATATATATATATAAATGGCTGGCTGATGAGTTTAAAATTAAATTTTTCCTCACAACGGGCTCCTTCTGCTAATTATCTGGTTAATTGTGACATGCTGATTTCCAGGATTTTTGTCTATAATGGGCCGTTCGTGTTCTTTGATTTTTCTAACAAGAGTAAATAGAGAATCACGATAAAAAAGATAATCCTAATTCCTCATTACATTATACAACATAACAGAAAGGGTAAATTATATATAAATGTTGATGTTTCCATCGTTCCTCCCGCTAACTAAAGTATCAAAAGATAACCTGCATTAGACGTTAATTGACCACTACAGGTTTGAACAATAGTGATCAGTTCATATTCCATCCAGCAGGGGGCGGTATGAGCTGCACCAACATCACAATGAGATCAAGAAAAAAACAGCGGAAGTTGGGACAGAGGAGGAGAAAACGTGTACGGCGATAATGACAACATCTCCAAGTAATAACGGTACTTACAGAATACGGATTGTACTGTAGATATGGAAAGCGAAAGGGGTAAGGATTCATGCATTTACTGCAGTATATTGGTCTGTTAACCTGTTAACCGTAGTGACTTTGTTGAACCTACTGTCTTAACCATAGACATAATAAATGTATTTATGTCTATGGTCTTAACACCTTTTCCAGCCCCCATCATGTCTGATTCGACCCCCAGAAGACAGACGGCTGTAACTGGAAGCGCCAGAAAGATGAAGGATAACGCTGCTGACTGGCACAACCTCATCCTGAAGTGGAACAAACTGAACGACGAGGGATCCACGATAGCAAACAAGATAGTCAACATGGGGATCAGTAAAGGGTGAGATCCTAGTAGGCATTCTGTTACACGACTTTGTCTTAACGTGCAATACCTTCTTTTACTGCACATGTTCTCCATTCATTCCCACTACTCTACCTATATCTTCAGGTCGCAGCAGCAGCATACCATGGTGCTGGAAGACCAGGAGGCTTCCATGAGCGCCAACACAGAAGAGACAGCTGGTCACAGCCGTGAACTGGAGGAAGAATGCTCCAAGCTGCTGGCTGTGGTCGACAGAATGGTGAGTGACTTGAAGAAGTCTTACCACAGCCAAAAGAGATTCGGGTTCCAACAGAGAGCAGCTTGATGCTTTTTTGAAGTTGCTTGGAAGTTTTTGCCACAGAAGGACAAACATTGCTTTTTAAATTTTTTATTTAAGTAGAACGTCTGATTATTACCCTCAAATACCCTTCCATGTTCATAAAATTAACTACTTGTCTGCCTCCCCACATACCTGTGGTTAAACTCTCCTCCCCCTCTCTCTCAGGGACGCGTGGTGTCTAAGATGGAGAAGTTGGTCTCCACTGGGAGGGGGGTCCTGGAGCTGGAGATGTTCCAGTGTGGAGCAGGAGGGAGACTGACGCCTCTGTTCCTCACCTGGTCCACAGCTCAGTTTGGTAAGGCACACCTTGATTACATATAACTACTCACGTTTCAAACCATTGTGATACACGCACTTAACCTGTGAGCTAAATGTTCGATCTCTGATCATCTCAGTGGACGTGTCTGTGAAGCTGTACGATGCCTACAGCCAGGAGCTGCGACTGAAACAGGCCATTCTCCAGGATGTGGCTCATACCTCCAGCCCAGACCTCTCCATGGTGCACCTGTCCTGCTGGATCCACCAGCCGTACCTGGACGACAGCCTCAGACTGCAGCTGGAGGCACTTCTGCTGGAAACAGGACACAGGACACTGTGAACACATGGGACAGGCTTTGGTTTGTATACAAATGTTGTGTAAAACAAATCAGGAAAATTTGTATTTTTATAGATTCTGTTAAATATATATAAGAGAATACTACACATACCTGTTAAGGGTACTAAATCAATTATATAACTGCTTGAACAGCAGTTGAAGGTTATGTCTTGTACCAAGATTAATTTTCTTTTACATCACTCTGTATTGATGAAATGATGCAGTAACTGCCTTTCTCATATCCTTTATTGAGGAGAATGAGTTCTGTACAGCTCAGCTCATGAAATGATTGCACTGTACTATCATAAACAACTGTCACAAGAAACTTAATAAAACCACAATATCCCCAGTTCCTCATTTAATGTCCCCCTCGCATAAATTCCCAATGGTATTATTACAAACCTTTTTATGTTTGGAAAATGTTACGCCAGAATATATAAAAAGTAATAAAATAGTGCAACTTTTTTTTTAACTGCCTTTGATATTTATCTACATATAAACATATCACAAACAACTAAGCACTGTTTTTTTTTCGTTTTTGTTTTTTTAAAGGAAGGGCTATTTGTGTCTAAATATGAAAAAACCACATTGAAAAGAACGTTTACAAATTTACAAAGAATACTGAGAACCAATACAATAAAAATCCACCCGATCATGGAACATCAACATGGCGGATGGTAACTGCTAATCCTGCCTCCCCTCTCCAATCGCCTGGTCTCAGATGGCTGCCCCTAATCACCCCAGAGTGTAGATAACAACAGCTTTAGGATGAGGGCGGGACAACAGAAGACAGGGCAAGGGTCACTAGCTGTCTCAAAGCCCTGAAAACACCCCCTTCCTCCCTTCTTCCCAAATCATGAATCTGACATGACTAGACTGGTCAACATGCACAGTGGTCACCCACCCAGATGAGTTGGGGCAGTTTTTTCCCCCTCTCAACTGGGTAGAGGAGAGAAGGAACACATTTCCAAAACAAGGTGAACAAGGCCAATGTTTCAGTAGGAGTGGAGGGGGTTGGTGGGGTGGTGAGAGTCTGATGAAAGAGTTCAAGATCATTGTTGCGTCTTTGCCGCCTCAGCCTCGATGCCCAGCAGAGCGTGCACGGCCTCCAGCGGTACTCCCTCCGGCGCACGGATGTGCATCGTGGTGCCATCAGGCCCGTTGACGATAACAATGCGCTCCGACGTTGTGTCGCTCTCAGAACCCTCGGCCAGCTGCATGGTCAGGCCCTCTGTCTGGATGTAGATCTCCTGGCCCTCCTGGACTAAAGCCTGAGCCCCGGGAGCAGCTGCCTGGCTCTGCCTGGCCAGGGATGGAGCACTCTGCTGGGGCTGGCTAGGGGCAGGCTGCTTCAACCCGGGTGGCTGCTGTGGTGGGGGCTGTTCTGACTTGTCAGACGCAGGATCTGTGGCCAGAGCCTTCTCCAGCTCCTTCATCTGGTCTGCTATGTCGCTGGTGCTCACGCCCTCACATGGCTCAGCTTTCCCCAGCTCTGCCTGCCCTTCCTGGGCAGGATCGCTGGTGTCCATGGCCTCCTCGGTCCCAGGGCCGGCCGGCTGGTTGGAAGGCTTATCCTGAGGCATGGGAGTGCTGGGGGTGGCTGAGGCAGACGGGGCTGGTGCTGGGGGCTGTTTGGAAGGGGTGGAGGGGGAAGCGACTGGCTTTGAGCTTGATGGGACTACCAGAGGAGACACAGACACAGCGCATGTCTTCAGACTGCTGGAGGCTCCGCTCTGAACCTTCAACAGGCCAGACTCTAGGAATGGAAAAACAAACACAAGTTAAAAAAAAAAAACAAAAAAAAAAAACAATGTTTATTTAACAGATACTTCATCATACAAGCTCTATGTGCAGTGAAATGCCTTTGATGACCAAGTGTGCTTATAAAATAAAAATTAAAAAATACAAAAAAACATGTAAATGTAGCCTCTCTCAAGTTGAAGTAAGTTCTAAAGGTCTGGACAAATCTTTCTTGTCCAAGTGGCACTGATCCACAGCATACCTTTAGTGTTGTTAGCTGTCTTCTCTAATCCATTCTGGTGGACAGAGACACTGTTCATCTCCCCTGTCCGGTTCTCCATCTTAAACCTCTTGGACGGAGGAAGCATCTTCGAGTTCTGGAGCAGGAGAAAGGCTTAAGTACTTTACATTTATGGAAAATATAACTTTCTTACCCAGTCTGAGACCATTACTTAAAGGATCTGAAATAATGTTGTGCCATCGACTAATGTTGAACATGGACAGCAAGAAGATGTTTTTTTCTTACCTCCATGTAGCGGACATTCTTGGTTGCCAGGTTTGAGGAACTTTGGCCTGGACCAGGATTCAGAACCTTGAGTTTGTTCACCTCGTCAAAGACGCCGAGAGATTTGGCAACCTGGCAAGGTAATAATATTTTGAAACATAGAATTATTAAACTGTTGAATGTCCCCCCCAGTGATATCTTTAATATCGATTAATAGCTTCTCTTCTAAGTATGTTTGAGGAAGAGCTACACAAAGAAACGTAAAAGACTAGAAGAGAGAATGAGCAAGGGCGTACCTCCATGTTGTGAACCTCCAGGGCGGTGTGGACTCCCTGGGGGTTGGAGATGTACTCCTGGGCCATCTTCTTCACCTGGCTGTGGAGCTGCTCAAACTCACCGTACACCTCAGGAAAGTGGGCCTTGGCTGGATGGCCTTTCTCCACCTGAAAAACACATGCTTAGTAAGCAAGTGAAAGACATGCACAGCCTTCTGGAACAAGAACAAGGCTGGTTTCTGACTAAAGAAGATCCCCTACGTCTTCATGCTTCCTGTATTTAGTCTTTGTTAGATAACTATTGGAAGTGAAAGGCACCATTTGTACAGAGACCAAGCCTAACACCACTCAACCAAAATCAAGAGTAACTTTTTCCGAGTTGGGCCACTGAAGTGCAGCTGTTGTGTAGTTAATAGCAGGGAGCGTTTACCTTCATGAGGAGAAAGTCCCACAGACTCATGGCCTTGGCCAGGCGAGGAAGCACCACTTCTAACAGCTCCTCATTCTCACACTGGTGGACCACCTATACACACAGAGGAAAACACAGGGATCACACCAACACCTCATATGAAAATATAGCAAATATTAATACAATGTGGTTTGTTTAAAGACAGAGTAGGTCAATTTAGCTAAACTAGATATGTTTGGTTGTGTTTGAAAGTATCTAAGCCCATAGAGCCCACCTATTTCCTTCAGAAAGCACCCTCCCCCAGGTAAGAAGACAGGCAAGTAGCTGTTATTGCATTCAGCAGATCTTCTAAAAGTGCTCCTCACAAACATGACCCATCCTAGCTTTAATTGCCTGTACCTCTTTTAGTCTTTCTTGTCTTCTCTGGGCCAGCTGCTCTGTACTGGCGCCCCCTAGCTTCGGAGGTCTACCACGACGCCCTCGTCTTAGTGGTAGACCCACCACCTTGGGGGGGATGGGTCCCCTGGGTCTTCCACGGCCTCTGCCTCGACCCCGGCCTCGGGGCCTACCCGGTCCCCTGGACTGGACCCCCCGGAGCCCGGCCGCTGCTGCAGGACCGTGGGCTGGGGAAGGGTCTACCTGTGGAAGGTCAAAAGAAAGTGATCCGTAAGAATAGGGGTGCTTTAAAAAAAAATGTACAAACTTGACAGTTTTAAACATAAAATAGGGTTCATAAGAAAAGTTCTCTATCCACTATTTTTGTTCTGAAAAGTCATCATCAATACACTATTACACTTTCAAATGCAGCCATCAACACTCCATGCAAGAACAACCAGTTATTCTGCCAGAGATTTGACAGAAAGAGCCCTGGAAGGCTTCTGGGATGTCTTACTTTGTGTGGACTGGCAGGAGAGCTGACGCTTGTCTTCTTCCCGTCTTCGTCTTTCTCAGCCGTCATCTTGTCTGCAGGGATGGAGCTCCCGTCCTCTTCCTTCTTGACACTGTTCACTGCCCCCGTCTCAGGCTTCTTTCCTGGGGGCTCGTCACTCTGGGCGGGCACATCCTGGGCGTCCCCATGGGTGGGGTTGAGTCTGTAGTGTCGAGTTAAACCCCCGTTTCCTATGTATGCCTTGTCGCACGTTTTACACTTATGGGCCTTCTGCTTGTGGCTGTAGCTCATTGTCGACGAGGATCCTTTGCCTTCCTCTCCTTCCTCCTCTTCTTCACTGATCTCTGAGTAATCGTCGGAGTCTGACTGGTGGCTCTCCGCCAGGTCTTCAGTCTTGATGAACTTGTAGTCTTTGGCCTTATACTTGGGAGGCCTGGACACCCTGCCTGAGCGGGTCTTCACCTTCAGGGGCTTCTTAACTCTCGATTTTGCCTTCTGTTTCTCCTTCTCCGCCGCCGCAGGCTGGGCGGTCGGAACGGCGGCAGGTTTGGCAGAGCCGGCAGGGGTGCCGTTAGCCCGGGGCCTTCCTGGAGTCCTGACGGCAGCCTGGACAGTAACAAGAGGGGTCTGGACGCTGCTTGTGGCTTGCACGGTCACAGGAGCGCCCGGAGCGGGGAGTTTGTGAACGACAGGGACCAGACTGCCCACCACTGGAGTGGAGCTCTGCAGGAGGAGCTGGATGGGCGGTTCTCCTGGGTTCTGCTGGAGGAAGTACTGCTGCTGGCCCACCACTGGCGTAATGTGGATGATCTGGGGGCTGCTCATGCCACCGTTGGTGGAAACTTTAACCTGAGGTTGAGCGACAGCCAGGGACTTCTGCTGAGGGATGGTGATGGTGGTCGTCGTCAGTGGCTTCAAGTCTTGCTTGGGCGGCATTTGGACCTGAATTCTGATTGGCTCTGGCTGTGGGGGCCGAAACACATAACACCGCTTTAGAGTTAACCACATAGGATTACATGTTTCTCCACAAAATGTATGCAGCTTTAATATGTCATAACAGTGAATGGGCAAAAAATCATAATTTACCTTTTTCTGGATAAGACGAGTACCATTGCTGGACTGAAGAGCCACGTGTTTGGCGACGTTCTTGAGCTGCTGAGATGCATTCTGTACAGTGGTGAGTGGCTGCGAGGGTGCAGGTGACACCTCTGTATTAGTGACAGTGGTAAAGAGACCAGTGACA
Source organism: Neosalanx taihuensis (assembly GCA_030340665.1). Classification (NCBI taxonomy): domain Eukaryota; kingdom Metazoa; phylum Chordata; class Actinopteri; order Osmeriformes; family Salangidae; genus Neosalanx; species Neosalanx taihuensis. Next base: position 13,124,117 of record CM059296.1, on the reverse strand, counting down.
GGGTCCAGGGTGGTCAACACCTGCTCTGTGGCTTTGGGTGTCTGCTGGTTAACCTGAACCATAGATTGCTGTTGAGATTTAGTGACTTGATCTATCACTTGCTGCAGCTCGTTGGGAGCCAGAGCTGTGCTGGGGACGAACGTGGATGAAGAAGGGATGTTTCTGACTACTTGGTTCTGCTCGAAGAGGCGAGCTGCTTCGGTGTCTGATACTTGAACCAGCTGCTGTTTTGCCAGTTGCTCTACGAGCTGCTGCTGTTCCTCCGCTGTTAGACCAGACCCTTCCACGAAACTACCGTCTGGCTGCACATAGATAATGGTCGTTGCTGGGGTAATAGCATTGACAAAGTCGGCACTGATCGCCGTGTATTCCGTGGTCGTTGCAATACCAGAACCTCCATCCATGGCCATTGCATTGTGTTCCTCTTGCTCTCCGCCCTCTATCGGGGTAACAACCTGGACATCGTCCTGTTTCGTGCAGCCCTGGAGGAACTCTGCTAACCCCTGTGTTACGGTCATCACCGTTGCAGACGTTTCAGCCGTCTTTTCGCCGACTTCATTTTGATTTGCAAATTCATGTAAGGGCGTCTCACTCACAACCGACTCCGAAACGCATTGAACTTGTGATACGGTGCAGCTCTCCTCTCCTTCTGTTTTCGTACTCAGCGTATTGCTTTCATCGTCGTTGTCCGCCATTTTGACTGTTGTAAAGAGCAAAGGAAAAGCTCGCGCTAGATATTCATGCGCAGTCCCCGAACCAATCGATGGATTAGATAACACCTATGTCGATCGATTTCTTTGAAACACTTACGTTTTTCTGTAATTATGCATTAATGTGTAAAATGTAAAAAAAATATTTCGTAAATTTTGCTCATCTGCACTGAAATAGGTAACGGTTTCGATGTGAGTTTTCAACAAGCCTTGGATGGGTTTTTTCTCCTTCAGAGTCCGATGACACTATTTCCGTTTCCTGTCCAGAAGTGTTTGCCGCGCTTTACCATAGAAGAAGTATTTTCATAAACACCTTTATTATTTATTTACTTTTTTATTTGTTATAGAGGGACAGTATACATTAATTGACATTAGTCAATTAGTCAATTATCATTAGTCAATTATTGACATTAGGCTAGTTTCCCCTGCCAGAAGGAGAATGGCAAAGTTACCTATCAATTAAAAAATAAATTATAAGCAAAAAGCAGGCAACGATAAAACAATAAAACAATAATATATATATACATATATACATACATATAAACATATGCAACCCCTCCCAATCCTCACGCATAACCCCGCCCACCCCGCCTAATGCTGGTAAATTGTTTCGAATATTATTTCATATATATACAAAAGTTGTTTGCCATGACAAATGTTTAACTCTCATATATATTCCAGGGACATTTCTGTTCGATGTTGTAATTAACTTTTTGAATATATGAACTTGCAGATAACGCGAGATGAGAAAGCTCACGCGAGATAAGGAAGTGTAGTTTGTTGACATAGCTCGAGACTGTGGTACCCGTGTCCCGCACATCATCAGCATGATGATGTTATTATAATATGTATCATGATTAAAAGCGTAATAACGCCATTCCCATCTGTCCTATGGGTTTAAATACAATTGCAGTGGCTTTTTGATATTAAAAAATAAAGTTATTGAAGGTAAGTAGCTGCATTGTTAAGATGTCCAGTGTTTCTGTTAAATCGCTGTCCTTCTAGCCTCGTGAGGTTTAGCCAGCATGACTGTACTTCACTGTACTTCACTTATCAAATGACTCTTGACAGGTTACTTGTTATTAAGTCTGTAGTCATGTTTAGTATCTGAGACCGTTAACTGGCCTGTTCCACTTCAAGCTAGATGACCATAGTGGCCAGCTGTCAGTCTATGGGCGTATGCTTGAGATGAGACAAACGCTGAATTCATACATTGCTGCGTAGTAACACTGCATCCATAGCAACAGCAGCACATAACCGTTGGTTTTGGTTAGGAATCATATTATATACATGTAGGGATTGATTTACTGTGTCTGTCTGAAACACTTTAGTATTTGTTACAAGCTGACTGTGGATGAGTGAGGCAGGTTGACTGTTTTTGCAATCTGCTCAAGTTATGTCGAAATCAACGGGTCAGTCGATATTAATATTGACGCAAATACTTTCTGACAAACCTCACCAAACTGTGCATCCTTCACCCTGGAACAGATGTGAGTTATAGATGGATTTCTCTTCCTTCCCCCAGTCCAGGCAGCCTCTAGCTGGCCCTTGTCCAGTGACAGTCATGGCAGCCCAGACTCCCCCCCAGTCTGCCCTGCGAGAGTTCTGTCCTCTCTACTACCTGCTCAATGCCATCCCTGCCAAAGTGCAGAAGGGCTTCCGCTCGGTGCTGGTCTATCTGACAGCTCTGGACACCAACACTGACTACATCGCTGTGGGCAGCAGCATCGGCATGCTGTATCTGTACTGCAGGAGAGTCAGCCAGATGAACAAGTACAACCTAGAGGTCAGTACGCTACATTTACATTGAGTCATCTAGCAGACGCTCTTATCTAAAGCGACTTACAGTAAGTACAGGGACATTCTTCCTGTGGCAAGTAGGGTGAGAGTGGGGACACCTCCCCAGGACACAACGTTATTTTTCAAACCAGGTTAGCTTGATTACCAGCCCGATCCCCTAACCCTGACTCCCAGCCACCTGACTCCCACTACTGGAGTCCTCCTGTCTTCAATGCAGCCTGACGCCTAAGCCAGAAGTTGGGTGCTCTTCTGCCAGTTATATTTTGATGTCAGAATTAGATTAGAGTAGATTAGATTCAACTTTATTGTCATTACACAGGTACAAGTACAGGGTAACGAAATACAGTTAGCATGCAACCAGAAGTGCAAAACAGTTAATCCAACAGAATAATAAATATGGGTATACTCAGAATATACATAGTATGAACAGTATAATCAGAATATACAGGGTATGTACAGATTCAAGGGATTTTAGACAAAGAATGTGCGTAACATTTGCTCTCCTGGGGGATGTGTCGTCCCTTCTAGGGTAAATGTGAGGCGATCACAGCGGTCAAACTTCTGAGTTGTTTTGATGACTTGGTTGCCGTGGGCACAGCGTCCGGCCGAGTGGCACTCTTCCAGCTGGTGTCACAGCTTCCTGGCAGAAACAAACAGGTAGGCCAATCTGTCAAATCACCATCTATCAATAAGCCATAGCTACATCCTCCTGGCCAACGGACCACAGGGCCCCATAGGGAACTGCTAATGTGTCTGCACTGAGTTTAAATGACCTCAAGATCAACATGTGGTCAAAGCTTTGTGGTGAGTTTGGGAAGAGGTTTACACAGAGGGTTCTCTCTGCCCAGCTGAGGAGGTTTGATGTGGTGGGGCTGCACAAGAGCCCAGTTACAGCCCTGACCTGGAGCCCCAACGGCATGAAGCTGTTCTCTGGAGACGACAAGGGCAAGGTGGTCTACTCTGCTGTGGATCTGGACCAGGTAGGTCTACCAGCCTCTCTGCTCTCTTCTAGTCATCTGGAAAATGTCAACTTCCACATGAGATTTTAAGGAGGAATCGTGTTATCGTATAGGAATGGTGTTATCGTATAGACACACGTTATTGTGGAAGGATATTTCTCATCCAATCCCTTGTTTGTTGTTTATTCCCAGGGCTTAAATTTAACACTTGTATACGTCTGTGTGTGTCTACGTACATGTTTGGCTGCTTGCTTGCATTTATGTGTCTAATTACCTGCATTGTGCATACGTTTGTGTGTGTCCACCCCCCCCCCCCCCCCCCCCCAGGGCGTGTGTAACCCAGTGCTGCTGTTTGAGGAGGCCTCAGCCATCGTTCAGCTGGAGTACAGCCACAAGGTTCTCCTGGTGTCCACGCACCAGCGCTCCTTGCTGTTTCACACACAGGAGCAGGCGCAGCAGCAGCTGGGAGCCAAGCCACGCAAGAGGTACCAGCCCCCCTCTGTAACACTCACCAACCCTGTAAGAGGTACCAGCTCCCCTCTGTAACACTCACCAACCCTGTAAGAGGTACCAGCCCCCCTCTGTAACACTCACCAACCCTGTAAGAGGTACCAGCTCCCCTCTGTAACACTCACCAACCCTGTAAGAGGTACCAGCCCCCCTCTGTAACACTCACCAACCCTGTAAGAGGTACCAGCCCCCCTCTGTAACACTCACCACTCACTCATTTTGTGTGTAACAGAATACCACTCTGTAGCTTAGTGGCTGTAATGACTGTATTTAAATACATACTCCTTCTATTTGCATCTGATGAAACTCACCAGAATCCCTCTGTTTTGCCTGTGCTGCGCTGCGTTCTCATCTCCGCAGCAATGGGAAGTTTGGCGCGTGCTTCCAGCCGGGCCTGTGCAAGCAGAGCGACCTCCAGGTGTTTGCGGCACGGCCGGGTCTGCGACTGTGGCGGGCGGACGTCAGAGGAACGGTGGAGGAGACCCAGCTCCTGAAGCCCCTGTTCAGCCTGGACGTGCCCCAGTTCCAGCTGTTCCCCCGGGCCGGGCCCACGGGGGGATACCGCCCCCCGGAGAGACAGCTGGGGCTGATCTGCTGCTTCCTACGTGAGGGCTGGCTGCTCAGCTGGAACGAGTACAGCGTCTATGTCATTGACTTTCTCAACCAGGTAATATTCCAGACCTATCCAGCTACTTGACAGTGGCTACGTAGACTGCAGGTAAACTGCAGCTCTCCTCTCTGGGGTCTCCAGGTGATCGTCGGAGCTCTGGAGAGCGGTGGAGACATCGTGTCGGTGTCCTGCACTGAGAACGAGATCTTCATCCTGAAGGGAGACAGGGACATCGTCCGGATCTCCACCAGCCCCGAGGGCCTGGTCTCTAGCGGTGAGATAGCACACAAGCCCCACTGTCCCCCTGGCATGAAAGAAAGCCTTGTGAAACAGCCCTGTTCCGTTACTCGTTTAGGGACTTCTGATTGTCTTTCTGTCACTTCTATTCATTCGTTCGTCTTCGTTTTTCTTGGCCGACAATTCAATTTCCTCTCCCCCCTCTCTCTCAATCCTCCCCCCCCTCGTAGTGTCAGACATGTCTCTCCGTCTGAGCTCCCCCTTGACTCCTACCCTCCTGCTCCCGCCCACCGGCTCCGTAGAAACGGCCCAGCCAATCAGAACCATGCCCATCATTGTAGAGCAGCATAGACGTGGAGAGATAGGAGAGGACGAGGAGGATGATGCTGTGGGGGAGGTGGAGGAGGTGGAAGAGGCGGAGGAGGAGCAGCAGAGGCACAGTGCCAGCCCTCAGGAGGGAGTGTTTGGGGAGGAGGAGAGGCCGGCGGGGGTGGGGGTGGAGGTGTGGATGCCAAAGGGCAGCGTGGGGGGATCCAGCGAGTGTCGAAGCCGCAGCAGCTCCATCACGTCCTGGGACAGCGTCCAGGGGATGCTGCTCACCTCCTTGTCCACCACGGAGCAGTCTGAGATGAGCTCCAGTCGCTACAGCGCCCCCCCGCCCCTGGAGGACCTGGTGGTGAAGGCCATCAAGGTGAAGAAGAAGGGGAAGCGGAGGAGGCACGGTGAGTGTGGGCGGAGCTACTGCCATACTCACCTCGCTGATTCTGACAGGTCAAGGTAAATCAAGATACAAAACTTAACGTGTTTGTCTATGTCTGTTTTTCTCTCTCCCTCTTTGAAGAGAGTGGCAGTGGTAACCGTTTGTCTGAGCGCAGCAGCTGGTCAGAGAACATGTTCGGCCAGGACGGGGGTCTCAGTGACGGGGGCAGCAGCGGCACGCCCATGAGCGACCAACCCTCCGACCCCACCAGCCTCCTGTACAGCAGCCTGGACCTCCAGAGCAGTGACTCCCCTGAGCAGGACCCCAGCGGCCGGCCCCCCACCCCAGAGGCCACCAACGCCCCCCCTGGCCCTCCAGACTCCCTGCCCCTCCAGGACATGGAGACCCAGGAGGACTCTGTGGGGGGTGAGGCCCCCACCCCAGACGTGGACCTCCTGCTGGAGTGCACCTTCTCCTACATGCAGGCGTCCAACGAGCAGGACCCAGATCCGATGGAGGAGCAGGAAGACGTGTTCCCTCTGATTGGCCTGGAGGACTCGGAGGCGGAGCAGGACGAGCCGGAGTCTGCAGCCTGTGCTGGGGGTCAGGTGGAGTGTGATCAGGGGCCCTCCAGTGACGAGGAGGACATCTACGCTCATGGGGTTCCCTCCAGCACCAGCCTGGGCGAGGGGCTGAACTCAGCCTGCCTGCAGGGTAACGACATACAGCAAGATGAGGAGAAAGGCAAGCGCAAAGCTGACCAGGTACAGCTTCATGTCATTCTAAATTGTAAACATTCTAACAATTCTAATATTCTAAACTCTAAACATTCTAATAATTCTAACATTCTCAATTCTAAACATTCTAATAATTCTAACATTCTAAACTCTAAACATTCTAATAATTCTAACATTCTCAATTCTAAACATTATGATAATCATTCAACCACTTGACAATTTAGCCTGAGTGTGTGCTAACCTAGTTTGTCCCTCCTCCCCCTCCCTAGCTGGCAGAGAGCTGGATGGGGTACTCAGGGCCCGGCTGTGGCATCTTGAGTCTGGTGGTGACCGACAGGTTCGTGTGGTGTCTGGACTTCAAGGGCAGCCTGTACTGCAGCGCCCTGCCGGACGGAGGCCTCAGCTGGCAGCGCTTTGAGGACAACGTCCACCAGGTGGCGCTCTCCCCCTCAGGTCAGCCTCCGTTTAGAATCAGAATCAGACACAAACACAGGCTTTACTGTGGCTGGATGGAGCAAACAAAGAACATATACGGGATGTAAATAGAGATTAAAAAGGAGTGAAATGATACAGTCCTGCATCTCTTGAACGTTGAAGCTCATTCAAAGTGATGGATATTCTTACCTACACAACTTGTGTAAAGTGATTGTGATCCTTGAAAAAAATAACAAGGTAACATAATTAGAGATTAGATAATCTAACAATCTAACAAGGTAACATAACAGGTAACTCTATAGAATAGTGTTCCCAAAATGTCATGAATAAGAGGTGCGGTGAGGGAGGAGGCTGACCCAGGAGCTGCTGTCTGCAGGCTCTCTGCTGTGGAAGGTGGAGCAGAAGACCATGACGGCCTACGCCTGCGGCAAGGTCACCATCAAGGGCAAGCGCCACTGGTACAAAGCCATGGACGAGACGGCCTTCGTTGCTCTGAGTGACGACACGGCCTGGATCATCCGTACCAATGGGGACCTCTACCTGCAGACAGGTGAGCCGGCAGGCAGTGGGGGTCAGTCATTAGATGTTTTCTCTGTGTGGAAGTGTGGAAGATGCTAGTTGTAGTACCAGCAGTGAACACTAGGTGCCTCTACAGCTCCTGGAGAGAAACAGAAGGGGGCGAGGATGTTGTTGACAGCCTCTGTTACTCTGTCAGTTTCTCTCATTACGTCTGGACAGCTTTCCAACTTTGTTCCTCTAAAAACTCCCAGTTTGAAAAACAGCTCCTAAAAATGTTGGTTTGATCTACACATTTATGCACCAGCTGCCTAATCAGCAACATTCAGCATGGCCACAATGACATGCATGGACACAGTATCAGCTTAGCTGTGTTCTCGTAGCCTCATATTCTTGGTCAGAGACCACCTATTAGATTAAACCAACTCATGTCAGTGCACTTGTATACATGCACAAGCATGTGGGCTGGGTCACATACCACAGCGGACTGGACCAGCGTGACTGAGAGGGAACAGCTGGTGGAGAGTCCAGGCCAACAGCCAGGCGGAGGGCTGTCTGCCCTGCCCTGCCTGACACACCCACAGCCAGGCGGAGGGCTGTCTGCCCTGCCCTGCCTGACACACCCACAGCCAGGCGGAGGGCTGTCTGCCCTGCCCTGCCTGACACACCCACAGCCTCTCACTTACACACCAACAGCCTCTCACTGACACACCAACAGCCTCTCACTGACACACCCACAGCCTCTCACTGACACACCAACAGCCTCTCACTGACACACCCACAGCCTCTCACTGACACACCCACAGCCTCTCACTGACATACCCACAGCCTCTCACTGACACACCAACAGCCTCTCACTGACACACCAACAGCCTCTCACTGACACACCCACAGCCTCTCACTGACACACCCACAGCCTCTCACTGACACACCCACAGCCCGGCCCTGGTACAGACACGCTGTCCTGACAGGTGCCTGCACAGCGCCTGATCCCACCCAACACAGATGGATCCACCTGAAAGCAAAGGAAATGAAACTTCAGGAAGCGGGGGGGCGTGGGAGACGTGACTGGATGAGAGCCTCTTGTTTCGTGTCAGTTGTCGTAATAAGAAGCTGTGTGTGGGATGGAGGGGATCGGTTTTTGGCAGTGTGTCTGTTCGGGATGCGTTTAACAGATGCCTGTGAGCACACACACACACACACTCACACACACACTCACACACAAACACACACAGACCGCAGCTATGACTGATCTGCCAGATAAGAACATTGCTGTCTCTGAGCCCAGAACACCCCTAGGCATGTTCGCACCAGTGGGAAAACAACTCTGTGTGTGTGTCTGCACCTCTCTTTCACCAACCGTCCCTGGAGGAGGGGATCCCTCACTGAATGCTCCTCCCAAGGTTTCTTCCATTTTTTTCTGCTCTAGTGAGTTTTTATGGGAGTTTTTCCTTGTCTTCCTTGAGGGTTGAGAGGCAGTTCTATGGGCATATATGAAGCCCTGTGTGACATTGCTTGTAAAAAGGGCTATACAAATACATTGTATTTGATTTGTGTGTGTGTGTGCACACACCTGTTTGCCCACCCTGCAGGTCTGAGTGTGGACCGGCCGTGTGCGCGGGCGGTACGTGTGGACTGCCCGTGCCCCATGTCGCAGGTGGCGGCGCGCGGCGGCGTGGCGTGGGCGCTCAGCGAGCAGCGGGCCGTGTTCTACCGGGAGGGACTGAGCAGCTACTGCTCTGAGGGAGAGATGTGGAAGTACGACAAGATCAGGTGAGATGAACACCTGCAGGAACACCTCACTGGACTGGAGCTAGGGCTTATCATGATGGGTTATGGTGTGTGTGTGTGTGTGTGTGTGTGTACGGTGTGTGTTTGTGTACGGTGTGTGTGCGCAGCGAGGGCCAGGGTCTGGAGCCCATCTGTATCTCCCTGGGGGAGAACGGCACAGTCTGGGCTCTGGACACCAGCGGCAGTCTGTGGTTCAGGACGGGAGTCACTGCCAAGAAACCTCAGGGAGACGACCAGCACTGGTGGCAGGTAGGAGGACAACACACTACACACTACACACACACACACACACTGTACACACACACCGTACACACACACCGTACACACACTGTACACACACACCGTACACACACTGTACACACACACACACACCACCACACACTCTCCAGGTCAGTATCACAGACTAACGTGTGTGTCCCTGTCTCCAGGTCAGTATCACAAACTAACGTGTGTGTCCCTGTCTCCAGGTCAGTATCACAGACTACGTGGTGTTCGACCAGGGGAGCCTGTTCCAGACCCTCATCCAGGCCACCCAGAGCGTGGCCACGGCCACCAAGGCTCCCGTGGAGCGCGTGGCTGAGTGCCTGCGCGTGGCCTTCCTGTCCCAGCAGACCCACTGCCAGCCCAGCCTGGTGAGCTCCAACAGCACCGGGGTCTGGATCGCCTCCGGACGCAACGACCTGCACGTGGCCAAGGGCAGCCTCATCGGTAGGAGACGGAGACACACTCACACACACCACACCACACACACACACACCACACACACACCACATGGGGATTAGAGGAGATTAGCCTTTGATGTTGTTGTTGTGTGTGTGCAGGTACCTTCTGGCAGGGCGTGGTCCCCAGAGGGACAGTGTCTGCCACAAAGTGGGCCTTCATCACCTCCTCCGCCGTGCCCAGTAAAGAAGGTACTGTGACACTGTGGCCCTCCTGGACACGCATCATCTGTTCCTCCCTCCATTCACCTCACCTTCCCTTTATCTGTCTCCATCCTGCCTCCCTCAAATGTACCTCTCCATCCATCCATCCATCCATCATTCATCACACCTCTGACCTTTTCCACCCTCCCCCCCCCCTCTTCCAGGGACCTTCCTGTGGCTGGGTCAGAGCCGGAGGGACCTGTTCTGTGTGTGGGACCAGGACGGCCAGCTGCGGCCCACCACCGTGCAGCTGCCCCCAGACGTGGAGTTCGGCCAGCTGTCCGCCTGCAGGGACGCCCTGTGGGGGCTGGACCTGCACGGCTGGGTACACATCCGCACGCTGTCCCCCACCTGCCCCACCGGCATGACCTGGACGCCCTTGGACCTGAGCCAGCTAGGTAACCAGAGGCACAGATGCTCCTCAATACACAAAGAGTTTACTCCTTGGGGTGCACTTGATTTGAACCAAGTTGGGAAACTAAGAGCGGCTGGGGTGGGGCTCTAGCACACTAAGACATACAACACCTGCACATAGCATAACATGGGGTTCAATTCTGAGGCAAATCCAAATAGATTTTATGCTGAGTGTGTTAACCAATGGCTGTTGGTTGCACTCGCCTAGTTTTAGAGTGAACTGAATGTATTTTCACCCAGCCCCCATTATGTAATACTTCCTTCATGGCTGTGTGTCATGCAACTCCCATAGAGTTAGAGTGGAGAGATTTGCTTGGTTTTAAGGGGCTGCAGAATGTTGTTGGGATGGTTGTTTGTACCCTGGAGAGGGGCCCAGCCCCAGTCTGAGGGGCCGGTGGAGGGGGCTCCCTGGAAGTCAGATGTCAGCGTGTCTCTGGGTGTCACTTTCAGCCTGCGTGTCCCTTTCACAGGGGGGGGGGAAGGATCGCTTCAGATGTCAGACTCTGCAAGATCGTCCTGTCCTTCCTCTCTGTGTACTAAACTCAATCTGACTAGGCTGTGGGCAGTGGACAGATGTCCATTTACTTCTAGGAATTCACCTGTGGAAGAACAGAGAGGAGAGAGAGAGAGAGCCGTGTGTTCGATTCCCGCATGTTGGGCCTGTCTGCCTGGAGTTGCAGAATGTTGTCCCTGTGGTCACAAGGGAGCCACCCCCTGAGCCCTGACATAAACATGCATAACAGATCGATCCCATGTTCAGGCCAAGGAAGACTTAAGATAGAGAGGGGGGGAGAGAGAGGGACAGGTGACCTTTCCAGCCCCCCCACCCCCCCCACCCCACCCCACCCCCCCCAATCCACCCTGCCCCCACACACACACACACAAACACACACTCACTCACAGTCCTCTGTGGTCTTTACTGGAGATGTTTTTATACTCTCTATTGACAGGTGCTTGGTCACTTGCATAAGAGGTTGTTTTGTAATCAGGTCTTGGAGCAAGGTCCATTGGAGGGGGTGTACAGCTCCTCCTTCAGCCAGCTGGTGAGGGGAGAGGCCAGCCTCCACAGGGCTGCTCTGACCTCTCCTCCAGCCCTTCAGCCTCCTGCTGAAGAGAGGCCAGCCTCTCCGGGACCTGGGTACTGCACACCAAACTGGAACAGTGCAATGCTTTAATGAACAGTAGCAAATATAACATGGGTAAAGAAACTTGAATGCATTGTCAACAACAGCACCATCCAGGTTAGATCTTGAATGGTACAAGTTTTTTGGCTATAAAACATGGTGTGGAAGCTAATGAGGCCCGCTGAGAGCTGTTCAGCTACACAGACTCCTAAGTGCAAGTGGAACGTCAGTTAATCATCATTTGGAGGGTGCCTCTGCTTTCTAGCCAATCACAATCCAGCACTCTCGTTCCAGCCAATCACCTACAGGGAGGCGTGACTTCTTCCTGGTCTTATTTTTGCGAAAACCACTGACAGTCAAACTTCAGCTGGAGGAAGGCACTGTTGTCCTGTCAAGAATTGGGCCAAGTGTGTGTGTGTGTGTGTGTTCGGAGATGTTAGATCAAGCTTGTCTTGATTTCTGTCTCTGTCCTTTCCTGTGTGTGCTTCTTCAAGCTGTCAATGGACACGTCCATAAAAGCAACGTTTGGAAAGTGTGACCTCTCTCACCAGTCAGATGCTCTTTTAGTGTGTGTGTGTGTGTGTGTGTATGTGTGTTTAATTAATCAGCGCAGCGAAGGGGGCGGGGTGTTTACTGCTGCTGCTGGTTGTGTGTATGTTTGTGTTGTTCTGGAGTCACTTTGCAGCGGTTGTGTGTTGAATTCCACCGCCTCTGCTGGATGTGCGATGTAAATAGCCGGTCAAGTGACGCAGACAGCTGCAGCCGGGGTGTGTTGGGCCTGTGTGTGCATCACAGGGGAACCAGATATGGAGGGGAAGAGGGAGAGGGGGGGAGGTTAGGGGGGTGGGGGTCATTTTTAGCCCCTGTCAGTATGTCCGGGCACATGACGGAGGCTCGGTCGAACACGCACACCCATTCCCCTGGCCAGGGACACTGTGTCTCAGCCTGCTAGTTCACTGTGGGTCAGTCCACTGTGTGGCTGAAGCTGGCAGGGTAAAGGCAGCATCAAGCCTGAACTGAATGAAGAACATACTCTGTGTTCTAACAGTATCCATTGATCCAGTGGTCGGCCTCTTTTCCTGGTTAATGTCCCTCCTGGGGTCCTAGGGGGCTTCCACACTGTAATCAATCAACTTAAAAATGCATGAGTGTGGTTGTCCGTCAGGATAACTATCAAGGTCCTGTCAGCCTCCCTGACTGAGGTGACATGCATAGTTCTGGATCTTCTGTTCAAACCAGCTCCCAGCATTCCCTACTGACTCACGGCATCATCACAGTGATGTATGGAGGGGGCAGCGGGGGTGTGGGAGGTCTGGCCCCTGGGGCAGTTATTGTGACCTTCTGGCCATGAGGACCTGTGGGGTGGACCGTCAGGTGGTCAGCTGTCATGGAGGGAACTTGAAGTTGGAGAGTTGAGTTTGGCTGAGGGCCTGTAAAACAAGCGTCTCTCTGATAAGTCTGTGTTATCAGTGTGACGAGCGCCTGCTGACATCCTCGTTACATCATCCCAGCCCAGTCAGACACACCTCCAGAGGGCTGCTGGGATATGAACATGGCTTCCCTGCTAGTCCTCTCACAGCACCTTTGACCCGGCCTCAGCAGGTGAGGGAGTCACTCCGCACCACAGAGAAAGAGAGAGAGACAGAGAGAGAGAGACAGAGAGAGAGAGAGAGACAGAGAGAGAGAGAGAGACAGAGAGAGAGAGAGACAGAGAGAGAGAGAGAGAGACAGAGAGAGAGAGAGACAGACAGACAGACAGACAGACAGACAGACAGACAGACAGACAGACAGCAAGACAGACAGAGAGACAGACAGCAAGACAGACAGAGAGATAGACGGAAAGAGATGGAGAGAGAGAAAGAGAGAGAAAGAGAGAGAAAGAGAGAGAAAGAGAGAGAGAGAGCAAGACACAGAGAGAGAGAGACAGAGACAGACCTTACAGACAGTACTGATAGTGTAATGATTAGGTGGTGATTATGTACTGTAACATCTTGTTTTCTGAGCTGTCGTCCTGACGGCCAAGGGCTCGTGTCTTTGACCTGTTCAAACAGCAGCTGACCCTGTGTGTTTCTCTGTTGTGGTGTTCTGTTATCAGGTCAAGATTAAAGCCTTTCTCTCCTGGTCAGCTGGGTTCACACTGTCCTAGTAGATAGCACCCAGTCACCATAACAACAGGTTTATCTGATGTTATTTCATCTTGTTCTTTTCTTCTGACCCCCAGGCCACGTCCGTCTGGTCAGCGTGTCCTGTGGGAGCCAGAACGTGTGGGCGTGCGACAGCCACGGCTTGATCTACTTCCGGGTCGGAACCCAACCTTTGAACCCCAGCATGATGCTGCCTGCCTGGATCTGCTTGGAACCACCTGAACAGGTGAGGGCTCGACACCATAGAGGCTGCATATCATGTCAGCATGTGATGTGCTATCCTGCTTTGTTTATAAGGTGTGAGTAGTTCTGCATGTTGTTTCATTGATGACAATGGACCAGTGCTTCAGAATGATGCACATGCTTCAGAATGATTGGAGGATCGTTAAATGTGCTGTTGTTCTCTGTAGCCAGTAGGAGTCCATCTGGTCAGCGTCCACACCAGCCCCAACGACCGCATGCTGTGGGCTCTGGACAACCGAGGCAGCGTCCATGTCCGGACAGCCATCAGCGAGGAGATGCCCGTGGGCACGGACTGGGAGCACATACCAGGTACAGCAACACTGCCGGCTCTCCTCTCCCTCCATTCCTCCCTCTCCTCTCTCATCACCCCTCTCTATCCCTCCCTCTTCTCTCACCCCCCTCTCTGTCCCCCCTTTCCCCAGGTCTGCAGGCCAGCCAGCTGGTCCTCAGTCTGAGGACGGCATGGGTGCGCTGTCCTAACGGGGAGGTGGCCAGGCGCTACGGCATCACAGACAAGAACCCAGCAGGAGACTACTGGAAGAAGATCCCTGGTGTGGTCCACTGCTTTACCGGTGAGGGAGGGGGCTGGGAGGGTCAGGGAGGAGGGGTGGCAGGCAGGCAGGCAGTGCCCCCCCTGCTGTGCCCCCCTGCTGTGCTCTGCTACAGGGAGCTGCTGCTGACTGCCGCCTCCTGGCAACCTTGGCCTTCAGTCACAATACGTCCTGTACACCCCACAGTCATGGTCCCATTATAGAGGCCATAAATCTTCACCTAATAACACATTTGCTGTTGCTCCACCTGTTTTTTTTTAACACCGTGGGACTGTACACTTATGTACCAACACATTCTGTACATTCATTGAGAGGCCATGTTTTGATCCGGGTCACAGTTGAAGTTATATAATAATAACTGAAATGCATCGTGTTCATACGGTATACTGCAGTACACTGCAGTACTGTTAAGTATGCTCAAACATTGCAATGAGCAGGCTCAGCTAGGAATGAATCCCTTCCTCCCTTCCACCGTGAGTCCTACCTCAGAGCGATGTGTGCGTGTTCATCCTCCTTTTCAACACTGTTCTACTCTCTCCCCCTATCCTCCCCCCTCCAGTGACCCCCCAGGATGAGCTGTGGGCCGTGGGAACATCAGGAGGCCTGACCCAGCGCCTCACCAAGACCTTGCTCCATACCCCAGCCAAGTCCCCCGCCAACACAGGCTCCCTCAGCGGAGAAGACCTGGAGGACGAGTGGGAGGTCATCTAAACATGTGGAGACCACGTCCTTAAACGCTCTAAACTACTTCCTGGTTGACGAGTCCGAGGTAATTGAAGGAGTTGATTGGTCAGAGACTTTGTACAGTCATACAAGATACTTAATGTTGTCAACTGAAGAATACACCCACATTGTAGTTTGACACAATTTAGCCTAGCTAACACATCAAATATGTTCTTTGAAGAGGATTGTATTTTAACAATGTCACATTTTTAACAAGCCTGGTCAGAAACTTTGTAGGGGTCTAAACCACAATGCAGTGTGGGTATTCTATTCTCTTTTGCCCCTTGTTATCCTCCAGACTGACTTGACGTGTTATTACCTTCCTATGTCTAATTCACTAAAGGGAAAGAGAGGCTGGATTTGAGTTTAGCTGGCGAGCACTTTACACCCTCAGTGTATGTGACATGAGGCTGACGTGTGCATCATGTGGTTGATGGTGTGTATAGAGAAAGTCACTCATCTGGGACTGAGAGGGCTGTCAGCCTGGCACCTCTCAGTCCTGTCAGAGAGCCTTCCTAGCTAGTCCAGGAATCTGGTGCTGAGAGAGCTTTATCAGGGGGAAACTCTCAGCTCTGGTATTCTGTGGCAAGACCAAACCATACGAAACATAGAACGATTCCTAATGCATCTTAAGGAGGGTGAAGGGGGGGGAAGTCTGAAAAGTAATTGTTAGTTTCGTTGCAGCTTTTTACATTGTTTCACCTGACATGTGGCTGTCCTCGGAAGTGAAATTGTGGTGTGTTTTTTTTTGCTTGTTACTCCACAGAAGTGTGGAGCTTGACCCGGTTTACACCATTCATGACGGGAGGGAAGGGAATTGTTTCATTAGTTTAATAGTTCAAATGTTTGCACTTTAGAGACAGTCCACCCCCCAACACACAACACTGTTTTCTATATCTTCACAGCCATCCACTGTAAAGGGACTCGCCACTCTGTTGTTTCACACAGACTGACGTTGCATATAAACCACAGCACTAGGCTGACTCTTGTATAGGGGTATGTACTGTATGTCCAGCTTCACTAGGAGGCTGCTGCTGTCATCTGCACTGCTGCTTATTCAGCTTCATAGGATGAAATACATAGAACCAAGGAATCTGTTGTGTCTCTGAAGGGGTGAAGGATTTCTGGGATTCACGCTGAGGGAACTGAGGACAGTTGACATCTGGGATTTCATTTTTTTTCCTACTGTACAAAGCAATGTAACATACGTGTGACGTGTGCTTCAGCGAAGACGATAAGCAGCCGAGCGTGTGGCTGCAGTCTTCCGGTGCGTCTGCAGCCCTGCTGGAGGCAGGGGAGCGACACACAGCTGCTAGACAAATATCCAGCGCAACATGGATACAATACCACAGTAGGGATGACACACAGCGGAACTCAGCCGCCTTATGTCAAGGGGGGGAGGGGGGGAGGGGGGGGGGAGGGGGAGGGTGGTATACCTCGCAGAGCTGCTGTGTCCGTTCAGGAAGCCTGATTCTCTGGCTTCTGCTGTGAGATGACTTGGATGAACAAGCACAACCCTCTAGATGACCTCAGCGTGTCGGAGCGCAGCTGTGATTGCTTCACCTGCTCATTGCTTTCTGCTCACCAGGACGAGCTCCTTTGACCAAGCTGTTGGGTAACGACATTACAGCCAAGTGACGTGCTGAGCTGATGCCCCTGCTTGCTTGTACAGCAGGGGAGGGACTGGCAGGACCTGTGATGCCTCTTATAGCACCGCTGTTTTAAAGAACTAGGAAGGAAGTTCAACTGACTTAATGTAGAGCCCAGTTTGCCCATTGACATTACAAAATGCTGCCTAGTGTAGGAGAGTAGACGCTCGATGGAACATGTCAGATGCTATAAACATCAACTCACTGATCTGGCTTGAGAACATAACATAATCAACTACTGTAGCTACATTTCGGTTTGCTTCTACTGAACTTGTGGATTGTGTTTGTGAACGTAGCTTGTAGCTTTCAGTAATGAGCCAAAATGCTGTGTTCGTGTTCACCGCGTTAAATAGCAACATGTAAGGAGAATCAGCCAGGTTTCTGACACATTATGCCTCCATGCTATCCTGCTTCTGTCATCGCCTGCAGGCTGCCTGTCTACTGGACGTCAGGGTGTTCGTACGATCACTATAATATCGCGTTTAAATTGATGGGTGGGTTTGATTTAACTCCCGTGACACCACCACTGGGTGTTCTGAAGACTAATGGAATCCCATCCTCTGCTGCACACGAGGTGCGCTATATCAAACGCTCCCTCACTTGATAATGGAACTAGGGGTAGACCTGAAGACAAACCAGGGATTTTGTCCAGAAGGTTTTTTTCCTCCCTGTATGTTTGTATTGGATAGAATGCCTTCACACTGTAAGATGACTGGTTACCTGCTGAATCCTGTTATGAAATCTCCATGCCTTTACTCGTTGTTAACTTCCCTTAATAAAGATGTTTACAGATCTGTAAGGCTGTCTAGTTGATGGTCTGTAGGCAGTGTTGCCTGATTAATGTAGCTTGTTAATCGTAGTTCACTAGATAGTGTTCAAGCATCTAAACCACAGGTGCCAAGATCCAGTCCTTGAGGGCCGCTGTCCTGAAGGTTTTAGATGTTTCCCTGCTCCAGCACACCTGATTCTAATGAAGGGTATTTATCAAGCTCTGTGGAGGTGTGCTGGAACAGGGAAACATCTAAAACCTTCAGGACAGCGGCCCTCGAGGACTAGAGTTTGACACCCCTGATCTAATCACATGACACTGTAAGGACATGATGGGACTTTTACCATCAATGTGTGTGTCTGTATGTATAGTGGTTGATGTTGAGTTTGCACAACCCAGTGACTAAGCAGTTGTATGACTGTCTTGCCCATGTATGTTAGAGAACACCTAGTAGACACATGACTACACCAGACCAGACTTCAAAGCATATTTTTATGTACATCACAGCATCATCAACAAACACACAATCCACAATTCACTCATGCATTTGTATTTTAAAGTGCATAGTTTTTTTGCGTATTTTTTCTTCTTATGTACATGTATCTGTACATACAGTAATCAAACAATGTACATAGTCAGTCAGTCCGACTGACGAAAGAGTGTTTTATTTACATTGTTCAGAGGAGGGGGGGGGGGGGCGCCCTGAGTCAATCTAGGACTGGAAGTGATGCAGCCTGAAGTCCAGAGGCTTCAGGAAGTCTGGCAGGGAGTCCAGCTGCTCCAGAGGGATGGACTGGGTCAGCTTCTGCATGGCCTGGACGTACAGGGATGGAGGGGAGATCCCAGAGAGCCAGAGGAAGGCCTGCTCTCCCACCAGACTCCGCCACGCTGCAGCGTTGTCCTGCACCTGCCTCTTCATCTGGAAGCTGATCTTAGGCATGAACAAGAGAAGGTAGCCCAGGCACACCTGCTTTCTGCGCATGTCAGATTCGCCCTGGTCGATCTGATGCAGCAGGCAGTCCAGCGGGGTGTCCCCGGACCCGTCCGTGACGGAAGGGCACGCGCCGTGTCCTAGCAACAGAATCAAACACTCCGGGCGCACCAGGTCGCAGGTCAGATGTAGCGCTGCTTTGCCCCCGTCCACGTGAACGCACCCGCGACTATTGAGGTAGTTCTGGCGCTCGTTCTCCGAAAAGTCCTTCAGTGAGTCCATGATCATTTTCAGGATAGTTACGCGGTTATAACGAACGGCTATAGACAGATGCGGTGTGGTTGAAGCTTGGCAGCAGCAGAAACTCCGGCTGGGCATTTCTAGTGCGCTGACGGAGAATCTGTTGATCAGGTATCTTGCGTATTGCTGGTGGTCGTGCACAAGCGCGTACAGGAGAGCCTCGGACGGAGAGAAGGCGCACGCCCGCCCGTCGTCCTCCCAGTGGAAGACCTCCATGGTCCTCATGTCCTCCAGCACCCATACCGGGAGCAGGTCTCGGACAGCTTGGTAGAAAGCAAAGGACGTTCTTTGGCACTGCTTTTCGGATTTATAATCTGCCCGGTTATCAAATACACCTACATCCCACGGCATTGTCACACTAGTCTGCTAATCCTTCTAGTATAAAAACCCGAGCTTGGCAATAAAAAGCCTCGGTGTTTACATGTGTTGCAGATGTGGACAGGTAAAGTAGCCTATGTGCATAAGAGTGGCTCTGCACATAAAAAGTTGCGTTCAACGCACGACGGAAAAAAAAGTTTTTCGAGAAAGAATCACAATATAACTGGCAAAAAATGTTGTCAACATTTGGGTGTCTTAGCCCGGGTTGTTATCGGGATCTTGGCAAGCAGCTATGGCCGGGGTCTCTCTGCTGGTCTTGATTTTGCACCTTCAAACCCCTTCTTCAAACTCCATCGGATGTTTATATACCCAGCGAAGAGGCGAAACAGTAGAACTCCCTTGGCGACCGCCCTTGCTGGTTGTTCCCTGCGTCATCCAAATGTCATTGGTTGATGACGTGCGGTTAGAAGAGAAGAAATGTGACGTCACACCGGTTCAAAGTGCCCTTAACGTTTCCATATTTGCGAAGCGCGCCTGTGCGCGCGTTTGTTTGGGCCACGCGCTTCTCTGCATATCGAATGTCCTCTCGTGCATTCAGAACATTCAGAGCGAGCCAGTGTATAGTCGCATGTTAAGTTGCTGCTCCTGTCGCCAGCTAAATGTTATGTAATTGAGCGTCTGGCGCACTGAGCTGTTGCCAAAACCTTTATTGCGTAGCCTAAACCACCATGACATTAAAGATTAGGCATTGCTCGCATTGCTCCAAACGGTTTCATGGATTCAAAGTCAAGCGAAAAGCTTTAATCATGGATCTTATCAAGTCTTAAGGTTAAAATACTTTGGATAGCTTTTTTATATCCATAACCTTACATGTGGATGAGGAACAATATAATTCACGCACATGAAACTATATGAAAATAAAAATCGGTTTATATCGTAATATTTTATTAATTACACTAAATAGCAGGTTATCTGCAACTTTAGGAATTAGTAGCCGGGCAGTTGAACAGTTACGCCACCTTTTGGGCCGGAAGATGCAATTGCACGTCGTTAACGTTTGTTTGATGAGCTACAGTACATGGACAGTTTTAAGAATGACAGAAAAGTAGTTAAATCCCATATAAACATCAAACGTGTTAGCAATAGGCTGATTATAATATTGGTTTATACAAGTTGCATATAGCTACACTATCAGAAGACCAGCTAATGGAGTGCGTCTCAAAACTATTCTCATTCAGCATGCATAGTGATACCTGAGTAAAAAAATTGATATACCATACACACAACAGGATTAACCTGTGAATAAATTACGTTTTACCCACAGACTAAATCTGTGAGTAAAACATTATCAAGAAAAGACGTTATGAGGTAGCCAGCTCCCTTGGTTTGTTGTTGGGTGTTGGTGTACCGCACTTCTTGTGCTTGGCTGACCTCTGTTGTTTATATGTTGAACAGTTCTAGAACAGCCAATCATCTTGTGTTTTGGTTTCAGTGTAACAGAGGCTGCAATCAATAGAATTCACAAAGAAAACAAGTTCTTGCAGTTTATCCTTCTAGCTCTGAATCCAGAGCAGCAAACCATTACACTGCTGCCCCTAAACTGCAGTCGGGAAGGAACTGTTCTTCTGCCGAGAGTTTTTGATCCTGATGGACTGCTGTCTGAGGGGAGAGGTTTTAAAGGATTTGTGTCCAGGGTGGGAGTGGTGTGGTCATCCACAATCTTTCTTCCTGCCTCAAGGCTCTGGAGGCATTCAGGTTCTGCAGGACTGGCAGGTTGCATGCAGTGAATGATATGCTGCAGTCCCTGGTCAATGGTGCACCAGATGGTGATGGAGGAGAGGAGGACAGAGTCATTAGTGGTGGTGTAGAAGTTTACCATCATTGACTCTGGCAGGTTCTGCTTCTTCAGTTGCCGCAGAAAGTACGTCCTCTGCTGGTGCGTCTTGGTGAGGGAGCTGATTTGAAGGTAAGGGTGTTGGAAAAGAAGGGAGGTGGAAATATTCCACTGTGTCATCTGGGGAGCAACACGGGGGGAGTGGAGGCGGGTGGGGGCAGGTGGGGCTAGGTTCTTAGTCAACAACCATCTCCACTGTCGATCAAGCTCTGAGCTGCAAGATGTTCGACACCAGGTGGTCAACCTCCCACCAAGGAGGACTCAAACTTCTGATTGGGGAGGAGGAGTCTGGAGTGGGTCTGTGATAGTTTTAAGGTGGGACAGTACAATATGCTCTAAATACTTAATTACTTCAGATGTCAGGGCAACAGGTCCATCAGTCATCAATTGATTCGATGATTTAACCTACCTATATTTCCACCTAGGGGATAAATAAACTACACTTCTTCTGTCTTCCTAAATCACTAATCAGACAGAGGGAAACTGGGCTTCATTTTTAGTCTTGCAAATATATGACTCAAGCAGTTTCCAGCATGTGAAAAACTTTTCCAATATAATTAATCATGCTTTACTTTTTTTGTTGCAGTATCAAAGAATCAAAGTGTTAATGTATATTACCCTGCCACTCTGTGTGCTATACTTTACCCTGCTGCTGTTGTGAACTGCAATTTCCACCACCTGGAGGACAAATAAAGGTTCATCTAATCTAATCCTTTTCCTAATTGATCGAAGCCTATAATTTGTATAAAAATATATATTTTTGGCATTTAATTAAGGAATGCGTTATGGCATTGTCTTATAGTTCAACTTCAGTGCCAGAAACGTGGCGTCTTTCCCATTAATCAGCTTGAGAGGGGCCTCTTCAGGACGAGGCTTGAAGTACCTAACCAGCTCCATCAGTTTAGCTACGCTGCTTCCATCCACTTCACATCAAGACCCACCTGGCAAGATCACCGACCCTGCCTCGAAAAGCCTCTAATGACCGAAAGTGGACCGACAACTTGCCAGATTAGTGTCTAATATCGATAACGAAGTAGTCTAGTAGTAGCGATGTTGATTTATTTTATAAATTAAGCTAGCTAGCTTGTGCTACCGCAACTTTTTTTTTTATCCAAGTAGCTTCAAGCATCCTTGGCTTTACTTGGGCTGGTTGTTATTCAAAGAGTCCAGACTCACCAGGCTGCTGCCATTTGGGATATTTCTAACAGCTATTTCTGGAGCCACATCCCCCTGTTCTACTTTTATTACAGACATATTTAAGCTCTGACAAATAGGGTCTGCTTATTTTTTATAGCAATTCATCAGTTTAGCCATCATCGCCTCGTTTAGCTAGCTAACGTTAGCTCAAATAGCTTAGCTAGCTACCCAACCTGCTAGCAAACGTTACTTTGTTTTCTGGCTAGATAAGCAGCTAGCAGCTAGCAGATAGCAAGGTGCTGCTGACACATCACAGCCAAGCTAGCTTGCCAAATTAGAGGAGCTTTTGTTTGAGTTCATTTTCAAGATGCCTGCAATGTTGGAGAAAAACGGTTCCGAAATAGCGGGGAAGAGGAGAGGGAGAAATACAGTTAATAATCCTAACAAAAGTTTTGCTACGAATGGAAACAGTAACATTTCATGGGAGGAAGGAAGTTCGGGTTCCTCCAGTGATGATGAGCATGGTGGGTCAACGTGACGGTGGTAGCCTCGGTCGGATTGAACTAGTTCTTGTTTTTTGTAATGATACCAAACTATTTGAAATACATGTTTATTATTGTGCATAGGTGGTGGAGGTATGCGAGTAGGGGCTCAATATCAAGCCATCGTTCCAGACTATGATCCTGGTGAGTAATTTATGCGATGTTACAGCTTGTGAAGATGAAACAGGTTTTTAAGATGTGGTAGCCTCGAACTCTGGCGATCGCCCATTTCCACGAGTTCAGAGAATCTGGACGTATTTGAACATCTCTCCGACTCTTTCTAAAAAGCTGTCACAAAAATTAGATTTGGTCTGAAGTGTACGTGATCAAATAATGTAGACATCTACAATTTGAAAGTGGTTGAACAGAAACGTTTATTTTAAAGATTAACATGTTCTTTAATGAGTAGCCATCTACATCAGTTGCAAAGACAGCTGTTTGGATGTTCAAACACAAAAAGTTAAACATTTCTAACGCATTTAACACTAATTAAAAATGTTTTCAATAAATGAGCTTTCATTTTGATCTACAAAGATTTTCACAAAGTTTTTTGAATTTCATGCAAACACTATTATTCAAATCCAAACAAATAAACCAAGCAAAGTTGGTCATAAAAAATGAACTGAAAGAATATACAGGTGAGTATTTTAAAGATACAAGTACCCACCCTGATGTGTCCTCTTTCACCCTGTCAGAGGTGGCCAAGGCTGCCCAGGAGAGGGACAACCTGGGCATGCTGGTGTGGATACCCAGCCAGACCTTGGCGGAAGCCAAACGTAAGAACCACCATTTGCCTAGGATACATATGTGGAAAATACATGCAGCCTATAAATATATATACTGTATATCACCTTAAGACAGTTTTACATTGTTTCTTTGCCGTCTCTTGTAGTTGATGAATATATTTCAATCGCCAAAGAAAAGCACGGCTATAATATGGAACAGGTAATACCATTTTGTTCTGTTAACGTGGCACTAAAACAGGACTTTACAATTTGTAAAAATGTATTATAAAAAAAGAACACATTTTCCTTCTTTTCGTCTTTCCTCCACTCTTCAATCACTTCTATGAATAATTGTCTTCTTGTACACTGCAGGCATTGGGCATGCTGTTCTGGCACAAGCACAATATAGAGAAGTCCCTGGCAGACCTGCCTAACTTCACACCGTTCCCAGATGAGTGGACGGTGGAGGACAAGGTTCTCTTTGAACAAGGCTTCAGTTTCCATGGCAAAACATTCCACCGTATCCAGCAGATGGTGAGCAGACACACACACACACACACTCTCATTTACTCAGATACACACACACACAATCATGGACTAATAAACACATACTCAGACACACATTCTTATACTGAAACCCGCTCTCATGCTCACACACATTCATATACTCAGACACACACATTCATACTCATACACACACACACACACACACACACACCTTGTTAGTGATTCTGGATGTAGTGTAACATCTGTCCCTTCCTCCCACATGGCAGCTGCCTGACAAGTCCATCGCCAGCCTGGTGAGGTTCTATTACTCCTGGAAAAAGACTCGCAGCAAAACCAGTGTCATGGATCGCCACGCACGCAAGCAGAAGAGGGAGCGAGAAGAGAGGTGAAGGCCCAATCCCAAACCAATCTGTCGAGTAACAACCCTATTGGCCTAATACCAAACCAACCTGTAGAATGACAACTTGCCTACGCACTTTGCAGCACCAATTTGTAGTCCTACATTTGTGCCTACATTTTGATGTGTGAACTGGTGAGTGGCAGTTATCCAGGACAGCTCTGCATTACCTGCGTCCTCTGTGTCCACAGTGAAGACGAGGCGGAGGAGACCCCTCCCAACCCACCCAGCGACATGGAGTTTGACCCCAGCAAGGAGGACAAGAAGGAGGTACGGATTCATCACAATCATGTTGGGATTTGTTGGTATATCTCTGATTTGAACTGTCATTTCATCAGTACTCGTTACTGCTAGGCAAACGCATGAAGTGTGGGACAGGGCCCACACTGAGAGAGGACTAGGCTCTTAAGGGATGGGGTTAGTGTTGAACGCTTTGCTGACACCCTCAGATGTTTTTTGTTGTTGTTGCAGGTGGCCTCAGGATCAGAACCCAAACAGGAAGCCAAGCCTGCAGCGGTAGCAGCAGCAGCAGCAACAGTAGTGCAGAAGGTAAAACACTTCTCCTTCTCCACCATCTCCTTCACTTTCTTGGAACATCTGGTTCACTGAGTACTGCCGTTCCATATCCTGGTAACGTTCTTGTCAAGCCTGGAATTGAAGATCCATTCGCAATTCATGTTCTGAGATAAATACGCACAAATGGAATCAATGTCACTAACTGAAAGGCTCAACCACAACATCACCACCTAACCTGCTCCATGTCTTCCTCCAGCCCACAGGTGTGGTAGAAAAGGTGGCCCATGTGAAGAAGGAGCTCCAGGGCCTTTCAGGGAAGAACCTGCACAGAGCCAAGAAGAAGCCCCCCAAGGGCATGCACCTGCACCAGGGAGACGTGGGGGCCATGTCCACCAGCGGCCCTGCAGCCATGGGAGTGCTGAGACAGCTGGACACAGAGCTGGTCACCATCAAAAGACAGGTGAGAGCTCAGAGGCAGTGTGGAGGAACATTAGCATTATCAGTTCATCCATGGGCTCAGGACTGAAGTATCAAGTCGTCCTTCCTGCTGTGCCCTCTGGCTTTCTCCATCCCTGGTTGTGGTCTTTACATGGCTTCTTTCCCCAGATCCAGAGCATTAAGCAGAACAACAGTGCCCTGAAGGAGAAGCTCTTTTCTGGAGTAAATGACTTCCGCGTGCCTGAGGTAGGTTCAATGCTGTTAGTGGGCCGGAATTCCTGTTTTAAAACTCCAGGTGTGCTGGTTATTGATCAGTGAGCTCCATATTCAGTATTACTGATCAGTCACTGGATATATTTTGTCAGGTGACCCAAAAGTTTAATACTCGCTGGACCACAGATGAGCAACTGCTGGCAGTACAAGGTAACAGGGATAGCAGTGAAAATGCTTTCAAAGCTTCTGGCATCTTCCATACTAAATAACACAGATGATTGGCTAATCTGGGTAACATGATTCAAATCCCACTCCCCTCCTCTCCTCACCAGCCATCAGGAAGTACGGGCGAGACTTCCAGGCCATCTCTGACGTGATCGGCAACAAGTCGGTGGTGCAGGTGAAGAACTTCTTTGTGAACTACCGCCGGCGTTACAACCTGGACGAGGTGCTGCAGGAGTGGGAGGCTGAACATGGCGTGGAGGGAGGAGCCAGGGGAGGAGCGGAGGAGGAGAAGATGGAGGTGTCTCACTCCCCTGAGGAGGCTGGAGCCCGCGGAGGAGCTGGCACGCCAGCCGTCCCCGAGGAGCAGAAGGAGGTGCGAGACAAAGAGCGTTCGGTCTGCACACGCTGGGGTGTAATCGTGGCAACTGACATGTTCTATCCTCCTGTCCTACGCTTCTTTTGACGTGAATTGCATGGTTTCATCGCACAATGCCTTCCTTGTGTTAAGAGCAGCGTGTTGGGTCGCATGGTCTTCTCTGTCCTCTGTTGAAGAGTTCTGTATGTGGTGGTGTAGATGTGCAGGATGGACTAACAGTAACACAGTTGACGTATATATATAGTGAACTAACAGCTGTCTTTGTCCTCCCTAGGAGTCGTCACCCACAGAGACCCAGCAGCCCCAGGCGTCCTGAGCCGGCGTCCATTTTGGGACGGATGGTGTTTGCGCTGGAACTTCTGCTCCCTACGGATCTGAGCTCTTGTGATGGGACGAGTAGGAGGAGCCTGCCCAGGTCCCAGTTCAGACCTGACCCCCGTATCCCCTGTCCCAGTTCAGTCTCAGTCCCAGCTATGACTTGACCGCCTCCTGAAGGTCACGAGAAGGTCATTCTTCACAGCCAGACCTCTTTTCGCTCTTCGTCTCAACCCTGACACCCCCCCACCACCACCAGCACCACCCCTGTTTACCTGGACATGTTAAGCTACCACTACATACCCAGAGGGCAGCAGCAGCAACCACGTCAAAGAGACTTTGTAGTAACTACCAGGGTTAGCTAAAGCACTTTACTATCCCACCACCATGACCGTGGCAAGATTGGCCATCTCCACCTGGTCCTACCCCTGTCCTCATCCTGCAATGAATTCACATTACAAACAAACCTTCCTGTACCTCCATTTGTGTCCTTATTATGTTACGCTGCAAAACCTTTTCTTTTTTTATATATCTCTTCTTTTCTCCAGAAGTTCACTGTAGCGTTAGTTGGTGACAAACAATACCACCCATTTCTACAGTTAGAGCCGGAGACGTCAGCACTGTACAGCCTATCAGTCAGATGTGATTATTCAGGTTATCGATCACATTATGTTTCTCCTACTAAAGCTGGCACCACCAGCGAAAATGGCAGCAGTGTTCTCAGAGCGTCTTGTTGAAAACCTGAGTTCAGTTCACCGCTAATGGAAACCTGTCTCCCGGGATTGTTCCAATAGCTGATTTAATTAGCCTTCTACCGAGAAGAGTCAAATAATTGTGGAGATATTATTCATTTTTAGGGCGCTGGTAAGTGCTCAAATTGTACAATTGTATTCAAGAATAATGGTTAAGGTTATACTATTTGTATTGGAATATATTTATGATGCGTTAAGTAAATGGGTGTCTGATGAGGCAGACCTATTGATTGAAGTAAGAAATTGTACATAAACTGGCAATTGGAGGCCAAGTATTTCATAATGTTGAACAGAACCCTGAGGTCTGGTTTCCTGGATACACAAAGTTTAGTTTTCACCTAGACTAACCGATTGGGATTTGTTTAGCAAATCTATGAATCTTTACCTTAATCAAGGAAACCAACCTTAGGAGTCTGAACATGTTTAACGTCATGTGGACTTCAAATACTTTGATTAGCAATATTTAAGATTAATTTAGACTTGATTAGCAATGCTTAGGAAATATATACAATTGGGTCACACACCGTTAAGTTGTTGAACTCTGACCCCCTATCTAGTTCAGGTGAGAGGATTTATCCTTTAAAGTAGACGAATGAGAGAGATTGTATTTCGACTGGATGTTCTTCAGATTTTTACATTTTTATTCAAAACACTGGTTTCTCAGACACAGATGCAACGTAACCCCAGGCCCAAGACTCATGTCGATGTCCTCGGAAAGTTCTTTGTTCTTTAAAATAAAGGATCCTTCAGTCTGGGATTTGTGTTTGGGAAATCATCACCTTTTAGTGAAGTAGCAGTTATGTTGGTTGTGTCCTGTTCATGGGACACGGCCTGTTGAGACGTTTTTACTGTCCAGGTACCAAGCTTACTGTCAGCATAATGTTTTAATGCCTTTTCTATATGGAAGTGTGTGTGCATTTGTATGGGCAGGGTCTCAAGGCTGGGGGGTGGGGGGTGTGGGGGGGGGGGGGAGTCCTGTTTGCGCACACGTGTTCAGTTGAGTGGGTGTGTGGGTGTGTGTGTGTATTTTATTGCAGTCATTAAGCATTATGTATCCAATTTGCAGTTCAATAAATAACACATTTGAAGGATTTATAGGGATGTTTACACAAATGATGTGAATTTGTCTATCTTTCTGTTTTCTACTGTGTGTATGCGTAGTAGTTCTGTTTTGAAAATTATTATCATTTAAATGCTTGACCTGGCGTTGGATTTGTGTCAGATCCATCACATTAGTTCACATGTCAGCAACATACAACACTTAATATGACTTCATATCGGCTCGTAGGTTTGCACAAGCTGTATAAAAACCTCACTTCTGTGCCCAACCCTGGGAAACCACACAAAAAGGAGCCGGAAAAGAGGTCGTCTGAGTTCAAGTTCCACTTAAATGAGTCATTCTCTGTACTGCACTAACTAGACTGGGATCATTTCGATGCCCTGCGTGAACATCCGACTTTCGCAACATGTGATGAAGCATTAGAACCATAGTAGAACCATGAGTAGAACGGTTCTTAGGTAACAACAGTGCCGACTAGCGCCCCTGACACACCACTGCTCTCATGGCCTGCTGGCTTTTTTTCACGACGGGGATTTCCTAGGGAGGAAGTAAAGCGAACCGAAGGGGGCTTTCCAGCCACTTAGGCATCAACAGCGAAGAGAAAGAAGTGGCTTCTCTTTTAAGACCCCGCGTTTCCCTTTGGATTTCAGCAAATATTCCCTAAAAACATTATCATAGGTAACGATGTCACCTATATGTAACAGGCCTTTGGATGTCTGTTTCTTATCGAGAGGAGTTTGGTCGCTTTCAGTGTAGAAAGGTAAGATACTGAGCCGTGCCATTCACCCCGCAAAGCTTTATTAGAAAACCTCCGGCTGGACAAACGACGTTGCATTGGCCAACGTTACCCATCTGATTCATGTAAGTATTATTGCAAGACACAATCCTACAATGTTTATTTTAGGCTAATGGTGTAGGAACTGTTTTTATGTTGAGCGAGATTAGTGGCAACATGTTGAGAAACCATACGTGTGTGAGATCCAGAGCATGTGTGTGTGTGTGTGTGTGGACAGATATTCAACCCAAGCTGGGGATGAGGTCATTTCAAACATCCATTGTGGGGCTTTCAACAGACAGACAGAGCAAATCACAGTAAAAAAAATACATATATAAATAAAATAGTCAATTCGTCATTGTAGTTCATTGCTCCTCTGGATATTTTCATTCACACAGCTGTTGAAACCACGACTATGTTCGACATACCAAATGCCATTTTTAAATAAAATTACACATTTTCTCTGCTGAATGCAGTGTTAGCTGATGGTATTAGTGTGATGCCGTTGCAACACCTGTGACCTGGCACACACATGACACATCAGCTGGCTGTGCATAATGACAGCAACATTAACTCAATCCAGTTGATTTGGAAGATTGATCTTCGAAAGCATGAGTCTCACTCCTTCAATGTGTTAACAGTATAATCTGAATTTAATCATATGAAGGATCTAGTGGTGGATTAACGATTATTCAGTCCTCCTCCAGGTTTGGTTCAGCAGGGTTCATTCAGTGTTTGAGGACTAGATGTAGTTGATAAACGTAGTCAGGGTAATAAATGGTTAGTGACAGAAATCCCCTAGTTGTGTTGTTTCATTTTTATTTTGTGCAGTCATGGTAGAGTGACAAGGATTACTGGCCTGGCATGTTTTGACTCAGGATCAGATCCTTAACCCATTACCGTGTATGTGCATTATAAAAAGAGGGAGTTTCTGGTGAAGTGATGAAAAGAGTAACAAAGCCTGAGACCTAATAAGGTTTTTTTCCATCCATCTATATGTCTCTCTATCACTCTGTCTCTCTCTACCCCTGTCTCCTTCTGTACCTGTCTCTCTCTCTCTCTCTCTCTCTCTCTCTGTCTCTCTTCTTTCCTCCCCTCATTATATTTAGCAACCATAAACCCAGTCAGGCCCTAAAGACCACACTCAGACATCAAGCTACGTCTTTCTCAGCGCTCCAGTCATTCTTGCTGTTCAACAGAAACAGTGTTCTTAACAGGGGGAAATACCCCCATTTTAACATTCGCTCTGCAGTTCAACAGAAACACCATTTCCCGTTGAGGAAGACAGACTTGACTAAACTTACCAGTTATACTATAGCAGTCTCATGATTTACTAACAGTCTCATACACAGCCTGGGCGTGTGACGTTTAGGCCTACACACTGCTTTGTCCAAGATCTGAAACTGTTTGATAGTGTCATCATGGCATTTAATGCTGTTTAGTCAAAGATGGGAGAGTCAGAGGGTGTGTGTGTGTTTGTGTATGCGTGTGTGCGTGTGTGTGCGTGTGTGTATGTATGTGAGTGTGCAGTCAGCTGCTGAGTAGTGTAGATGAACCAGACAGTGGAAAAGCCCCTAGCTTATCCCAGGAAGTCCCTGAACCACCAGAGGAGGCACTCGGCCGCTCTCACCTCACCTAGCCTGGGAGGAGGAGACCTGGGACCGCGTTCCCTCTTTCGTCCCGGGGATGTCAGGCTGCAGGGGAAGGCTCCTCACGCGTACCAACATCCAGATAGGCAAGACTCTCATAAGCGCACGGTCAAGATGTGTTGCTCAGTGACGCAAAAGATCCGGTTCAGGATCAGAAGGATCTTGATGTAGGTGTGGGTTCTCCGGTGGATCCTTGCCCGTCTCCATCGGTCACTGCCGGCCAGACAGCCAGTTAGTGTCCAGACAGTCGCTTACTGTCCCTGCTGCCTGGGCGCTTCTCTCGTCCCGGAGAGGAGATAAAATTAGCCCCAGTTAGCTATGTGTGTTATGAAGGGGTTTCCCAGTGCAGGCCTCAGTCAGGAGCTGTTGATGTGGCAGTGAATGTACTGTATTCACACACACACACACACACACACACACACACACACACACACACACACACACACATACACACACACAGCCTCCTC
Source organism: Neosalanx taihuensis (assembly GCA_030340665.1). Classification (NCBI taxonomy): domain Eukaryota; kingdom Metazoa; phylum Chordata; class Actinopteri; order Osmeriformes; family Salangidae; genus Neosalanx; species Neosalanx taihuensis. The sequence continues at coordinate 13,093,035 of CM059296.1, read as the reverse complement.
ATCTGAAGCAAGTATGTAACATGAGATTAAAGTGTCTTTCATCATCGTGTGTTTGTCCTGTATGTTGCAGTGCTGTACGGTAATGTTACCCCCACTGTAGTCGCTGATCTGGGGTGAGAAGTATGTTCCCCCTTGAAGGGTTAGTGGAGATTTCGCAAGGAGGATACAGATCCTGGATCACAGTGTAAGAGGGGGACAGCTTCCCTTGTTGCAATGAAGGGTATCTTACTGTTGGGCAACTCTGAGTTGCCCAGAGTTGCTGGATTCCGATAGGTCTGTTTGGATGGACATTGGATGGACACAAGCTCATATCCAGTCACTTGGCTCCTGAGCAACACCCTTGACTCTGAGCTCTCTCTGGGGTTCTGCCCTGGGTGCTGACTGCTTGTATTCCTCTCAGCACACCCAAGAAGCCCTGGAGCCTTTCCTTCTGATCCTTACCCCTCCCCCTTTTCTCCCCAGGTCATGTCAGCAGGGCGGGGTGGTGACGGGCGGGAGTTGCAGCTTCACCTCCAGCAGGCCGTGTCCTCACTGGGCGGCCTCTCTCTCGCCCAGAGGCCCTGGCCCAGCGACCCCCCCAACGCCGCAGGCTTCCTGCCGGCCCACGGTGGCTTCAGGGACCACTTCCTGTTGACCCCCGAGCCCAAGTACTGCTGCGAGGCCTGTCGCCTGGTGCTCTGCAACCCCAGGCAGACGGAGTGCGGACACCGCTTCTGTGAGACGTGCATATCTGACCTGTTCAGGTGAGGCAAGGGGTGGGGTTGGAAGTAAAGGGGAGGGGTGGGTGAGGTGAGGTGGGGGAGATGTTGCACTCGCTAAACCTGATTCTTCTTTGCTGTGCTTCAATCTCGTAGGTCGGAGACAGGATAGAGGGTGAGGAGGAGAGAGGGAGGAGGAGGGGGAGGCGGGGTGGGGGGGTAGACTGTGAGACTGTGTAGAGGAACTGATGAGAAAAGGAGATTTTTCGGTTTCACCATGAATAGGCAGAGGCTGACGTCATGCGGTTGTTGGAAACGGATGGTTTGACTCTTTTGGCTGTCAGAGGTACCGTCTCTTGACATCTGCCTGTCACGAGGATGCACTTGTTTTCGTTATAACACCCACTCGAATTTAGCACTGAAACAGTGAGTGCACAGCTACAACAGAAACCTAATGATCCTCCTCTCTGTCCAGCAAGCCTAGCCCAGTATGTCCGGCCGACAAGGAGCCTCTGTTCAAGGACAAGGTAAGGCCGTCCTTACTCCTGCGGTCGTTCTAGAACCTACCATTCTAGAACCTACACTGACATTTCCAGGCAGAGAAAAAACAACCAACCAGGCTGCTGGGTAGATCTTCTGTGAGATGTGTTCACCCAGTCTGCTACCATGTTGCTCTCTGGTAGATCTTCCGGGATATCTGCTGCCACAGGGAGATCATGGCTCTGAAGGTGTTCTGTCGAAGTGAGAAGAACGGCTGCAAGGAGCAGATGAGCCTGCAGCAGGTCATGGTGAGGAACATCAGCTCCTTCTCTAGACCTCAGTCTGCCTCTGTCCCTTACCTCTCCTCCTCATTTCCTGTTTGTGTGTGTGTGTGTCTGTGTGCGTGTGTCGGTGTGTGTCTGTGTGCCCTTGTCTCTTCCAGGAGCACCTGAACGTGTGTCTGTACTTCGAGGTTCCCTGCCCTCTGGGCAAGTGTAAGGAGAGCATGATGAGGAAGGACATTCATGAGCACCTGAGCAGGAGGTGTAAACACAGGGAGGCCACCTGTGAGCTGTGCCTGCAGAAGATGCCCCTGACGGAGCTGCAGGTACCCTGATTCCAACCCCCTGACCCTGCCTTGACCCCATCCTGACCCTGACCTGAGGAATTTTGTAGAGTCTCTGCACTGAGATCAATCTTAATGTAGCACAGTGCGACTATAATAGTTTTGAGAAGGTCGGACATTATGTTCCCCCTCTGGTGCATAAGTGCACAATTACATTTCTTGTATCTGGCAGCTGGAAACAGAACTGAAACGTTCTGATTGGCGCTGGTCATCTCTCCACTACTGTTTGGTTGTGACCGCTGTGCTGTTCTTTCTTTCCCAGAAACACAAGGAGACGGTGTGTCCAGCATTCCCTGTGTCCTGTCCCAACCACTGCACCTTCCCCTCCATCCTGCGGAGCGAGGTAAGGAGCACTCTGGCTGAAGGTCACAGAAAAAAATATGTTTGTGTTGTTATGATTCCTGTCGATCAAAATGAGGTCTTGATGTGGAGGGAAAGGGATTGTGGGTTCTGGCTAACCTGCCCTCCCGCCTGTCCTCCTAGCTGTTCTCCCACCTGCCCCTGATATCAGGGCTGATTGTCTAACCTTCATCCTGTCTCCTGCAGCTGTCTAGTCACCAACATGACTGTCCCAAGGCCCAGGTAGCCTGCCCCTTCATCCGCTACGGGTGCAACTTCAAGGTCAGTCTGCAGCCGATGGATACAGACCCTGTGTGTTGCCATAAAACTGAACTGGCTCTATACTGTCATTTGACTCAGTTTGACCTTTAGTCAAACATAACTTTTCTTTCTTCTTCTTTTTGTACACTGCAGGGTCTGAACCAGGATCTGCGGGATCATGAGTCCAGTTCTGCCTCAGAACATCTCCGGCTCATGGCAGCTAGGAACAGCACCCTGGAGGCTAAGGTAACCAGGCTGGACCAATCAATCTCAGATAGATAGATGAATCCCTCGGATGGATGGACGCACACATAGAGAGATGGATGATGATACAGATGGGTGTGTTTACAGTATTGTCATGCTGTGATGAATGAGGATGGAAGATGTGTCCTTTCACGACATGGTGTCATTCAGCAGGGGGCAGCAGCACCTGGACTTGAAATGCTTCCTAAACTGAAAGCGATGAGCGCAGTAACTGACAGTAAGTACGCAGCGCAGTAACTGCTGTTCTGGTGCAGGTGGAGGACGTGAAGGGAGAGCTGCTGGAGCGTTACAAGGTGCTGCCAGGCCTGAGTAGCCGACTGTCAGAGCTGGAGGCCCACTACGAAGAGATGAGGGAGAAGAACAGACAGCTGGAGCAGAAACTGGTCACCATGCAGGTCATTAGAAGACATATTATACACACAATAGAAACTTACAGTAGATGCTTTTATCCAAAGTGACGTACAGGAAGGCCTACTGGGGGTAGGGGGGGAGTTACCCAACCCAGCTAGCTGCAGTTTACCCAGCCTCACCTCTGTGCCGGGGTGGGGTCTTCTGACACCTACCCCCATGGTCACCTCATGGCCCAGAGCCGTCTGACCCCTGTGCTGCTGTGTGCTATGCAGAAGCTGATGAGCTCCCACTCTGAGAAGCTGCTGGAGGTGGAGCTGGAGCTGAGGACCCTGCGGGGGGTGCGGGAGGAGGTGGAGGCTCTGAGGAGCTCCGTGGAGAGCGTCCGCACACGCCTCTCCCTGCTGGACGGAGGACGTGCCGGGACCAGCTCAGGAACTCTGGCTCTGAGTCAGTTAGGTACAGACACACTCACACACACAGTCAACTGCAATCAGACACACATACACACTGTCAGACCTGTTCACTGTAGTTCTAGGGTGTCAGTAGTACTGAATGCAGGACTCCAACCTGATTGGTCTGTCTCTTCAACCCCAGAGTCCCAGCTCTCTCGCCATGACGACATGCTGAGCGTGCACGAGATCAGGCTGGCCGACATCGACCTGCGCTTCCAGGTCCTAGAGACGGCCTCGTTCAATGGCACGCTCATCTGGAAGATCCGCGACTACAAGCGCAGGAAGCAGGAGGCCGTGGCTGCCAAGACCCTGTCTCTGTACAGCCAGCCCTTCTACACCGGCTACTTCGGCTACAAGATGTGTGCTCGGGTCTACCTGAACGGGGACGGCATGGGGAAGGGGACCCACTTGTCGCTGTTCTTCGTGGTGATGCGCGGCGAGTATGACGCCCTCCTGCCCTGGCCCTTCAAGCAGAAGGTCACCCTGATGCTCATGGACCAAGGCCCCGCCCGCAAACACCTGGGCGATGCCTTCAAGCCAGACTCTAACTCCAGTAGCTTTAGACGGCCGGTGGCAGAAATGAACATCGCGTCGGGCTGCCCGCTGTTCGTCACCCAGACCCTGCTGGACAATGGCACGTACATTAAGGACGACACCATCTTTATTAAGGTGACCGTGGATACCTCTGACCTGCCCGACCCCTGACCCTTGACCCTGGGATGGCTGGTCTGAGATCAGCTGATGTGTCAGATCAAGCATAGGGCTGCGCAGATGGACGAACAGACGGATGGACACCGATGGATGAATAAAAGAGACAGAAAGAAAGAAAGAAAGAAAGAAAGAAAGAAAGAAAGAGAGGGTCATGGAATGGAATTTAAGAAAATGAAGACAAAAAGAACATGGGCAGAAATCAATAATTCTGAATTGAAGGAAAACATGAATGAATGAAACGGCAAAGGCTTTGTAAGTGTTGAGGGATAGATGAATGGATGACAGGAAGGAAGAAAGGATTGACAGCTGGTGTGCTGCCAGATTGTGGTGCTGTGGTGTACAGTCTAGTCAGGATGTCCAGAAGGTCTGTCAGCTTGTTCAGGGAGAAACAGAGGGAAGGGTGGAAAGGGGAAGAAAGAGAGAGGATGGGCGAGAGGGAGATGGAGAAAGGGTGAGGCTGACCTCAGTGAGGCTGGTTGCAAGGGAATGATCTCGGGGAAGAGAGAGGGAGATATGTGAAATGGAGAGAGAGAGAAAGAGAAGGGGGGTGGGTTGGGGTTGGTGTAGGGTGGGGGGGGACAGAGAAAAGATGTGTTCCCCCAGCCTCAGACACCAGAGAGCAGCCGGAGCATCTGAGAGATGGCAGGCTGTAACCATGGCGATGGTCTGGACCTCCAGAATGTCTCCATGACTCTGAGGGGATCCGAGCTAGTTAACAGAGACTGTGGTGTCTAGGCCTGGCTGACTCGATGGGCTATCTGTCCATCATCAAACTACAGCTGCAGCCTCTATGTATATTATAGCAGTCTACCAAAACCATAGCTCCAATAGAATGCTGATGATAGATGTAATGTTGTTATTATTATTATTAATAATATTAGATATGATATATCTTCCTCTTTGGAGAGCTAAGACTGACTTATTTTTAGCCTCAAAGACAAGCCCACATCGAGTGGGTAGCGAGGTTCAATGTTAGTGGTTGTGTATGTTGTGTTTGCATTGCCGGTAAAGTGTTGGTCACTATATGACAGCGTAGACAATTACAGAATGGAACCTTAGTGTGTGTGTGTGTGTGTGTGTGTGTGTGTGTGTGTGTGTGTGTACGTCCATGTTGTGTTGGTATTTGGAATGTAGTTTATTAATTTTCTAACACCCTTTTCTCTTATTAGCAGGATGTAGGAGTTTGTCTACACAGTACATTTCAGTGTTCGTTTAACACCAGGAGAGTTCATGTATGACAGTTAGACCTATATAAACGCTACTGGTATTAAATTAACACTTAGTAATATTATTATACAAACAGGAGCTCCATTCTGTATGTGAAGTGGTAGACGTCATGCTAGGCTAGCAGCATGGACACTGGTAGAGCAATGCTGCAGTCCAGCCTGTCTAACTAGAACTCAATACTCAGATGAAGAAGACCACAAATAAAGGACTGTTATGCCTTTTTGTACCTTTATATACATTGTTTTGGAATGTTGAAAACAGATGCTGTGCATCATATGGATTTAGTTCTTTTTTTTTTACACTGTTGGGAAGATACTGCCTCAATGGAACTCAAACCCCTACAGCTGCAACAGAACGGAGACAGTCTGCATGGTTGTCATGGTGGAGAAGATTGTTATTTGCACAAGTTATGTTTGAATGTGTAATATTAAAAAAAGGTATTCAACTAATGGGATTTGTCACGTTGCCTTTTGTAGCTTGAGAAACAGGCTCTCTCTCTCTCTCTCTCTCTCTCTCTCTCTCTCTCTCTCTCTCTCTCTCTCTCTCTCTCTCTCTCTCTCTCTCTCTCTCTCCACTAGGTGTCAGGGTAACACAGGTACAACTCTGAAGTATTCTGCCCTCCATTTGGAAATACACTAATCCTGCTCAACTACAGTGTAAAGACAATCACATGATACCAATTATTAAATAACTAATTGCATACTAAGCAGGCAGCCCTGCTGAATTGCGTTGTATTCAAGCAGTAGGCATGCATGCATGCATATCAAAATATAGGAAAAGGTAGATTGCATAAAATGCATGACATGCATTGAATTATAAAAAATCTTTATGATCCTAATGGCCTACTGAAGAGGCTTCCTCGGATAAATAAATAAATGATCCTTTTATCGTGACAAGGGTCTGCTGCTTTTGTAGGGGGAATCCATTCGGGTTTTGTCATCCATTCTATGGAATATTACAGTAGTTTTCCCTTCTGAATATAGAGTCCTTGCTGCGTCAGATGGGCAGGGCGGTGCTGCTGTTCAGGTGAGCCAGTCTGAAGAGAAGCACAGAGGACTCACTGTGCAGAGCAAATCCAGCAGGAGAGCAGCTGCCACGTTCGTTAGTCTACAAACAACGACTGGATAAAAGGGTTATTGATAATTGAATGCGAGGGTGACGATAGATCCTCTAAACTTGAAAGCTCTGTCTTGAAAGCGAAATCCCATCGTTACTTCTGTTTTTTGAGAAGTTAAAAAAGTACAGAGCATCTTCACCGTCATGTTCAGCTGGGTGAATAAAGAACAAGGAGGGAGAAACAAGGAGGGAGAGATGTACCAAACAGTGACGGAGGGACTTCAAGCTCTCTACTCCAAGAAGTTGTTACCTTTGGAGGAAACGTATCTTTTTCATGATTTCCATTCTCCGGCTTTGGAGGCAGCTGATTTCCAGAGCAAGCCTATGGTCCTGCTTGTCGGCCAGTACTCTACTGGGAAAACCACTTTCATCAGGTAAACACCATGTCAGTAACAGATACACAGAAGAACTTTTTGATCAAATTGTTTTTATTTATTTATTTAACGTCGTCCTAAATCCGCAAGAATCAGCTGTGAAGTGTAACCAACAATCATGTTCACACTTTGTGTAGGTTGTGTAGGTTTGTGTAGGTATTATGTCAGACAGACACCCTCTCTCCCTTTTCACCTCCTCTAACCTAAACATCTCAATTCCATGTAGTTTCAGCTATCTGATCAGTTGTGTGCATGTTGGCTATAGTTTCTGCTTTAGCGTGTGACTGTGAGCCAGTGAAGCTTGATTCCGAGGGTGAACCCGCTCATCCCCCCACCCCCCACCCCCATGTAGGAGAGTTTCAGTCTAGATCACGGGTACTTTGCCAAAGGTTTAAGGTCACGAGTTACAAACTGATAATTAACTCTTTTGTCTCTGGGCAGAGATGAGGGGGGTTACCCTACTGGAATCAGAAACAGAAAGAACGCTGCCATGAATGTTTCTACTTAATGGCAGTTTCAAGCATGTTCTCTATCCGGACTAGCTAGGAGCAACTAAGTCAGTTTGATGACAGCATGATAAGACATGCAGGCTGACTGGAGAGAGAGAGAGAGAGAGAGAGAGAGAGAGAGAGAGAGAGAGAGAGAGAGAGAGAGAGAGAGAGAGAGAGAGAGAGAGAGAGAGAGAGAGAGAGAGAGAGAGAGAGAGAGAGAGAGAGAGAGAGAGAGAGAGAGAGAGAGAGAGAGAGAGAGAGAGAGAGAGAGGCTCCAAACTCAGGCAGCTGCAAAGATGAGATACTGACACAACACTGAAAAGGAGGTCAGTAACACACCCCTGTGTGTCTCTGTGGGCTCTCTGTCTTGGCTCACCTTGCAGATCAAGTGTAGACAGGAAAATGTCATGGCATAATGATGGTAGGAGTTTCCTGAGGCAGCCTTTAAGGAACGTTACAGGTATAATGTGCTGACTATGATGCTGCTACACACATAAACTGCTGTCACCTTTTCCGCCAGACTTCATTGGGTTTGATTGCCAGGATTCATTTTCTATCTACAGCATTGTGCAACGTTGCACTTCTCCTGACTATTACTCTGTACTCAACTGCTCAATCTCCAGTTAACCAGAGCTCCAGTACTGTAGTCCTAAACGTATTATCCAGAATCCAGTGTTTTAATACTGTAGTCCTAAACTGTTACCCATAATCCAGTGCTTCAGTACTGTAGTCCTGTTACCCAGAAACCAGTGCTTCAGTACCATCGTTCAGAGGCAGTTACCCAAAGACCCCGTGGCCCCACCCTGAGAGGAATGCATGAATCATGGGAGCTCAGGCCAGTAACCATGGAGACAGACTTGAAGTAATGACACATTTGTGTCCTCCGCATGGAAGTGGATGGCATTACACCGTTCCGCACCCCCCCATCCCTCTTTCCCTTTTTTCCACCTTAACATCCTTCTTTCTGCCCCCTATCCCTTCCCTCTTTCCTCTCTGTCCCTCTCCTTCTCACTGTCCCTCAATTCTTGCCTCCCTCCTTCCTTTTCTCCTCCCGTTGCCCCATGCCCCCCCCTCCCCCACCATGTCCCCAGTCCCCGGTCTGTGTCCAGACCTCTGACACGGCCCTATCCTCCCTCAGGAAGCAGAGATCATCCCCTGCATGGTCACGCAGGGCAGGAAGAACAACACCATGAGCCTGGCCTGTTTTCTGTTGGTCTAAGGGACATACATCAACCCAGCAGCCAGCTTTGATGTTGGCTGGCTGGCACAGAGTGAGAACAGAGGCTGGCTTCCAGTCAGGCCCGAGCCCTGGATCTCTCACACACCCAGAAAGACATGGGAGTTTTTGGAACACTGATAAAAGGGATGCACTCGGTTTATTTTGTACTTTTGACTCAGGTTGGTCTTTAGTAAAATTCGTCCTTTGTGCAACATCAGTCCAATGTGGATTTATGTTGCTGTAGGTGTGAAGATCGAATAATTTATTCCTGAACTCTTCCCAGACACTTTGTGGTTTGTCATGAACTGGTACTCATCTGTTTGCAAATGCCACTGTGTCTGGACAGCTGTGGTTGATTCAGCAGTTAGGAGATAGTGTGATCATCAGCAACTGTACAATACCACATCACCTCTGTGTAACACAATGTGTAACTAGCTGTGTGTCTGACCTGACACTGTGTGTCTATTGTTTATCTAACAAATAGCATAAACTCTCTGTGTGTGCACCTGTACTTTGTGTGTGTAATTAGCGGGTGTGTGTGCGTGCCTGTACTTTGTTTGTGTAACTAGCAGGTGTGTGTGTGTGCCTGTACTGTGTGTGTAATTAGCAGGTGTGTGTGCGTGCCTGTACTTTGTGTGTGTAACTAGCAGGTGTGTGTGTGTTCCAGGTACCTGCTGGAGCAGGATTTCCCAGGGATGCGGATCGGCCCAGAGCCCACCACTGATGGATTTATTGCCGTCATGCACGGTGACAGTGAGGGCGTCGTCCCTGGAAACGCCCTTGTCGTCGACCCCAAGAAACCCTTCCGTAAACTCAACGCCTTTGGAAACTCCTTCCTCAACAGGTGAGAGAGCCGGTGTGTTTTGGATATCGGTCTACAGAGGATTGAAGCGAGATGATTGGCAGGAGTCGATAGACGGGCAGACTAGATGGGGTTCAGACTGAAGGGTTTTTCAGCGTGATCCGTCGTTGTGTTTTTCTGGTGACGATGCTTCGGCTGCAGTTTGTGTTCTGCTCTCAAAGTGTCTCTGGTGCTTGTGAAGACGTCCCTGCACTGTGACTGGAAGAATATTCCGCTGAAATCTAATAAACGTATTCCTGTAACTATCAAAAACCTGTTCTGCTGTGCTGTGCACACAACACCAGAGGCCTGAACCTGATCAAGCAACATGAGAACAGGCTGTATTTGTATGTTTCTTCGCTGAAAGAGACAAATCAGGTTGTGTGAGCAAAGTTAAAAACTGGCACAGTAAATATATTTCTTTATGTTTTCTCAATAAAAGTGACAATCCGTCCACGAGAGTAAAGTGAATACTGACATCCAGTTGTGTTGTTGATTGACTGCTGCTCCTGTACGTTCCCTAGAGAAGGGACCCGACTGGACCCAGACCAGGCGGGTCGGTCTGACTGTTAAGAACAGGGCGAGGTGTGAGGCCTGTTTTGGTTGTTCTGTCCCATTGCTTCCTGTCCCAGCCTTAGCCTTCTGACATCTCTGTCAGTCTGTTCCACAAACACTCAGGGAACAGGAAATGGCTCAGTCACCCTTCCATTGATCCCACCTTCAGCCGTCTCTCTCGCTGGCAGGCAACACAGCCGGGTTTTTAATTTTAAACTTCGGGCCGACGAAGCGTATTTCCTCAGCCTGGATATTTCTGTGCTTGAGAGGAAGTGGATAAGAGCCAGAGTGACAGTTGACTAAGGTGAGGTCAAAGACATTCCTACCAGGGAATATCTCCTGAACAACAGAGGAACCATCCACAATACTCGCTGTTTCCCCAGGGAAGTCTGTGTGCGTCACCGCGTGTCACGCTGAGTGTGTTTTCCCGCTCGTCTGACTCTGTTGTTGTACACTGATGAATTTATACTTGTAAGGTGGCAGCCATGCCTGCATACCTTCTCATAGTCCTTCCTGTCAACAACAATAGCCTGAGGTCTGTGAACTGTTCTTAGTCAGATGCCGAACTGGAATATCAGTAGCCTAGCTGATATTGAAACAGGACATGTACTGTAAATGTTTGGATAATGTAGGTTGTGGTTATGCCTCCAACACACATTCAATATAAAGAAAGAGAACGTGAACAAGGTGGCTGAAAATATGAAAATGTATTGTTTGTTTTTACCTAAATAAACATAAACCTTTCTCTGTATCTTGTTTCTATCTGTCTCCTTGTTTCCCTCCAGGTTTATTTGTTCCCAGATGCCTAACCAAGTGCTACAGAGTATTAGCATCATTGACACTCCAGGCATCCTGTCTGGAGAGAAGCAACGCATCAGCAGAGGTCAGTGGACTGCAGGGACCAGGGCTGCCCCAGACTAGCATCATGCTAACTGCCTCCATAATAGGCAGATGTTGGTAGCACAAGGCTCGCAACATTGCCCCTTTCCAATGTAAGGAACTATCACAATGCAAAGACCTTTGGGTTAGTGAGGCTTAAACACATGCAAGCAAAGTTCCCCCTTTCTGTTCCTCTTCTGTGAGATTTCTAAATCCGAGCAGCAGCACTAGGTTTCTATTCTGAATAAACAATCCCTCAATAGAAACTTAACTTGAAGAAAGAGAGAGAGAGAGAAGAAGAGAGAGTAGAAAATAATAGAAATCTGGAGCCTGTATGGTGGAGCAAGGATGGATGGATAGAAGGGAGGGGTGAAGGGTGGATGGTGGTATAAAGGGAGGGGTGGAAGGGCGTTCCAGCATCTGGAACTGTTTTGCTGTCTCAGCTGAGCTGTATTCCTCAAGCTCTGGCCATTTCAATTCTTCTTGTGACTCAATATTTGCTCATTACATCAGTGGAGGTTTGTAGCTGAATGCTCAAGTTGATATTGTTTGTATGTGAAAAGAGCATCATAATTGCTGGATGATGCAATAGCCTAGATAAGTTAAGAACCAAGGAGTAAATATCACTATATGATATGTAATATCACTTTCAAATTCCCAACCAACCAGTTCTTGAGAAGTAGAATTTGAAGGAAAGACAAACCTTGTATTGCAATCAGTCATTGCATGTCATGAATAGTTTAATAAAAACTTCATAATAGAAGTTTCTTCTAGACACAAAACATTGTTAATGATTTCCTTTTGCAAGCTTCTTGCTAATGTACAGATGTATAACCTTATAAAGCCTTATAAATGCCCTCACCCTTCTTTGGACACTTTCGAATACATTCCACCGCCCCCCCCCCCTTCCCTCTGCATGATGACATCATCATCTTTCCCACACTCCTTAGGCAGCACCTCCCTCGCCTGCACTCTATCTCTCTCTTTCTCTCTCTCTCTCTCTCTCTCTGTCCCTCTCTCTCTTTGCTCTTTGTCTCTCTCTTTCTCTCTCTTTCTTTCTCTCTCTCTCTCTCTCTGTCCCTCTCTCTCTTTGCTCTTTGTCTCTCTCTTTCTCTCTCTCTCTCTTTCTCTCTCTCTTTCTTTCTTTCTCTCTCTCTCTCTCTCTCTCTCTCTCTCTATCCCTCTCTCTTTGCTCTTTGTCTCTCTGTCTCTTTCTCTCTCTCTTTGTCTCTCTCTCTATGTCTCTGATATGTTTCCTCTACCTCCTCCCTACCTGCCTGCTTCCCTTCTGGAAATGAAAATCAAACATGCTCTGGCCGACACTCCAAGTTCTGCCTAACAAGGACACAAATATTGGCCCGTCAGCCAGTTGTGTTTGTCTGGGAAGTTAGTTCCTGTTTGATTGTGTTACATATATAGTCAACACCCTCCTTAAAGTTGTTGTCACGATGCCAACACCTGATACTGATGGTGTAACCTGATCCAGGCCTCTGTTCGTGTGGCAGGACATTCACAACCTGCTTTATTTATGCAAGGAGGTCCACATGCAGGTGGCCTACAGTGCCTCAGGGCCAGGTCATGTTTGCGGTTGTGTGTTTACTGTGTAAACTGAATATAACCTGAAAACAGGTTGGAGATGGTTTGAAGGGCTGGTTATCTGGGTGGTTTGATGGCTGACATCCTACACCATCTGGTCTGTGATTGGAGCATCGCTCCTCATTTCTTTGACACCGTTACCGTACATGTTAAATACTGTTACTCTGTCTTCCTGTCCTTTCAGGCTACGACTTCTCTGAGGTTCTGCGCTGGTTCGGCGAGCGTGTGGACCGCATCATCCTCCTGTTCGACGCCCACAAGCTGGACATCTCTGATGAGTTCTCCGAGGCCATAAAGGCGTTCCGCGGGCAGGACGACAAGATCCGCGTTGTCCTCAACAAGGCCGACCAGGTGGACACCCAGCAGCTGATGCGTGTTTACGGCGCCCTCATGTGGTCGCTGGGCAAGGTGATCAACACGCCGGAGGTGGCCCGAGTCTACCTGGGATCATTCTGGGCAAAACCTCTCCAGAACTCCGAAAACCGTCGGCTGTTTGAGGCAGAGACCCAAGACCTGTTCCGAGACATCCAGAGTTTGCCGAGGAACGCCGCCTTGCGCAAACTCAACGATCTCATCAAGCGAGCCCGTCTTGCTAAGGTAACCACATCAGACGCAACAAAGTGTGATTTCACTCCATACAACCATGTTCTATGTCTAAATCAGGCCCATCTGGCCAGGATGCTGTAGATTGGCAGTAACACACTCTAGACCACAGCTCCTATATTTGGGATGTACAAATACAAATGGTTCAAGGTGATGACTGCTGCTCAGGGTGGTGTTGTGTTTCTTTGTGTCCGATGTAATTAGTGTTGTTTTACGCCTGCTATTGTTGTGTCACCACTTCCTCTGAGCTTCCTCTAACCCGGGGCTCCATTCACTGCAGGGTTGCGGTCTCATTCCAACATGCCGCTCCCTCTACAGAGTCTGCGCTTCCTTCCCCTCGCAGATGTAATAAGACATTAGGCTGAGGTGTGTCCTTGTGAGTGTTGCATCTGCTTTACAGATTCACGTGTTGACGTTTGGATTAAGTCATGTGTTGGTTTAAGGACCCATGTGCCTACCAAATGGCTGGAAAGGGAACAACTATTCCGGATTGAGACGCAGCCCAGTTCCATGGAACGGTTTTGCGATTAAATAGCTCTATTGAAGAGCTCAAACATGGCAGGACTGAAAGCGGGATGGAGAATTTCCTTATCTCTTTTCCGCTGCGTCGGTCTCTGGCGTCAGACAGGAATCCAGCACCACCTGTTTGGCATTCCTTCCCACCTTGGCCCTCACTATGTGGCTGCTTGTGAGACTGGGATGAGATGGGGAGGTGGTGGTAAGGGGGGGGTGGGGGGTGTTACCATGTTGTCCTGACAACCCCTCCCTTAGATTCCTCCCGTCTCCTCAGTTGAAGACATGTATGATGTATAAACCCTGGTCTCTTTCTGGCTTACACACCACCCCCCCCTCTCTCCACTTCCTCCCACGCCCACAGCCTTCGAAATGTCTCTAAAACACTCCTCCCATTCATCCCCCTTCCTCTCTCTCATCATATTTTTACCGTTCTGCTCTGTCTCCCACCTTCCCAGAAGCCCCTGTTTCCAGGAGGAATAAACATTCAGTTTTTTTTTCTCCTGGATCTCAGGACCTCGCACACGACATCCTGCAGCGCTAGCACCGCTTTATTGAGGAAGTAGTTGCATAAACAGCGGTGTTGTCGAGCACACCCTTGCTCTTCCAGGGACAGGGTCAAGGTGGGGCTGTCCTCAGGACTAGCCAATCAGAGATAACCATCTGGCAAGACTGGAGTTGACGGAGCATAGTTGTCGAGAGGCACCCTCATATTTTTACCTTCTTTTGTTGCTACTTATCCTAACTATCCAGTATTCTCAGGGTCAAACTGGGTATCATCTGGCAAGGAGGGCCTTGTACAAATGTATACTAATAACAGCAAGACCTGTTTAATAAAATAGAGACCTATTGTTTTAAGATTCACTCCAAACAACAAGAAGCATAATCTGATATTTTTATTGATTCAATAAACGGCTCAACCATAATATATTCTACCCTCCATATCCTAGGTCTAATTATGGTTACTGAAATGTAACATTCTTCCCCCCCCCCCCCCCCCCCCCCCCCCCTCCAACCAGGTGCATGCGTACATCATCAGCTACCTGAAGAAAGAGATGCCGACTCTGTTTGGGAAGGAGAAGAAGAAGGAGGAGCTGATCCTGAGACTTCCAGAGATCTACACACTGCTGCAAAGAGAGCATCACATCTCCCCAGGAGACTTCCCCAGCGTCAGCAAGATGCAGGTCCGTCATCAGGGAGGGGGGGCAAGGGAGGGCAGAAATGCAGAGATGAAAGATTGATATAAAAGTTTATGTTTGATACAGATTTTCCAGGTTCCAGGTTCGCTCTCTACCGTCTCTAAAGTCAGCCTTCATTCAACACCCCTCATGGAATTTAAATGAACGCAGTGATGTCAGAAATATGGTGGAAGGGCTTGAATTAGACACGAAAGAGGAAGGGAGGTGGCATTATTAGTACCATGTTCGTGTTTCACAGGAAAGGGTCTGTCAGACGCTTGTCCTGGTCTACAGAACTCTCCGGAGACCTTGAAATGGAAAGAAGAACACAGAACCTGTTCTATGTTGCTGGCCGTGGAGCCGTGCAGCTGCAGGAGACTAGGGTCCCTCGTCTCATCATACGAGAACTGGACAGGGGATAGTCATGACTACAGGGAGCCCGACACACCATAACTGTACACCACTCCGCAGCAATACAGCTGCTAGAGGAAACATAACCCCGGTGTTGTGAGCTATCTGGCTCCCCAGAGCTGATGTGGATCTGCTGTTCTGTCCTTCCATGGTGGACCCAGTGACCGCTCACTGTGGTCCAGATAGAATGCCTCTGGTCTTGGTCATAAGTGTTTACTGAAACAAAGTGTTCTCATCATCCTGTCCTGCAGTGTTCTCGAACATAGGTTCTTCTCTGGTGTTTCCCGGCCAACTAAAGCAGACATTTGTTTTATCAATAGAAAGGTGGATTTGAAAGCTGCCAATTTCCCTTATTGAAACTGCATGTCTTAATGTGCACCAGACTTTAAACCCTGTCTCCCTCCCTTCCTCCCCTACAGGAGCAGCTGCAGCACTACGACTTCAGCAAGTTCCCCTCTCTCAAGATCAAACTGATCGAGTCCGTCGACAGGATGCTGGCCAATAAGATTTCTGGCCTGATGACCATGATCCGCGACGAGGAGAGCAAGGCTCCGCCCCCGATGGTGTCCGGCGGGGCTTTCGAGGACACGCAGGATGGCCCGTTCGGCCATGGCTACGGCGAGGGCATCAGCGCCGGCGCCGACACCGAGGACTGGATCGTGAGCCGGGACAAACACAAGTACGACGAGATCTTCTATATGCTAATGCCCATTAACGGGAAAATCACAGGCGTCAACGCCAAGAAGGAGATGATGAACTCGCACCTGCCCAACACGGTGCTGGGAAAGATCTGGAAGTTGGCAGACTGCGACAAGGACGGGATGCTTGATGATGAGGAGTTTGCCCTGGCGCAGCACCTCATCAAGGTGAAGCTTGAGGGGTACGAGCTGCCGACAGAGCTGCCGGTGCACCTGGTGCCTCCTTCACACCGCAAGAACCCCACTGCAGACATCCTGTACAACCACGAGGAGGACTAGTCAACAAGCCGCACTAACCTTCTCATTAACAAACTCACATCCGGACAGTGCACAGGTTTGGTTAGAGTGTCATTCGTGTGTTGGGATTTTCAGAATAAGAGCAGGATTTTCACTGTAAAAGCCTCCCCTAAACCTGACTCCCTGATGAGGAGGAACACACCCAGCTAACTGCCACGTGCACATGCAGTGACTGTGAACATGGAACAACAGCCTTACTTTGTTACTGATTGTCTTTGCTCATTTTTTGACGTTTACTATTTTGCATCCAGATATTTGTCTAACATGTCTAGGATTCGAAGGTCAAGGTCAAAGTGAATTTATGTTTTTAAATTGTCTTGAATGTGTAATCAACTGTCAGAAAATATACAATGACAAGGGACCCTTTAAGTGGTCCTCAACACGTGTGTTTATTTAACGTCCCTCGAGTAACTTCCTGTCTAACACTCAGAAACAGGAAGTTGGTGTGATGGACTGTTGCAGGGTCAGAGGGCATGTCCTCCTGTTTTGACAGGAGACAACCGAGGAACAAGCCTTTAACTACCTGAACATAGTGTACACACACAAGCGCACACACACACACACACACTTCCAGAGAGAAAATGCATTCTGTCTCTCTTCATATCACTTAACTGCTATCACTGTAAAATATTCCTGCCGGCTGTCATCCAGACTGTGCATTGTTTTTTTTTTGTGTAACAAATGAACATTATTCTAGCTAAACCTATGATGGGAGTTCTATCCCTGAGGACACAAAAATCACACAGAAATGTTGCCTCAAAGCCAAATGTCTAAGCACAAACAGGTCTGAAAGCTTTTTTTCAGTTGGCCAGATAATGCCTGGAATAGATCTGAATGAAAAAGAACCAATTAAACATGAGAATATAAAAATAATGATATTTTTGGAGCATTTTACATTTTATAAAGTATTGAATAATTTTTGTTTGGTAATCTTAAATGTTTATGTTTTTGTTTAGTCTAAATCTTCTTTGTCAGCTGTGTACACATTAAACGTAATATTCCTTTATAAGAAGCAGACCAATGATCATTGGTTACTTGATAAAAAATATTCTGTAAATGTTTATTTGTGCAGCTGCGCTTTAAATATTTCTCAATGTGTCCATGATTTCAATGTCTACGTTGGTGATTTTGACCTTGATCGTCATTAAAACCAGTGCTATCTGTGAAAGGACTTAAAGCACCTGACCTTAACATCTAACCTCTCCTCATCTGAGGATCTTAGTATAGGATCATGTGAGAGTTCCCGGATGGTTTAGGTTGGTTGAGGGGCAGTTCTATGGGCATGTGTGAAGCCCTCTGTGACATTGCTTGTAAAAAAGGGCTATAAAAATAAATGTTGATTTGATCACATTAACTTGTGTGCTGTTAGGAACAAACAGTCTTTTGAATAGGATTTGAATGGTCCTGGTAGAATGGTTGGAAAGTTGGAAAGTTAACGGTAGAATCCTGACAGCTTTAGTGGTCAACTGCAGAGCTGGTCAGGAAGGCTATTGGAAAGCAGCATAGCATGTTAGCATGCTATACTGCATAGCAGCATCACATGGACTAGTTCACTTCCTGCCAGTATCCTGGTCAAATGTTCTGGTTTCTTCACTTCTAGGCTGTCACGGGTTCAGGGAAACCAACCCTAAAGTTGTGTAATGTCTTCAGCTCCATGACAGGAGGGATGAAAGGGGAAGTCAGTTAAACTTGCACTCCAACCAAATCTCTATATCCGAGAACTGCTCTCTCTATTCTTAGTAAAAGGTCATTAGTTTGACTGATAAGTATAATATTAAAGGCTTATTTTTCTATGGTTTGTCAGTTGTAAGTAGTGGGATGGTTCATTCTGGTCTTTGATAGGATGTTTTAAACTGACCTCAGCCTAAAACAAGATTATTCATGGATCTCAAACTTTGTATTGTACAGCTTCAACATTGTAGTATTTTCCTATTGTAAATGACTTTGTGAATACTGATTAAACAAGCTGACTGTACTTGACCAGTAAAGGGAGAGTTTATAATGAAATTAAACAAGCACAAATAACCCAAGCATTGTTTCGATGTCTTGTAACGTGAATTGAAAGCTTCTGGAGGAACATGTGGGTGTCATAAACTGGATGACACCGATCAGAGGAATAATCTTTGATCCCATTTCCTCATTTTTCAACAAGACTGATTAGTAAGAAATCATTCAGATCCTTCTTATATGCATCAGCATTGATTTCATCCTTAGGTGCTTCTTGATCCTTATTCCCTGCCCATGGACTAATACTTCAGTAGCGTAATCTCTACTTGGTTATCCCTGATTTAAACATTGTTGTATTAAAATATTGTCAATAAGCAGGTCAGATTAGTGACTTCTCAAAAAAAGTGTGTAAGTAAGGATGTTTTAAAAATCTTGATGAGAAGTACTTATTCAAATGCGTTTGTGCAAAAAAAAAGAAAGAAGCTTTAACATCTTGCCCCTTGTTTGATAATTTAGCATAACACTGTCAGGTGAGTTGTTACTGGCCTGTAAATGCATGACTTTAGATGGCTTCAAAGTTCATCTCCACATTCCTGTCGGAATAGCAGAGAGTCGCAGGTGTGTATGAGGGTTCAGTTAGCCTGAGTTTACTTGCCTGGTTAGCTGAGGTAACCTACCTGTCCTGAAGGAGAGGGTGTCCACATCTGATCTAAGTAGATACACAGGAGACAGGTCAGTGATTTTGTTTCATATGGATTCAGTGTGTATGTGGTGTGTGTGTGTGTGCTTGTGCTGGGGTTTGTTTGACACGGTTGACGAGGTCCTTCTCAGGTTCAGGTTAATTTGAGGTTCTGCAAGAGTTCTGCAAGAGTTATATAAAGTATATCCTGTACTTTCACACTAGAATATTCCTAGCTAGCTTCAGGTCTTCTCTAGGTAGCTTTACCTATAGTACTATCCAGAGTACAGAGCCAGGAACAGAGCCAGATTGACGCTGTCTTTAAGCATACAAAGACCATAGCAAGATAATATAACCTACCTCTGTTAACAAAATGTGAGGTATTTTTATAGTGCTGTTGAAATGGCCAGTAAAAGGGAGAATAAAACACGTCAAAGATACTGTCAGCAGCAGACGTCATCCTGTTAAAGGATTCTGAGAACGCACGTTCGTATGTTGCTGGAATGAAACTTTGAATGCTTTTGAATGTGACTATCTCTGTCTATCTATCCCTTCATCTATCTAATCTGTGGGTCTGTCCGTTTGTTCTCAGGGAAGGTGTCTGTCTGTCCTCAGGGGAGCGGCCTGTCTGTCCTCATTGGGAGGTCTGTCTGTCCTCAGGGGGAGGTCTGTCTGTCCTCAGGGGAGAAGCCTGTCTGTCCTCAGGGGGCGGTCTGTCTGTCAGGATGGACGGAGATGAGTATGAGACTGGCCGCATCCGGGAGCTGCAGGAGCAGCGCATGAACGTGCAGAAGAAGACCTACACCAAGTGGATGAACAGTGTCTTCTCCAAGAACGGGGTGAGAAAGTCACACCAGGCTCTCTGTAACACACACCAGACCCAGAGAGGGTCAGCTCTCCCCCTCTTGTTCCCCTTCCATGACCCTCTCTGCTGTCCTCCTGTTTGGACGCAGGGAAAAATATGGACCTATAGGAACCCCTCACCTTTCGTCTCCTCTGAAGAGTCTCAGCCTTCCTTTAGCAAAGCTTCACATGATGGGGGATGGGGGTGGGGTGGGGTCATCTCTGTGAGTTCCCAGAGCTCCACCTGAAAATATTGTGAGTCTGACCCTGACCTCCCCACCCCACCTACTCACACATAATGTTCCAGTAATTTATCAATGTCGACACCCCTGCATGCGTCAGAGATATTTATGTTAGGCCTCCCAGTAAGTTCATGTGTATCCTAAGTTCTGGACACCAGCCAGAATCATGCGCTCACTTGAATCAGCCTGTGGAGATCCACGCAGACAGGAAATTCTTATTCTCTTACAGTAAACTAGATTTGCGCATTTCCCCTGCAAGTCTTTGCATGAGTTTTGACCGTTTAAGACTGTTCAGGTTGAGAGTTTTAGAAAGCAGGATGTTATAACATTTATGTTAAAATAGTGTAGGTGTGCCCCTTTTGGTCTTTACTGTTTACAGTGGACACAGAGAGCCTGGGACCGCAGGGGGTGTGTGCCTCGCGCTGCTATCTTGGAGCTGTTGTGGAAAAGTTTTTTTGCTTTGTCATCACATGTGGGAGGTCCCTACAGTGATGTCATCTACCTGACGGGCCTTATCAGAGTATCCTGCTCACATACTGCATGTCAGATAACATGCTCTCCTGCCAGGTCACTTCTCACTTTCATGGTGCCTCATAGCACATGCATCAACTTTCCCCCCCGCTTCCCTCACCAACACCCTCACCTCACCTCCCTCCCCTCAACAACACCATTACCTCACCCCTTCCCTCTGTCTTTGAAGGCACTGACAGGCTTCACCTCCTCCACAAAGTGAACCATGGCAGCTAAACCCTAAACACCTTCATCCATCACCTCCCCCTGTCTCTCTCCTGGCAGCATCAGCCACCTTCACTGACAGCCTTTAACTGCCCCAGCGCGCTCTACCATTCCCCCTATCAGCCTGTGGCGTTATCAGCAGAGCTCCAGAGAGCTCTGAAGGACTGGCAGAGAAGCCAAGAGGTTATGAGGCAACAAAGACAAACACAGAGGCCAGCAGGAGTTATTAGAGGAATGTGTACAGCAAGATGAACGTGGGTTCGGAACTTGCTGCAGATGTGGTTCCATTCCGGGCATTCTTCTGAGATTGAAGTATGATCATGCACTTTGAGCCGGGGGAATCAACACACTCAGTCAGACACACACACACACACACACACACACACACACACACACACACACACACACACACACACACACACACACACACACACACACACACACACACACACACACACACACATGTCTGTATGTACTATACACAAGCCCTCACTTTACACCACAAAACCTGAAGTTGTTTACTCAAACATTTTTGACCTTTCAAAAGTTATTTTTGTAACCTTTGGAAACTTTGATTTTCAACCTTTCAACATAGCCTTTATGTTATGGCCATGTGGTATAGGTGTGTAGTTGTGATCTGTGATCATGACCTCCAGCTGGTGGAGGAGGCTGGCTCGGTCACTGTCCTCACAGGTGAGGGAGCAGGAAGCCTGGGACACTGCCTGCTGACGATGGGTCAATATGTAACAGACTCCCTCAGCCTTAACACAGAGTGAAGGACAAACAGAGAGGAGAGAGAGGGAGAGGCAGGCAGGCAGGGGAGAGAGAGGGAGAGAGGGGGAGGAATAAAGGAAGAGGTGGCAGGGAGAGAGAGAGGGAGGGAGGGAGGGAGGGAGGGAGGGAGGGAGGGAGGGAGGGAGGGAGGGAGGGAGGGAGGGAGGGAGGGAGGGAGGGAGGGAGGGAGGGAGGGAGGGAGGGAGGGAGGGAGAGAAAGAGGGAGAGAAAGAGGGAGAGAAAGAGGGAGAGAAAGAGGGAGAGAAAGAGGGAAGGAGAGAAAGAGGGAGGGAGAGAAGGAGAGAGGAGGAGAATGAGAGAGGAGGAGAGAAAGAGGAAGAGAGAGAGAGAGGGAGAGAGAGAGAGACAGAAAGACGATGGGCGGGGGAGACAGAATGAGTTTGGCATTGCCTCAGCACCAATCAGACACACAGGAAGGAGGGAGAGGGCTAAACATCTTTTTATAGAATTACCTTTGTTTAATGTCCCGTCTCCAGGGGAGATAACATTGTTACAGATGTCATCAGCTCCCAGGGAGAAACATGGAGGAAACGAAAGTGAACAATGTAAAACAACAGTACAGAACAGAATGGATCTTCCAAATAATCGGACACATAAGGCTTCAGAAATGTGATGAAAATGCAACACCGGAGATTCCCTGCCTTTCTGTTGTAGTGCATTCCACTATGTTCTACTCTATCATATCCCCCTGTGTAAGAATTCATACAACACCTCAAATGTCTTAAATGCTTCCCTTTCCTCCTCCTCTTCCCTTTCCATTTCCTCTCTCTCTCTCTCTCTCTCTCTCTCTCTCTCTCTCTGCCTCTCGCTCTCCCTCCGTCCATCTCTCAGGGGAGCTGTTCTTCATTAATCATACATTAGCAACCTGCTGTGTGTCATAGAAGGGAAGGTTCTGGTGCCTGTAGATAAACCTATGCCCGTCCTCCGTCAGGCTGGAGTCCACAGTGTTACAGCATACATGCTGACAACACACACTGCATCCTGGCTGTGCTCTCACAGTGTAATCAGCAGAATCCTGTAGCTGTAGAATATGTGTGTGTGTGTGTGTGTGTACAGTGTGTGTTTGGAGTGTGTTTGTACACTGTAACAGAATCAATCATATTCAGCACCTTATCCACCTACATGTGAGCTTGTGTTTGTGTCTGTTTGATTGATGGATTTCTATGTAATGTACAGTGTTAGACTATATATCCTAGTCTCACACTAAATGTGTGCTTTTGGAGTCTTGATTCTTAAAGTCTGTGTTTTAGGGTGTGGCCCTCTGCTGTTTGACAGAGGCCTGGGCTGTGCTGAGGGCCTGGGCTAGAGAGGGTTCACAGTATAATAACACCAGCGGATCAGCGTCTTTACGGTTTAATTATCCTTCTCTATCATCTCGAACAAGCCCCATGTCAGAGGGTGGGGTGATTGAGTCATTCTGTTATGGACCCTGGAGGCAGCAGGCCAAACACATACACACACACACACACACACACACACACACACACATGCTAGCACGTGCACACACACAGCTAGTGTATCTTACCCCTCCCAGCGCAATGTCACTGAACTTGACAAACTTGTGAAAGGAGACACCCCCTAAAAAAAAAAAATTCTGCTGAAGTAAAGACATTGTCATGTGCTTCTCCAGTCCATCAGGGTTGTTACTCTGATAAATGACTTTGCTATAGATAGATAATGTTTAAGTAGAAACGAGAGCATGAGAACAGATAACCTCATACAATAAATATTCCAGAAAGGCTTTGAATGGAATCATGTGATTTCCTGGGGGAGAACTGTGTGTGCACATGTGCATGCAGCCATACAGTTAAGTGTTAGTCTGTTTGGGGTCTATCACGTTGCTATGCACAGTGACCGATGCTCTTTTTGTAAAGCTCTCTTGGAAGTCGCTTTGGATAAATGAATAGTCTGTTTGTGTTTATCTGTGTGCTTGTCTGTGTGAACGTGTGTGCAGGTGGATGTGAGTCTGACTGATGTCTACACGGAGCTGAAGACAGGCATCCACCTGGTGCGTCTGTTGGAGCTGATCTCTGGGGAGGTGCTGACGTCGCCAAGCCGACCCAGACTCCGTGTTCACTGCCTGGAAAACAACAGCATTGCCATCAAATTCCTCAAGACCAAGGTATCATGGGTGCTCATCCCATTCAAGGCAGGGGAGATGTGATCAGAAAATGTGACCGGCATTTGAATCCTCATCAAGGCTTGATTGTTTCCGACCAATCCCTGTCTTGCCTTCAGATTCGTGTGGATCTGATTGGTCCAGAGAACATAGTGGATGGAGACCGCACCTTAATCCTGGGTCTGCTCTGGATCATCATCCTACGATTCCAGATTGGGGCCATTAATCTGGATGAGGTAGACCAAGTAGAATGTATCTCACACACACACACACATGCATATACACACAAACAACTACACCCACAAATACACACATATGCAAAGCAGGACCACCAGACCCTGTCCCTATGCCCCCCACCCCTAGGGAAGTGGGAATGCCAGCCTCGCCCGTCGCTCTGCCAAGGAGGCCCTGCTGATCTGGTGCCAGCGCAAAACAGCCGGCTACGCCAACGTCAATGTCCAGGACTTCTCTGGAAGCTGGAGAGACGGCCTGGCGTTTAACGCCCTGATACACGCACACAGGTGATGTTTACACACACACACACACACACACACCACACTTTTCATGCGGGGGCCACAGTGGGCCACAGTGTGATGTGAAGTGAATCAAAGTTTGTGGCTCAAAAGCTATTAAGAAACACCCCCCCCTCCCCCACCCACTCCTGCTACCACCCCTACCAGCCCTACTAACCCTCCCACCCCCTCCTCATCCCCCTTCCACCCCCACCAAACCTCCCGCCCCACATTCCAGGCCCGACCTGTTTGACTACCACCGTCTCCGAGACGATGAGCCCAAACGGAACCTCGGGCACGCCTTCGCGGTGGCAGAGCAGGAGCTGGGCATCATGCAGCTGCTGGACGTGGACGACATGGTGGTTCCTCACCCTGACGAGAAGTCCATCATGACCTACGTGTCGCTCTACTACCACTACTTCTCCAAGATGAAGCAGGGACAGACCCTCCAGAAGAGGCTTGCCAAGGTACAGCAGCCCAGGGGGAGTGAAGGCTGCAGTGTCAGTGGGCCCAGGCCCAGTCAGGCTAGTAATCAGAGGGTTCCAGGTTTGAATACCGGCCGTGCCCACATGATGTTGTGTTCTTGGGCAAGGCACTTCACCCTACTTGCCTCAGAGGGAACGTCCCTGTACTTTGTGTAAGTCGCTCTGCATAAGAGTGTCTACTAAATAACTCAATGTAAATGTAAATGACGTACAGTTGCATACACACAAGGTGTGAATCTTTCCAAATGGAGTTGAAGCTCCCTCTAGAGGCTTTTGTGTGAATTAAACCCTGGAGTTTGATACAGTAGCTCTGCATTGTGTACTGGGATACAGTTTTGTATGTTTCTACAGTATGTTTGTCAGATAAGAGTAGGGAGGGAGGAGGAATGGAAGTCAGGAGAGGTGGAAGAGAAAAGCAACAGGAGCAGCCCTGAGAGGGAGGGAGAGAGAGAGGCTGGGGGGGAGAGAGGCTGGGGGGGAGAGAGGGAGGGAGAGAGGCTGGGGGGGAGAGAGGGAGGGAGAGAGGCTGGGGGGGAGAGAGGCTGGGGGGGAGAGAGGGAGAGAGAGAGGCTGGGGGGGAGAGAGGGAGGGAGAGAGGGAGGGAGAGAGGCTGGGGGGGAGAGAGGGAGGGAGAGAGGCTGGGGGGGAGAGAGGGAGGGAGAGAGGCTGGGTGGGAGAGAGGGAGTTACCTGTGACACTAAGCAGATCAGTCCAGACACTGATCCCATAACGCAGACTGACATGAACACTCACACACACACACACACACACACATTGACAAGCACACACACAAACACACCGAGACAAACAGTTAGCCATGAGAGAGACAACATTTAGAGGGAATCCTGGAGCTACTAGCTACTCTATGTTTAAGGATAGAACTATTGCCCATTGGTAACAAAGGGGTTTCAGATAGGTAGGAAGCCTTCGTGGAATAAGGAGTATTAGATTATTGGACAGACTAGCGTTAGCATTAGCTTCCCAGAGCTAACACAGATACAGTGTGTGTGTGTGTGTGTGTGTGTGTGTGGGAGCTTTAGCAGGATGACACATCCACCGTGAACACGTTATGTACACAGTCAGCTTTGCCAGCATGTGCTGAGCTAGCAGCGAGGGACAGGATGTGCATGCACTCAGGTGCATCCGGAACATAGCTGACAGAAGCCCACAACCAGAGAGTCCAGGGCAGAGTTTTGAGGACCAGGCCGAATGGCTTCCCTGTCCGGACAGAATAGGTGTGCAGCTGGCAGGACAGAGCGGCGTGGCAGGATGGTGTTGCTCTGGTGGAGGTGACGGTGGTGATGTCATGTCCCTAGGGGGGCGTCTCAGCCAGCAGTGGCTGCGCAGGCAACACAGGAGACTCTCTTCAGATGCCGTCAGGGTCATGGTGACGCTCAGCAAGGTGGGTGTCTGGCTGCTGTCTGTGCTGAGGCCTGTAGGGGGAGCTGTGGCTACGCTGTGTCTGGGAGTGTGCTCCTAGCTTTAGCAGGTTTCTAGAAGGTATTCTGTGCCTGGACAGTGTGTGTAGATGATTTTTGGAAATGGCTTTAGGTTGATAGCTGGATGTGAGGTTTATGGTTGCACCCCCCCTTCCCTCTCCACCTCTCCAGATCGTGGGTCTTCTGAAGGAGCTTGACGACCAGAAGGTTCTCTATGAGAGCCTGGTGTCTGACCTGCTCTTGTGGATCAGAGCCAAGGTGGTGCAGCTGAACGATCGCTCCTTTCCCAACTCCCTCAGAGAAATGCAGGTCCTCGTCAGCGCCTTCAAGACCTACCGCACTGTGGAGAAACCACCCAAGTACCAGGTACTCTGTCAGCCCTCTGAGGTGACACAAAAATCGTCAATGATATATCGTGATGACTTAATTGCCACGTTTTGTTTTCACATCCACCTTCATGAATTCCTTCCTCCACTCTCCAGGAGCGCGGAGCGATCGAAGCCCACCTATTCAGCCTCCGTACCCAGCTGATGGCCAACAACCAGTGGGCGTACGTGCCCCCAGAGGGGCGGACCCTGGGGGACGTGGAGCGGGGGTGGGCACAGCTGGAGCGAGCGGAGCACGAGAGAGAGGGTGCCCTGCAGGAAGCGCTGATGAGGCTGGAGCAGATGGAACAGCTGGCCAAGAACTTCCACAGGAAGGTGAGAAAATGTTGTCATCATATGATATTGATTCATGACACTCTAAGACCCTACTTCAGATGATAATAGATGATGCAATAAAGGGCAGAGATACCATCTATGTTCACCTGAAAATAGCATCTGAAACAATGGAAAACAATATATCAAATAGCTTACCTGTAAACACCCCTCCACCTCCATTACTTAGGCGGCTCTGAGGGAGAACTACCTTGAGGACACCCAGGGTCTGGTGAGGAGGCAGGATGTGAGGGGGCTGGCCAGCCTGGAGGAGGCCCAGGCCTCAGCTCGACGTCTGGAAGCACTGGAGACGGACGCCCTGGCCAGGGAGCCCCGCTTCAGGGCCCTGAGGGACATGGCTGCTCTCATAGAGAAAGGAGACTATCACAGCAAAGAGCAGGTCACCCGGAGGTAGAGAACTGGGATTCAATGCTTGTCGTCTTTGTCGACATGGTTTACTGTTTCTACTTAGAGGGGGGAAAAGAATGTTGTCTCATATTTGCTCTTCTCCTCTGTCTGGTCCAGGGAAGAGAGCATTACACGGCGCTGGAGAGATTTGTTGCAGCAGCTGGAGCAGCAGAGGGGGATGCTGGGAAATGTAGTCAACACACTGAATGTGCTTAGAGACATAGAGCTGGTCTCCCAGGAACTGAAAGAACTACAGGTGCAGAACCCTAAAGATTCATCCTGACTTTTGGTTTTCAAAGCAACGTGGGCTAGTCTATACTCATGATCTTGTGTTTGTTGATGCCTCCCTTCCTCTCTCTCTCCCCCTCCCACTCCCTCCCTCCTCCTCCAGGCCCAGGCAGGGTCAGCTGAGCTGGGGAAGCAGCTTCCAGAGGTTGTGTCTCTGCTGCAGCAGCAGGACCTGCTGGAGAGCCAGATCTCCTCCCAGGGCGAGGCGCTAGCCGCTATTGGCAGGGGGCGCCAGAGAGACGCTCCCCAGGTCCAGACCCGGATCAAGGCTCTCAACGCCCAGTACAGCTCCCTGGAGGCTCTCAGCAAGAACAGGTGGGCTGGGGTGCTCGATGGTTAGAGTTTTAGTTCACAGATTCAAACAGCGCCCTGCGTCATAAAACTCTTACCCCAACCTGCAAAGCTGCTATGGATCAGTCTCTTCTAAGTGAGCGTGACGTTCTGCTGGTGTCTCTGCAGGAGGAAGCAGCTGGAGGCCCAGTTGAGACTGTTTGAATTCTTCCAAGACTGCGATGAGGTGGAAGCTTGGATATACGAGAGGTGGCTCCGCCTTCAGACCGCCGGCCTGGGGCGTGACCTCAGCCAGATTCAGCTGGCCATTCAGAAACACAAGGTATGACTGGACACATGCGCAACACACACCACACACATACACACACACACAAACACACACCAAAAAAAGCCATCCGTCTCTCTGTGTTGTGTCCCTAGGCGCTGGAGGCTGAGGTGCAGTCCCACGAGTCTTGGTGCTCTGGGGTCATAGGTCGGGGGCAGGAGCTATGTAGCCGACGCCCTCCCAGCGAGCAGGCCATCCAGAAGTGGGTTAGAACCCTGAAGAAACAGTGGAACCACCTGAGGGATGATGTGGCCGGCCACAAGAACCGGCTGAACGCCGCCACAGTCATTAAACAGGTAAGCAGAGGACGTCAGTCAAGCATGGTAAAAGGTTACGGCAGGGTCACATAACTTGTTGTATTCCTTCTTGCCCTCTTCCTCCTTCTACTGTCAATTCTGTATAAACCTGCATCAGATCATTGTTATTGTCCACTGCAGGGACTCTTTGGTCAATGTGCGCAAAGTTTGTTACATGTCACCTCTCTTCAACTCTTCTTTCTTTCCTCAGTACTTCGCTGATGTCACAGAAGCCAACTCTTGGCTGAGCGACAGGAAGCCGCTGCTGACCAGTCAAGACTATGGAAAGGATGAATCCAGCACTGGGGCACTGCTACAGCGCCACCTACGTCTGGAGAAGGAGATGGGCTCGTACGGCTCCGAGGTGAAGAGACTGGGGGAGCAGGCTAAGAACGCTGCACAGATGTCTCCTCTCACTGTGAGTTTATCTTCAAATCAGTAACATCTAACACCTCACCAGCATTCGGACTGAACCCTGAAACCTCCTTCAGTTCTATCCTTCTCATTTGAAGATGTTAAGTTTAAACGACCAAACATGCCGTCTTACTTACCTTGACCTTTGATACTCGTGAATGTAGGCGGAGCAGCAGCAGAGCAAGATGGTCCAATACAGTGACTCCTCTGGGGAGGAGGAGGGGCCAGGAGCCGTTACATCACCACGAGGCCCAACGTCCACCCAGATGCAGAGCAGACAGGAGGCCAAAGCCAAGATCAGATACAGATACAGAGGTATTCAGTCTCTCTTCTCTTTAGGATGACCTCTGACCTCGGATCAACCTTTTGGGGGAACTGAGAAATGTGACTAGTACACTGTGTTCTCCAGTAGCTGTTTTGTATGTTGTGTGTTGTTGGTTGGTGCTTGTGGTGACTTGATGGGTCTGCTGGGCTGGTCTGATGAACAGGTGTCCTGGCGAGCTGGGACCGTGGTGAAGTGGTGACCATCCTTAGTAGAGACCATGGTGAGAAGGTCCTGGCCAGGGACACCAAAGGAAATGAACAGTTGGTTCCAAAGACGTATCTCAATGAGCTCTCAGCCACCGTAAGAATTCCGTACCCTGTTCGGATGAATTTTTTGGGGGGAATCCAGTTACAGACACTCTGAATTGACTCCATATCAATAATCTATCTGGTTAGGCTCCACCCTCCACACCACCTCCACCCACCAATGGGGTGTCCAAGCCAGAAAGCGGGAAACTGACCAGGAAGTTGAGTCGTCCTCGGCGGAGACGGTCAATGCGTCGCGGAACGGCAGAGATCCAGACTGCCAGCATCCCGGATCCTCACTACCAGAGGAACACCATCCAGAGCACCCAGAGCAGCCTGGATGATGACTACAACTCACTCTACAACCTGTCCAAGGTACGGGGTGCAGTTTGATCGGCCGAGTCTTGGAGAAATGCTTGACAATCTTCCCAAGGCTGGACCAAATGGACTGACTGAAAATCAGATATTTTGAGTGAGGTTTGTGATGAAGTGTGTGTGTGTGTTGTCCCCCAGTCTCGGAGGACGACCCTGGAGGAGATGGTGCGTCTCCATCGCTTCTACAATACCTGCCAGGAGTTTGAGTCCTGGATGGAGGACAAGGAGAAGGTCCTGAAGACATTCAGCTCCTCGGCAGAAAACATGGGAGTTGTACAGGCCAAGTACGAGGTACGAGTTTAACAGGATATCTGTCTCAAGTCACGTAAGTCACAGAACATCGCTCTCATCTTTGAGATATTCTGCACTTTCTGCACCAACTGTTAAGAAACCACGTCTCCGTTTGTGACTGTAATTGTCATCCTTCAAACCCCTTTTTGCTTCAGAACTTCCTCACTGAACTAGCGAGTGGGAGGGGCCAGCTGGATGACATCACCAGCCTGGGGGAGGAGCTGGTGAGAAGCAGACACAGCAAACAGCAGGAGATCAAAGCCAGACAGAGACAGGTGTCACACAGGTAGATTCACACAGATGGGATTCCCTTTGGCACGTCGTCCGCATCCCTGGATATCCCAAAAATATGAGGAGCAATTCACTTCATTTATCCATAGATGAGTGTCTGACTGTTTTGTTTGTGGGTCCTCCTGACCACTAGGTGGGAGCACATCCAGAGCCTGAAGGATGAGAAGGGCCAGGAGCTGCTGAGCGGGGCTGATGTGCGCTCCTTCCTCCAGAGCTGTGAGGAAGCTCGGGGCCAGCTCCAGGACCAGCTGGGCCTGCTGGAGCCCCTGGATCCAGGCTGCAGCTCCGGCAGCCTGAAGGCCGAGGAGAGGACCCAAGCCCAGACCCTCAGGGACATCCACACCCTGGAGAGGAAGATCGCTTACCTGAAGAGCGTGGCCAAAATGTGAGGCGTGTGGTGTGGATGGTGAACGTGCGTTGTTGGTGTATAACCGTCAGCGTTCTGGTTCGAGTGTACGATTATGATTATGCGCAGGAAGCAGGACTGCAGCCCGGCGGAGAGTGCGGCCATCTTGGAGGAGGTACGTGGTCTGGAGGTGCTGCTGCTGCAGGTGAAGCAGCAGGCAGCAGAGAGACAGCAGCAGCTGGAGGAGGCCAGGAGGCGGCAGGATTTCCAGCTGCAGACCAAAGAGCTGTTCCTCTGGGCCGGAGCCACTCAGGAGCGCCTGCTGGACAAGGAGTCAGGCACGGACGTGGCGTCGGCCCTGGCCCTGGTGAAGGACCACCAGGACCTGAGGTTGGAGATAGAGGAGCAGAGAGACAGGTGAACCGTACCCATCTGTACATACTCCTTTCTTTTTCTAGTATCTACCTACTACTATATATATGACAGAGTGTGCCTTGATATCTAAATGTTTCCTTCCTTCCTTCAGGCTAAAGCGGATGGACAAACTGGGCAAATCTCTGGAGAAGACCACTGGGGCGAGAGGTGGAGCAGAGATCCATCAGACCCTGGACAAGCTGCATTCTGAGTGGGCCAAGCTGGACAGCTTGTGGGCTGGTCGGAGCCACCGTCTGGATCAGGGTCTGGAGCTCCAGAAACTGAACAAGGAGGCAGACCGGATCGATGCCTCCCTCTCTGGACACGAAGCCAGACTGAGAATACAAGATCTGGGGGTGAGGGAAGGAAGAGACATACAGCATTAGTTCTCAAAAATATACTGCACATTTAAATCGAAGCAAATGTATGTCTTGACTGTGGTAATTGGTGTAGTGAAACGCATCTCTGTCTGTGTTTAGTGTCATTCCAAGCCTGACCCTGTCTGTGCATGTATGTTTAGGACTCGGTGGACAGTGTCCACAGTCTCTTGGGCAGACAGGAGGAGCTGGAGGATCTACTGAAGGCTCTGGACCATCAGATCAGCCTCTTCCAGGACAGGAGCCACCAGCTCATCAGCAAAAGACACTTTGCATCCAAACAGTACGATCTTCCTCCCCAAAATGTCATACTTCACATATCCTATGATTAGATAAACATCAAAACAGTGTATCAACAGAGCCGTGTAAAAGAAGTTTCATGCATCCATCTCCTTCTTAGGATCCAGGAGAGACTGCAGGGTATTGAGGAGCGAAACAGGCAGCTTGGAGAGAGCTGCCGACAGAGAAGAAATCTCCTGTCAGCCTCCATGAAGTACCAGGTACCAAACACACATTAACAAGTCTCACAAACTGATATGAGTTTGTTTCGTTACAAACACTGTTGTGTGAAATGTATTTTTGTTTTGTTTTTGTGCGTTTTTTATTAGTCACATATGAATATACGAAAAATCTGACATGAGTGTGTGACTCAGCAGGTCTTGTCCCTTTCTGTCCTGTAGGAGTTTCTGCGAGAGGCTGAGGAGATGCTGCTCTGGATGGAGGAGAAGTTCAAGATAGCAGAGGACGAGTCTTACCGAGACCCCACCAACGTTCTCCGCAAGCTGAAGAGACATGAGGCGGCGGAGAAAGAGATGCAGGCCAACCAAGTGTGGCTGGACAGACTCACTCAGGCAAGAAATAACCCTACCCTAACATTGCTCTAACCCTGACCCTTTCTTCAAAACATACTAACTGTTGCTTTGACCTGACCTGTCCTGTTGTTCGTTTCTTCCCCCAGCTGGGAGAGGAGATGCTGGCAGAGGAACACTACAACAGCCAGAGCATCCGGAGGAAATCCTCGGAGGTGACCAGCCGCTGGACTCGCCTCCAGACCAAGATGGCCGAACGGGGAGACAAACTGCGGCAGGCGGGGCAGCAGGAGCAGTTAATGGAGCTGCTACAGGTATGGATGGTGTTAGAAAACCACCCTCATGCTTGATTTCTAGGTTTGAAACAGGCTCAGATGGTTGATTGCCTAATCCCTTTGGCGCAGGATGCTAAAGTGAAGATCGAAGCCATCCAGCGGATGCTACAGAATGCTGCCAAAGGTCACGACCTGCGTTCCAGCCGGCAGCTCTTGAAAGAGCACCAGCAGTTGGAGCAGGAGGCGCAGGAGCTGGCGGACAAGATCAACGCCATTGTGACCCGTGCCAAACACCTCGCCACCAACCACTTTGACTCCCAGAGGATCCTTCAGGAGACAGACCTCTACCTCAAGATGTGAGTCTGTGAGTTTACTATTTAGGAGAGTTGCAAAGCAGAGCAGGAGTGGAATTCTGATAGCCATGGATCGTTTGCAGGTTCAAGTCTCTGCAGAAGCCTCTGGACCGGCGCCGAGCCCAGCTGGAAGCTTCTGTGGTTCTGTACGGGTTCTATCACGATGTGGACTTGGAGCTAAATTGGATTACAGAACATTATCCTTCAGCTGGATCCACTAACTATGATAAGTCATTGGCAGGAGCCATTGTCCTGCTGCAGAAACACAAGGTACAGGAGAGTATTTCAAACGCCTCTTTGGTGCTCAGGTGTCACTAAAGACATCTTCCAGTTGGATGCTTGATTCAAAGAGGTGTGGAGGAACGCCATGTGAAACACTTGTCCGCAATCTGTCTTCAGGAGCTGCAGGCGGAGGTGAACGCCCACCGTAAACACCTGACACGTGTCCTGGAGAAGGGACGTGGTCTGGGGAAGTCCAGCCAATATGAAGGCGATGAGGTGGTGAAGAGGTGTGGCCACCTGAACGCAGAGTGGGAGGATCTGGAGCAGGCGTGCGAGAAGAGAGCGTCCCACCTGAGCAAGGCTGTGACCAGAGAACAGGTGAAGCCCAAACAGAATCACCTTGGTTTGATTTAAATTGTTTATAGAGTTAGGCACTTTTGGCACTGGGGCATTTAAAACAAGAAGACATGACCCAGCTTTAGTAGAATATTCCTTTATTCCACCCTTTATTCAAGCCTTTTAGCTGGATAAAATAGACCATATTCCCAACAGCCACACCCTAAAGCAACCTCATTCAGACTGAGTCTGTGCTGTGCTGTCGTTCTCTCTTAGATTCTGCTAGACTGTGCAGAGCTGGAGAGCCATCTGTCTGAGATCCTAGTTCAGGCCAGCACAGACGAGTACGGCAAGAACCAACTGGCCACGCAGAGCCTCATTAAACAGCACCAGGTGGGTGGAGCTTAATCGTTAGCTCAGTCCCCCGTTGATTCGCTGAGCATGGAAGACGACCTCTACTCTCTTCTGCAGGTGCTGGAGGGGCAGCTGGAGGTGGTGGAGGTTCAGGTGGAGGAGTTAGGGGAGCAGGTGGAGCAGGCCATCCATGATTGGCACCTGGAGGAACTCAACAGACCTTACACTCGAATCAGCACCCAGAACACACAATTACAGCATACTGCTGCTCTCAGGTAGCCATTGATTTTTTTTATATACCTTTAATAGCTTAAAGTGATTGACCATGCCCAACAAGTACAGTACAATTAACTTACGTTTATAACTTTCAACCAGAGCCCAGAAGCTGCAAGAGGTGCTACACTTACATGAGTTCACGAGGGAGTCCTCTGAGTTGGAGGACTGGATCTCCCAGCAAAGACTGACAGCCTGCTCGGAGGACTATGGTAACGACTATGAACATGTGATGGTAAGACGCTCCTCAGACCTTTAGCTGACTCCACAGGCCACTAGCACATTTCTCACATTAAATGTTTTATTAGATTTTTTTGTTACATTGTTCAGGTTGTTGGAACTGTCTACAAAGTTATGGAAAGCTCTCATAAAGATGTGTATCTTGTTTTCCACCTCTGTGGATCCAGCTTCTGCGTGGGAACTTTGAGGCCTTCCTGAAGCGCCTTGAAATGGGCTCAGAAAGCATG
This sequence comes from Neosalanx taihuensis, assembly GCA_030340665.1. Classification (NCBI taxonomy): domain Eukaryota; kingdom Metazoa; phylum Chordata; class Actinopteri; order Osmeriformes; family Salangidae; genus Neosalanx; species Neosalanx taihuensis. The sequence continues at coordinate 13,058,587 of CM059296.1, read as the reverse complement.
CAGAACTGCAAAGAACTGGCCGACGCCCTAATTCAAAACAAACACCCCCAATCCTCCACCATCAGAGACATGCTGCATCAACTCAGGTACATCCAAACTATGTCTGTTTCATCCATCCATGAATCCATCTCTCCATCCAACCGTAAATCCATCCATCTTCTGTTGATGTTTCTGCTGCCAGAACTTCGTGGGAAGAGCTTCAAGACCAGTCCAGAGCCCGTCAGGCTAGTCTGCTGAAGGCAGAGGAGTGTCACAAGGTCTATAGAGACCTGACCGAGGCACTGGGACACATTGAGGTACAACAGACATGTTCCTTTGTCTGCCTGGAGTCAGACTGTGTTTATGGAGTGAGGGAGCAATTGCTTGGAAAAAAGGAACAACCTAAACAGGAAGCTAGACATGGCCTGTAGTTAATTGTCCATTCATGCAGATAAAGGTGTCTGACACACACGGCTCAGTGACTCAGTGGTGCTAAACTGCTCCGGGTTCAACTAAATGCCAAACTACCCATTCCTGTTTTGCTGTGATTTGTAATTCCACTTGCTGTTTCGCTGTAATGGACTGAGACTTGTTAAAGTAGCCATGCAGCTCTGTGCTCACTCAGGAAATGTTACATTAATAATGAATTAGACATGGGGAAGGAATTCAAATAAAGAGTAGGAAGTCACCCGTTTGAAGGGAATTCCTGTGGTTTAACATTTGCTGAGGTAATCTGATTCATCCCTGACTCCTTTACACTCTCTCTTCTGTCCTGTCTCTCTCTATCTGCCTTTCTCTCTCTCTGCCTCTCTCTTCTTTCCACCCCCCTTTAGGAGCGGTATTTGAGCATCAGTCACGACGTTGCCAGAGACCTGCAAGGTGTGATGTCACAACTACGTAAACATGAAGAACTTGTCCATGAGCTGGCGGGTACTGAACAACAGGTAAAGTTAACATGTCATGAGACCACTAACTGTACCAGGATACACTGTGAACAACTTCAGGTACCTCAAACATCACTATTACCAAAATACACAGTAGATTATTGCAGATATCTGAAACAAGGGCACTACCGGAATACATACAACGGCAAGAAACCTCAACATCAACCTAAAACTCTTCAGATATCCCATTATTTTTCCCGTCTTTCTATTTCTCATCTCTCTTTCTCCCGTTTCCATCTGCCCATGTTCCTGTGCTTCAGCTCCAAGAACTGCTGGATTTGGCTGATTCCACCCTGGAGCTGTGCTCCCCTGACATGAGACTCCGCCTTCAGGACCAACAACAAGAAGTGGTGGGGAGCTGGGAAAGGCTCCGCCTCCACATGGACCAGAGGGAGGCGGAGCTCAAACTGACACGCCAGCGCTACCTCTTTCTGAACACGGTAAACTGAAAACCATGACCCAGATTCACTTTTTCACTCGTTTTTTTCCCCCTCATGCTAATCCCTGATATCCATCGGTGTGGGTGTATCCAGGTGCAGGAATACTTCCTGTGGTGTGGCCAGGTGCTTAGTGGCATGTCAGCAGAGGAGAGCATCAGAGATTTGGTGACCTGTAACCTCCAGATCTCCCAGCACCAACAGCTGTGGGCAGAGATGCTGGCTCGACAGGAGACCTACGACCAGGCCATGGCCATCGGCCAACAGCTGCTGGAGCAAGATGGAACAAACGCCAGAGAGGTGAGAGTTTCCCTAGAGGAGAAGAGCGGAGATCCAACCAGAGGAAAGGATCACTTCCTGGACAGGTTTCTCTCCTTGACTCTTCTGCTCGTCCCTCCCAGGTTAAGGAGAAGCTGCAATCTCTGCAGGAGGAGAAAGACAAGCTGTACGGTCACTGGGACAGGAAACAGAGGAACCTGGAAGTCACACACCTGGAACAGGTCTTCTACAGGGACATGGAGAGCATGGAGAACATCAACAACTCGCAGGAGGTTGGGAGGAACATCGCCAAACCTGCACCCTAATCAACCTTCATCTTTACCGGTGTAAAAGTTGACTTGACTCGACTCTGTGTTGTGTTGTCAGATCCTGCTGAAGAACAGTGACTTGGGGACGACGGTGGATGAGGTGGAGAGGCTGATCAAACGCCACGAGGCCTTCGAGAAACTTCTGAGCACCCAGGAAGACAAGGTGGGGTTGTCTTCAGTCCTCTGCTGAACATACTCTCACGGAAGCTGTATTTAGGAGGCTTTGATGGTGGTTTTGCAGTTTGTTATAGTCTATTTTTACCCTGTCTGACTCCAAGTCGCTCCTTGTCCTTCAGATTGTGTCTCTGAAGGAACTTGCTGAAAAGCTGAGACAGGAGAACTTGAGCAGAGAGAAATCTGGTCGGATTCACAACAAACTGAAGGGCCTCCTGGAAAGACGGGATAAGATCAAGCAGCTGTCAATCAAACGCAAGGAGGAACTGGCCATCTCCAGACTGCTCTGTATTTTCAACCGCAACGCTGCTGAGGTGTGAAACTTCTCATATTCATAGCTATGCTAGATAACGCTCATTTATTCAATCCTCCCATCTTGGTTTATTAATGGGACATATTTCCATCCTCTTTTTTGAGATTTATAAAACAAAAAATCTGCTTCTGTCTTGCTCAAAAAAGCTTGTCATCTAACTTGCAGGCAGAGGAATGGGTGTCAGAACGCATGCAGAAGATGCAGGAGAACTCCAAGATGGACCTGAGTAACCTGCAGACCAAGATGAAGATGCTTCAGAAGCATCAGGTGTTTGAGGTTGAGATCCTTGCTCATGGAAGGATCATCGACTCAGTGCAGCAGGTGGGTAACGGTCAACTAGAAAGCTATCATATGTATAAAGTCATGCCTGTTTTGGCCAATCAGTAGCTGATCTTCGTACTCTTGGCCATGATAGGCTGGGGAGGAGTTGGTGTCGCTGGGTCACCCCAAGTCCAAAGAAGTCCGTGTAAGCATGGTGGCTCTGAATCACCACTGGGAGGAGCTGAAGATGGCCGTGGTGGCCAGGGGTAAAGTTCTAGAAGACAACAGAGACTTCCTGGAGTTCCTTCAGAAGGTGGAGCAGGTGGAGGTCTGGATCAGGCAGAAGGTATGAAGGATGTACAGGAGAAATAATGGACTCAGACACTGTATGTTGTTGGAAGGGAGCTGACTGCTGTTCTTTTTGCTGTTGCCAGGAGGTGATGATCAACGTAGGAGATGTTGGCGAGGACTACGAACATGGACTCCAGCTTCTGAAAAAACTCAATGAGTTCAGAGGATCAGGGTCCAGGGTAAGTATTCAGGTAACATGTGTTAGCATTATTCAGTCCATGCTCTGCATACGATGCAGCTACTGAGCTTAACTGGAGGTCATCTCCTGTTTGTCTTCAGGATGTGACTGTTGACGACGCTCACATTAAGGCTATCAACAGTCTGGCTGCTCGGTTGGAGAGACAGAAAAGTGACGACCTGGACACAGTGAAACAGAGGAGAAAACAGCTCAACGACAGGTGGATATATCATCTACCTACAGTGGATGTTTTTTCAGACAGTATAGAGACTGTACACATCTTTATAGACAGGTAGACATTGAAGAAGGTCGACGATACTGGTACTGGCACCAAACACAGCCTCAGACTCCATCTTGTTTCTTTTACACCTGCCACTCCACCTCCCATCAGGTGGAGCAAGTTCCATGTGAACCTGAGCAGCTATAAGAAGAAGCTGGACGGAGCTCTGGAGATCCACTCCCTCATCAGAGAGCTGGATGAAGTCAGGGAGCGAGCCAATGAGAAGGTTTGTTTCTAAAAAAAAGCGGGGTCTATCCTGAAAGATGGTTTTAACGCTGGTAGACCACAGTAACCACAATCTCGGCTTCCAGGAATGATGGCCAAACGACAGAACACTCCAGAAGCATGCTTGTTAACTCCCTCTGTGGTGGTTTGTGCTCTTCAGATGCATCTGCTGCAAGGCCAGGACTGTGGCTGGGACGTGGAGAGCGTGGAGAACCTGATCCGACGCCACGAGGAGACAGCGAGGGAAGCTGGGGTGATTCAGGAGAGGGGGAAGGTGAGGAGGAACACCTGGCCTGCATAGCACAGGGCTGCTCCAGCTGGACTGTTGTGGCAGCTGCTGTTTATGACGGATGGAAGCGGTCGGAAGAGCATGCTTGACATACGTTGACGTTTGTCACTCAACTAACTGCTGTTTCTTTAGGTGTTGGATAAAGATGCATCAGACAGTCTGAAGGGCAAGTCTGTGCTGGCTGACAAACTGAGTAAAAAGCAGAGAGAGGTCAAAACAACACTGATGACACTGGAAAAGGAAGTAGAACTCAGGTCAGAGAAATGCTCACCTGGCAACTAAGAACTTCCAAGGCACATATTATTACAGTGTTTGTAAGACTTTTTGTTAGTGCAAAAGACAAAGATGCACTGTTTTTTTATTTGCCATTCGGTGACATGTATGAAAGGATGTGATTATTGGTGATATTAAAAAAACGTACAGGAAATGATGTCATTTAGGGAACTGATGTCCTTTCAGGAAGGAGAAGCTGCAGGAAGCTCACCAGCTGCAGCTATTCAAAGCTAACCAGCGTCTCCTGCTGGACTGGAATGTAAAACAGAGTGCAGAGATGGGAGAAAAGGGTCTTCCCAAAAGCAAGGCAGAGGCAGACCAACTCATGGGGGAGCACCAGGACTGTAAGGTATAATGTAGACCCCTGTCCCCTGACCCCTGACCAGTGGCCCTGTGACGCCATCACCCTCTAATGATGAATGCATCAGCCAGTGGAAGCATCAGCCAGTGATGGAGTGCGTGTGTATATGTGTTCCTAGACGGAGATTGATGCGCGTGCGGAGCGCATTGACGCAGTCAAGGACTTTGGCCAGAGTCTGGTGAGGTCAGGACACAGCTGTTCAGCAGACATCAAGAAGTCTCTAAGCAAGCTTGAGGAGGCCAAGGTTGGACTGAACCAGGCTTGGCAGAAAAGGAATGTAATTCTGGACCAAGCCCGGAGTCTGCAGGTATGACACACACACAAAGCCTGTGTTATGTTTGCACTGAACTGACTGTAGAACCGCTAAACATGCCGTCTGTCTGCTTTTCTGAATCTCACTGTGTCCCTAGTTGTTCTTGGGCTACGTAGAGCAGAGTGAGAGCTGGCTTAGCAGCAAGGAGGCCTTCCTGGCTAACGAGGACCTGGGGGTAGGAACTCTTAAGGTCCCTTAAACTGGCCACCATGTCAGAGAGTGTCTGGCCCACTTGTTTGGCTGACTTTCATATAAAGAATTCTAACAGGCTGCCCTGTGTGCGTGTGTACGTGCTTGTGCGCGTGTGCATGCCTGTGCATGTGTGCGTGCACGTGCAGAGTTCCTTGTCGGATGTGGAGACCCTGCAGAGGAAACAGGCTCTGTTTGAGGCCACTCTAGACGCCCAGCTGGAGCAGGTGGACGAGGTGGAAAGGCAGGCTCAGCAGCTGACACAGCAGAGACACTACGACGCTGACAACATCAACAGCAAAAGCAGGGCTGTCCTCACCAGGTGACAAGGCTGTAGAGGCAGCAGAAGGATGCTGATAGGTTGACTGTGGATGACACAACACAGGGATTATAATGACCAAGTATCTTTGTGTTTGTTTGTTTACTTGTTTGCTGATGATTGTGATGACAATGTTTAGATTTGTATGTGTGGTCTGTAAAAAGGTTGACATATTTCATATGACAACACAAATATATAGATACATAGTAGTATATTGTGTAGTATACATAGTAGTATATTGCCACACAACTATTTGCAGGGATACTGCACACTACAGCTTTGTGTAGTGTTGTGAGCAGTTCCATGTTTTCTGTCTCTCCAGAAAGGACAAGCTGTTAGAGATGAGTAGGAGGCGGCGGAAGGTTCTGGAGGAATCTCTGCAGCTCCAGAAGTTCTTGGCCAACACATACGAGGTACAGAAGCCAATTGATTTGGCATTCATCTTGATAGATTTTCAAAGATGTGTTCCAGGTGTTTTTCATTTAATCTCTTTGAATCTCTTTGCTCCTTCTCTTCTCAATGAAAACTACATATGTGTACCACCTTGGATAAAAGGACACATTTAAATGAATTAAATGTAATGACTATAATGAACGCCTGCTCTCTGAAGGTGTGCTCGTGGTTGAATGAGCGTAATAAGGTGGCCCTGGATGAGAGCTGGAGGGAACCCTTTAACCTGCAGGCTAAACTACTGAAGCACCAAAGCTTCGAGGCAGAAATCCTGGCTAATCGCAACAGAGTGGATGTTCTCACCAAGGTAGTTTTCAAATTAGATCTTTGTTCAACCAGCTCAGACTGGTTGCTTGAGATTGGTTCCTTACTTATCTTTCAGATCAGAACACAATGCTTTGGTATTGCTAGTGTATATTTCCCTTGAATCACTCAGAATAATTGATATATAAGTATGTGCGTTATACAATAGACATTACATTGAATCAACTATGGAACTTACACAACCATTTTAATGTACAATAGGTATGATTTTTGTTTTGTAAAAAATACGATGGGTTAGCCTTTGAGTCCTCACTGCCAGTTTAGTCTACGTTTTAAATCATTGGTCCATTAGTTTCAGCCATTTCCAGCAACCCAGGTTTCATCAGCTGCCTTCCGCCAGGCGGGAGGTTTTACCCAATATTAATAATCAAATGTATGTGACGTTATGAAACTGACCTCTGTGACGGTTTCTCAGGAGGGAGAAATGATGATCTCTGCAGGTCATTACGCCCCTGGCAAAATCAAACCCTGGCTGAAGGACCTCCGAGACACATGGGAACAGCTTCTCAGCAACTGCAAAGACAAGAAAGCACGTCTACAGCAAGCCTACCAGGTACACAGGAACAGGGGTTTGTGTAAGCTCACCCACACACAACCAAGAATACATGTGCTGTGAAGGGAACTTTTTGGTTTTGGACGTTGTAAGGACACAAAGTATGTTAAGTTTGTTAGTCACAAATTTATTGAACCTTTAACATGAACAGAGTATTGCAATAGGAACACATGGAACATAAAACAGACAATACACACAAGACACACACATAAACAGAGCTCTGTGGCCGAGCCTCGCAGACACTTGTAGTTCTGGAGGACACCGGCCCTGAACCCAGTCCAGGTTTTCCTTATATATCGTTGAACTCCCCCCCCTCCCCGCCCCATGGTCCTGGTGAGGGGAGGGGTGGGAAGACCAAAAACCAAATGGCCTCTTCCAGACGTCACAATGGGTGTGGGTGCCGGTTTGGCCAGGTATCTCCATTTGCATTGATCAAATTAGCAAGTCCTGTTTGGCTTCATTGTCCTGTCTGGAGAGTGCATCATTTGCACTGGTAGAATTAGCAAGTCACCTGGCTTCATTGTCCTGTCTGGCCAGGTATCTCCATTTGCATTGATCAAATTAGCAAGTCCTGTTTTTCAAAACATCAACACAACTTATAACTATCTGATAGTATAACTATGGAACATCAAAATATTCCATATCTGATAGTACAACTATGGAACATCAAAATATTCCATCACAATCGGTAATTTTTTTTTTTTTTTTTAACCAACACCATAGAAATATTACACAGTCACCCTACATTACTAAAGGTAATTTCATTAAACAAAAATCGCAGGAAAAATTACAGTCATAATGCATCAATGAATGTTCTTGTGGAAGGCTGTTGTATGGACCTCCGCTTCAAAGCATGTCCTCCATGATCCTGTAAGACAATCTTTAAAACGCATACAGGCGCTAGCAAGTCATGAGTTATATGAAAGTTGTAAGAGATCAGCATTAAACATTTCATCATTACTGTCTGGAGCATCTTTGTGCTGTAAAAGTGGAAAAAGCTGAGCTACTTTGTCTTCCATAGGAGAAATAGCTGCGTTAATCAGATGAGTAGTTAGAGAACGTAAACAAGGAATACAACAACAAATTAAACTTAATATCCAGTTCTAGGTCAGGCGTCATGGCTCTGTGATCTCTGTCTCACGTCTCTGTCCTGTGAATCTCACAAAGCAGGCTACAAAGTTGCACAGTGAATCAATCTAACTTGTTAATGCTAAAAACAAAAATGTAAACTGGAAATAATACATCACAGATATATCGTTCACAAATCCATCTTAGTTCTGGTTTGGCAACCCGCATGTTGTCAATTTGGTTAGGATTTTTAAAATTGACCACCAAGCTAAGAATTCATCACAATACACGTATATCTCAGTAAAATAACAGCTACATAAAAAAGCGGTTAAAATGAAATTCAACTCTTAAACATTAACTAGAAGTATACATCAGATATGTCGCTTTCAAACTCATATTAGTTCTGGTCGGTAACTACATTTACCATTTGGTTAGGATTTACAACAAACTTTTTAGCAATTTATCCACCACCAAACCAATGATTAGTCAAAATACACACACATCTCTCAGTTAAACTAAAAGCTAAGCAAAAAGTGGTTAGCAACTCTTACATTTGTACAAAATAAAAGTATTTATACAATATTTACACTCGAGTTATTTCAGTTTCGCTCCCACGCTGAAACTTTTCCTGCAACCTTGCAGAAGGCGTACGCTCAGACCCTCTAATAGCGCCCACGCATATTAGGAATACTAACCGGTATAAATCCTCTATTGGCGCCCACGCACAATAGGAACGTCTGCACCCACGCAAGACGTGGTTCAAATCTTCTAACAGCGCCCACGCTTATTAGGAATATTAAATCACTAATTCTTGGTAATAACCTCTAAACAAACTTTATCCTTTGTGACCTAACAACGTCGTCAATCCAAAAAAAATCCTTGCTCACCTCAGATTCTAACCCGCCGTCGGCAGCAGAAGCGACCGAACGTGGATCCCCGGACTCGAGCCCCCAACTGTGAAGGGAACTTTTTGGTTTTGGACGTTGTAAGGACACAAAGTATGTTAAGTTTGTTAGTCACAAATTTATTGAACCTTTAACATGAACAGAGTATTGCAATAGGAACACATGGAACATAAAACAGACAATACACACAAGACACACACATAAACAGAGCTCTGTGGCCGAGCCTCGCAGACACTTGTAGTTCTGGAGGACACCGGCCCTGAACCCAGTCCAGGTTTTCCTTATATATCGTTGAACTCCCCCCCCTCCCCGCCCCATGGTCCTGGTGAGGGGAGGGGTGGGAAGACCAAAAACCAAATGGCCTCTTCCAGACGTCACAATGGGTGTGGGTGCCGGTTTGGCCAGGTATCTCCATTTGCATTGATCAAATTAGCAAGTCCTGTTTGGCTTCATTGTCCTGTCTGGAGAGTGCATCATTTGCACTGGTAGAATTAGCAAGTCACCTGGCTTCATTGTCCTGTCTGGCCAGGTATCTCCATTTGCATTGATCAAATTAGCAAGTCCTGTTTTTCAAAACATCAACACAACTTATAACTATCTGATAGTATAACTATGGAACATCAAAATATTCCATATCTGATAGTACAACTATGGAACATCAAAATATTCCATCACAGTGCGCAGTCCTACACCAGCTGACAGTTGTTTCTGCTGTCCAGGCCTTACAGTTCCAACGCTCCCTGGAGGACATGGAGCAGTGGGTGGGGTCAGTGGAGAAGGAGTTAGCCGCTGAGGACTGTGGAACGGACCTGCAGGCTGTTAGTCGTCTGCTAAAGACTCTGCAGGGATTGGAAGAGGTTGTAGATGGACACCAAGAGAGGATACAGGTAGGAGGAAGTGGTGAAAGAGGTGAGAGGTGGCTTAAGGATGTCTAGGAGAGACGACATCTGAAGAACTTGTTCTAATTATACAATGAATTTCATCCAGGGCCTCATGGCTACAGCCAAGGACTTCAGCTCTCAGGGGAACTTCCTGGCAGAGGAGATCCAGCCTCGAGTCAGAGAGATTGTCAACAGGTGATGGCAGGACGCATCCTCTATCTCAAGAGTCTGATATTTTGGTCTAAGTGTTGTCTCATTCATTCAGAAGCTCAAAAACATCTCTTCAACATGTACTTCCCTTCTCATGAGACTGGGCTCAAAATTGAATGCTATTTTGGTGCTCGTCGCCAGCCTCTCTCTCTTTCTCTGAGAGAACGAAGAGGTGTGTCGCTTCTTTCTTCGTGAGACAGTAACAGCCATCTAAATCCTTCCTCTTCTCAACAGATACAACGGGCTGGCAGAGCCCCTGCAGAGTCGCAGGGAGACCCTGGAGTCGTGGCAGCTGCTGTTCCAGTTCTACAGAGACATGGAGGATGAGCTGGTGTGGGTGCAGGACAAGCTGCCCTATGCCTCCTCCAGGGACTGGGGTTCCACTCTGGCCAGCACGCAGGCCATGGTCAAAAAACACCAGGTCAGCATGACACATGCTTTAGCATTTCCAAAGCTTACTAACGGTCAAAATCAGTGGCTAGATTCGTGCTTGTCACCTGCTTCTTGGGAGAGGGTATATAGGTACTGTTTTTAATCAGTCTGTTTTTGTTTTTTTGATGAGACAGTTAACAGGTGTGTTGATTCGTCCTCTTCTCAACAGGTTGTGATGCAGGAAATCACAAGCCGTACCCCATTGGTCCAAGCAGTGCAGGAGACGGGGCAGAACCTGGTTCGCGGCCGTCACTTTGCCTCCCATGAGATCAGTGAACGCTTGGCCGAACTGAAAAGAATCTTCGAGGACCTGAAGAGAGAGTCGGAAAACAAGGGACGTCTCTTGCAGGACGCCTTGAAGATACAGACCTTCTTATCCGAGGTAGCCACTGTGCTTCGAGTCCAGGACTAAACTGATGTATTAATGTCATAAATAAAACTCCTCATTCACTTATCTTCTAAAGTATCCTTGGAAACAAACAAGAGCGGCAACAATATGTAAAACATATTTCTACAACCACAACCCCCACCATGTTCTCTGTGTTGCTCTGCGCTTTGTCCCCCTGCAGGTGTCGGAGCTGGAGCTGTGGCTGGATGAGCAGAAGCCCCTGCTGGAGTCTAGAGAGTACGGGAAGAGCGAGGAGGCAACGGCAACCCTGCTGAAGAAGCTGGACTCTGTGGACCTGGATCTGGACCACCATAGGGAGACTGTGGAGGCCCTTCAGGAGATGGGTGCCAAGCTGGAGCACTGTGGACACCCCATGAGGTAGACACACACACACACGATGAGTGACATGCAGGCATTTCAGTTTAAATGTGCTGAAATGTGGCTCACACTTATCACACAGTTGATCCACTGACAAGGTTAATCCACTGACGGAAACAAAACCAATACCGTTTTAGACTGTATTTACGAATAGGAATTAACCTAGATTTGACCCACAAGCTCGCTCACAAACACACGCACAGAGGAACACGCACACATACACACACATTTGGTTTTATTCAGTCTTTCTGTGACTGAACCGTATTACACTTCCCTGTGCATCATTACAGCCATCTGGTCAGTAAGAGCCTGCCAGACATGATGAACCAGTATGAGACTGTCCTTCGACTGTCTGCCTCGCGCCGCTCAGCTTTGGAGGACCAGCTAAGCCTGTACGTGTTTGAGAGAGAAGCCGGAGAGCTGCAGGCCTGGCTCAGCTCCCACCAGGCTGTCGCCCAGTCTGAGGACTACGGACAGGACTTGGAGGATGTGGAGGTTAGACAGGAGGCTGTGACTCACTCACTGTCTTGCTCTCTCGCTCTCTCGCTCTCTCTCTCTCTCTCTCTCTCTCTCACACAATTCTTTCCCTCGCTTATTAATTTGCTCATTCACTATCTCACTAGTGCTCTCGCTCTCTCCCTCATTTGCTTGCCCACCCACTCACTCGCTAACTCACTTTCTCACTGTCTCGCTCACTCACTCATTCACTCCCTCCCTTTTGGCGAACATCCTACAGGTGCTGCAGAAGAAGTTTGAGGACTTTGTGGTGGAGGTGAACACTTTGGGCCACAGCAAACTGAGCTCAATGCAGCAGCTTGGCAGAGAGGTCAAGTCTGCAGAGGGACAGAGGAGAGAAGCAGCCCTGAGCAGACTCTGGGATGACCTCAACCAGACCATCAAGATCAGAGATCAGGTAGTCAACTTTTAACAGATGATTTTTGAGTTAAGTTGCTCGAACAGCCATGTTGACCTGCTTTCCCTCCTGTGTCAAACAGAACCTGCAGGGAGCGAGGGAGGTACACCAGTTTGACCACGACGTGGACGAGCTCAGGGGCTGGATGAGTGAGAAGGAGGTGGTGCTGGACTCGGATGATCATGAACACGACCTGCTGGGGATCCAGGCTCTTATACGACAACATGAGGGGCTGGAGGTAAGGAATGGATCCGGGAGGTTTGCTTTAAAAAGACTTGAACAGGGCACGGGTGGCTTCTGATTATTTGTGGCCTGAAGCAAGGCTTTAACAGTGCATGAGTAGGATAAATAATTTAAGGAATTTGTTGTTTTACTTCATTCATATATTTTTTAAACAAATTAATGAATGAAATCAACACATTGTATCACGTATCATCAATGATCCATTTGGCTCCTCAGAGGGACCTGGAAGTGATGGAGAGCAAAGTGTCCAGGACCCAGGAGGAGGGCAGAGCTCTGGCCAGGCGGCACCCTCAGGTGGGCGCCAGTCTGAGGGAGAGGCTGGAGGAAGTGGAGGCTAGCTGGGCCAGTCTTAAGACCAAGGCCAGCCAGCGCAGGACCAGGCTGGGCCAGGCTGAGGCTGTCCAGAGATACCTCAGCGACTGGACGGAACTCATGTAGGTGGTTCTGTTAATCACTTTGGTGAAGAAAAAAAAAAGTCACCAAGGTTTTTTTGTGGGTTTGTTTTGCAATGCTTGGTGATGTTTCTTACATTTGGTTTGTCTTGACGAAAAATACATCCATCTTACACTTTAGTGAACTTCCAATCTTTCTACGACGTGAGAGAAAAAGAGTTTTGTTCTATTTGTCGTCCAGGGCATTGCTGAAGGAGACCCTGTCCCTCGTCAGAGGAGAGGGGCTTGGAGGGGAGAGAGCAGACCTGGAGCAACTAATCAAGAAGCACGAGGAATATCGTGTCCAGATTGACAGGCAGTTTAACAAATCACAAGCTATGAAAGACAGAGGCAAACGGCTGGCAGATGAAGGCAGCTTTATGTGCCAGGAGGTATGAAGCGCGTCCATTTTTCCATCCATCCTTTCATTCAACCATCCATCCACTCGTTCATGTATGTATGTATTCTGGATCGCCAGCTGAGCAGCTGAGATGTGATTGGTAGATGATTGACTTTGGCTAGTAGATGCAGACAGTTACTTGACTCTGACCACTGAAATACTGGTAGAACTTCTGATCCTTGGTCTTCTTCTGTACATTCTATCTTCAACAGTTGTAAGTCTCCTCTGTTTCAAGCTGAATGAATAATGATGATGTGTAATGATGCAAGCGTGCTTTGTGTGTGTTTGTGCAGTTGGAGGAGCGTGTGTGGGAGCTGCAGGACTTGCAGGCCCAGGTTGTGGAGGTGTGGGAGGAGCGCAGGGTGGAGTACCAAGAGGAGCTGGAGGTTCTGCAGCTCCTGAGAGAGATGGAGCAGGCGGAACACTGGCTCTCCACCTACGAGGCTACCCTCAAGGCGAAGGACTACGGGGTACGATGACCGTGCGACACGCATGATGAACGTTGAACATGACAGCAACTTTTCAGTCTTCATTTTCACAACATTAACCCTGTTCTTTAAATCATACTTTAGTGGGCTTAACACAAGGAGAAAACATGAAAATGTGGTAATAACCCAGACATGGGTGTGGACACACAACCGTCTCTCCAGTCGCTCAACAGATCTCTGTCCTCTTTGACAGGATTCGGTGTCAGACGTTGTGGAGCTTATGAAGAAACAGGAGGATCTGGAGGCTATGATGCAGGCCCAGAGCGACCGCTTCACAGCCCTGCAGGAAAAGAGGACAAAGGTAGGCTGACACTACCTATCCAGCCACCCCAGTTAGGCTTTCACATGCCTCTAATCCATGGAGCAAGTACACAGATCTTAACCTGGTTACCTTTTGTTCCAGCGCGAACAGAGGATGCTTGGTCTCCAAGGCGACGAGGAGGGTTCTAGAAAGAAGCTGACGAGAGTGTCCTCCTTGAAGAGGAAGCCTTCTGACCCGAAAAACCCTCGTGTTGTTTTCTCCAAATCCCCAGTCAACATGCCAAGCGGTGGAACAACACCAGAGAGACCAGCCATGGGAGAAAGACCAGAGAGAGGGAAGAGTGAGACGTCAGAACGAAGAGAGAGTCCAGAGAGAGGAGAGAGACTAGAGGAGGAACCAGACACCATCTTCAGTGGACCAGTGGTCATCCCCAGCCCCTCCCCTGCTCCTAGGACCTGGATCAACCACAGCCTGACCTCTGTGACCCCACTCACGTCATCTGAACATCCCAGCACAGTTCCTGAACCCCTTCCCCACCCCCCAGCTGCTCTTCCCACCAACCTCAGCCTGGCCCATGTGGAACAGCGTGCAGCTAAACCCCCTATTGCCCCCAAACCCAGGGGTTCCTTCAAAGACAGGAAATTTGTCCCTCCCTCTGAACCTGCCCCTGCCCCACCTGTGAGCGTACCCCCCTCCCCTTCCAGACAGCTTGGGAAAGAGACGGCAGACTCTCCTCCAAGAATCAGGAAGTTGGATGCTGCTGACTCCCCACCGACACCAATCAGGGAAATGCCGACACTCCCTGACTCCCCTTCTCTGCTAACCAGGAAGCTGCCTTCATCCTCAGACTCCCCGCCCAGTCCAATCAGAGAGCAATCTACTGCCCTAACAGACCCGTCTGTCACCATCAGAGAGCTGCCCCTATCTTCTCGCTGGTCCAGAAGACTGGAGGATCTGCCTGAAGAACCTATCACCCTCTCTACCTCTGCTTCCGATGAAAGTGATGGAGCGCCTGTCAAAATGGAGGGCATGTTAGAGATCAAACTGAAACAGAAAGTAAGAGATGGATTCGATCTTAATCGAACAATAATGATTTGCTCTCAGAATAATAAATGGTGAATTCAAGCCTTTTCCCATTGAAAATTTAATAATTTAATCGATTATTTTTGTGTGTGTGTGGCGTGTGTGCGTGCGGGGGTAGGGACTGGACAACTGGGAGTCTGTGTATGCAGCTATTGAGGGAGAGTCACTCAACCTGTTCAAAGACAGAGAAGCAGCTGTAGAGGTATGTCCATGACCAGTCCTCCAGACCTGATGACCTCAGGGAGACCGTGAGGTGACCCTCTGTTTCTGTTGCAGAGGACGTCACGCTGGCCGCCGATCCTCCTGGCAGGAGCTGTGTGTAAGGAGAACACCTTCTACCGTAGGAAGGACCACACCTTCAAGCTCATGTAAGAGTAACAGTTCAAACCATTACCATGTCTGGGGAACATTCTTAGTGGGCCTCAAAGCCCTGGGCCAGTAGTGATGCTCGGTCAGGAAATAAAATATGCAAAGATGGACAAATAAACAAACATGGTCTATAAAGGATGCTTAGTAATTGAATTAGAAGAGAGATGCATCAGAGACCATGAAGATGAATATGGAAGGGTGACCATGATGTTTACGGGGTCCTTACAGACTCGAGGATGGAAGTCAGTACCTGTTTGCGGCCGCGAGTCGTGAGGTACAGAAGAGATGGGTGGAGACTCTGCAGAGCTGTACCAAGTCTGGCAGTTCCTCTGAGGATTCTGGGTAAGACTGCTGAGACACAGGTTTTCCCTCAGAACCCAAAGGGCAAGTATTGATTCCTGGACAGGAGTCAGATTAGCTTTGACCAACTCTTTTTTTTGTTTTTTGCTCCGTCGCTCTATTATGAGAATGTCACTAATCCACATGAATGTGTGCTGCCTTCAGAAGGTCAGAAGCTGTCGATCTTGGGTCCAGGATGGTGACTGAAACAGCGGAGAGGCAGGCCTCCAGAGGACCGGACAGCTTCTACAGCCGTGACATGGGACCTCCTCAGGAGAGGGGACCTCCACCCAAGCCCCCCCACACCTACTACAACAGACACAGCTATCCAGAGGGAGGAGAGGGTAAAGAGGTGTACATGTGGGGGTTGGGGGGGTGGGCGGGGTATCATCAGTTGTCGTTAACCATAGTCAAAACATCTAGGACTATTTTTATTTATAAAAAACGAAAAGCCACCTCTAATTTGTACCCTTTTGTTCCAGGGAGAGTGATATTAAAAAGCTACAGGAGTCTGGAGAGGAGCCAGCCCCCTTCAGCCCCCCCACCCCCTCCCCCCCAAGCCCAGGATGTGACAGGAGTCACGGACCGACCCAGGAAGAACGTCTTCCAGAAGCTCTTCAAGAAGTGACAAAAGCCATTCCAGAACTCACAAGCAGAGATGGACCGTAATCATATCACATTCATGCTTATTCTGATCTTGAATTATAGTTTTTAATTCAAACTAGGCTTTGCTTTAGTAATGCCAAATGTCATTCTGTATTAATCGTTTCAGCAATACAAAATCAAAACATAAGAAATACATTCACTTCATGAAAATCTATCTGATCTGTCTCCCCTGGGATCATGCATGTGCCTTTCCAGCCATTTATTTCTGCAATTGCTTTTGTAATAATCTTCATAGATCTACAGTACATCAGACTTTGCAACAACATTTAGGTAGACATGCATGTTTGACATGCATTCAAGTCTGTTCTCATCATTTGCTTACGGTGCTAATTTTGCTTGACAAACGATGACATGAGACACTTAACTTTGAACCTCCTCACACTTGAGATTACACCAAAGATCACACAAGGAATATGACTGATAATCTGTCCAATTCAAGATCCTTTCATTTTATGAACTAAGCAAATTGGACATTGTTGATTGGTTATACGATGTAGTAAATTTGCAGTAATAATTTTCTAAATTAAAAAAAATAAAATTTTACATGACGTTATGTGTTTGTTGTTTTTGGCTCCAAGTCCTTGAACTACGAAAGCTTCTTAAGACTCTAACCACAAGATGGCAGCAGGCACAAAGCAATGAGCCAGTCTTCCCTCTTTGGATTAAACATGGAGTGTAGTTCAAGAGTTCATCCCAGGGTTAAGCATTGGCTGAAAGCCTTAACTGTCCGGGTGGATCTACGATGTCTGTCAGTTACTGAATCCCCATGATACTCAAGTCTGGAGCTTTTTTTGTATTCGACTCTAGGTCGAGGAATGAATTTATGTCGATATGTTACAGTCTGTGGTAAATTAGCCCTGTTTAGACTCCATGAGATTTCAACTAGGTCCATCCAACTGTCTTATTTGTCTTTTAACGACCACTCTTAACCCCCTGCCCCCAGTGTTATTACAGCCTAAAGATTTGAAGAACTTCTTCTTAATGTTTTTCAGAAAACTAGTCCACGAGTCATGATCATTTAGGAGCCTGAGGACATTTTGACGTCGCGTGCTTCCAAGCCATATAGCTCAATAATATCTTTAAATAATGTGCATTTAATTCATAACACTGATGGAGCACCCAGAGCATTGTCAGAAATGAAACATTTAGGGTATAGACTGATTCTTAACAAACAATACACAATAGATTCTATTGATTAAATATATATGTATAGTATATATATATTCTAGCATTAAATTACATTTTCTATTAATTAATCATAGACGAATAAAGTTAATCTATTCTCATTTCATAATGTAATTATGGGTAAATGTATGTATCTGGTGTTATAGAAGCAAACAATGCATTATAGCAGTAACGTGGGCTAGACTACTTTTCTGATTTTTTTTTAATAAATATATATGATCATTCTTTTGGTTGCAATGGCCTCTACAAATTCGTTCATTCTGGAAATATTTTGATATAAAGAAGTAGACTGAATATCTTTCATTCCGACCACGGCTCACAAAAGCTGCAGCACCTAGAAAATTCAACGAATCCCACTGCTGAAAGGAGCCAGTGGAATGATGTTGATATTTTCTTTTCTTTTCTTTTAGACTTTAGTAGCCTCATATCCTCAGAACAAATTGAATTATCTGGAAATACATATTCCGTGGGGCAGCCATACCATCCCGCTCATGGAATTTATTAATAATGTCGGACCCTGATGTTATTTTATATATTTTTCTAGTCTCTCCTGATATTCAAAATCCTAACTACAATCTTATCTGTTTCCCAGACTGGATCTTGGAATAATTTCCTTAGTTTTTGCAATAGCCTATCGCCTATTACTTATGCATAACAAAAGTTGTCAAAATTACTTATACATAGAACAGTTTATGTAATTAAGTTTTCCCAGCAACGTAGTGCTTTAATCTATCGAATTGGCCCCTGTTTCAGTCCGAGAAACCGCAAATCAATGGATCCCACAATTCAGGACGGAACATGGAGAGCTGAGTGTAGACTGTTTCTCAGTCTTGACAGACTATTGACTCTACAGTCCACTGGTGGGCTACCATTCAACAAAACTGGCAATAATAACATCTATGATAAACGGAATAATGTAGAAATTAAAA
The DNA here is from genome assembly GCA_030340665.1 of Neosalanx taihuensis. NCBI lineage: Eukaryota > Metazoa > Chordata > Actinopteri > Osmeriformes > Salangidae > Neosalanx > Neosalanx taihuensis. The sequence continues at coordinate 13,040,217 of CM059296.1, read as the reverse complement.
GATGTGTATATTTATTATTGGAAATACAGCCTACATGATGTCTACAGTAAATGTCTAAATGCATAGCCATAGAAATTCAAATTCATTTCACATTTTAATTTTGATGAATGGAACATTGGCCTATTATTAAAACAATCACCAAGATAATAGTGTTACTATTAAGACAGGTATGGGATTTGGTCTGCAAAAAAACGGATTGGGTGATGGCAAAGCCACACTAAATATTAAATATGACAAGAGACTTTAGGACCTATAACTCAATAGTTTATTATATGAAGCTCCTTTCTTCTATGTTGCAAGTAGGTCTAATTTTTTAGTTCGTTTAAATATAATTTAATCAAATTGTGTGCTTTGTATTCCGTTCATTCAGAAACTGTGCAGTCCACCTATCCAGCAGTATTAAAAAGCATGCTGTCCCCTTTGTCTACCCATAGAGGTCTATGCAGCCCTATAGATGGTCACAACCAAGTCTCTGAATATCTGCTTCTGTTTTCCAGTGTCTTATTTCCTCACCACATTATTTATGCCCCTCAGTGTATAATAACCGTGTTTACATGAACACCATGTTTATAAATATTGTGCAGTGCTTGTTGAGTGGCCTCCTCATTGTATTCCAATATATTTACAGCTAAACTGAGTTTTGTTGGGTTATTCGGGGCCAGCGTGGGCCATTTCCAACAGGTAATATATGTGTTTGAGAGATTTAATGGTAAACATTGTTTTTATATATATATGTTAGGAATCAGGACTACTGAAGACTCATGCAGCAACCCCCTTTTAGTTTTCCATTTAACCATGTGTCTTTCATTTGTTTGAGAATCAGTTGAAATACTGTATGTTCAAATATAAAATGAAAAACTGATGTTCGATTATACCGTCAACAATAATATATAATATCTGTATCCTGGCGTTGAAAACATGATTTAGGGTTCCTATTGAAAGTTGCAGGGATGTAACATTAGTTAGGAATTGTTAGCAAAATTGTGTGACATGGGCATTGAAATTCTTATCCAATTTGAAGTGTTGCATTCATAACCATCCCTTACTTACCATCATCACCTTCTTATGTTCTGTTTTTATTCATCATAATTAAATCAGTTTTGTTGTTTTTTTTCTGCACCCTGGTTAGACCAGAGAGAGGTAGCGAAAGGGGGGACGGCTTGATTTATTAAAATTATTGTAAATCTTATTTTGTTGCCTTATAGTCATTTCTTAAATATAACAAAATTACTCCACATGTGTATGTGTGGGTATGTGAGGTTTAAAAGATAATTGATTAATTTGACGCGGTAGGTGGATGTGTTTTTTCTTTTCTCTCTATACGTTGACTCAAAACTATAATAACACATCCTAAACTTTATTTGTTTTCTGGTGCAGGTTTGCTGTGCATTCTCCCTCCCAGGGAAAGATGGACGTATAGTCTCCAAAATAATAATAATAATAATAATAATAATAATAAACAAATAAATATATATAACGGTAGAAAAAAAAGTTTTTCCATAGGGTACTTCACTACTGCGTGCCTGGAAAAAAATACATATAGTTTTGTTCAAGTTGTAGGCTATTTATATTAAGTAATTTTATTTCCCTTATAGGGCTTATTTATGGTGATTCTAACAGGCCATAGAATATACTATGGTAAACAGGCAATTCCTTCTTTCATATCCACAACTGAATGTATTTATAAACTGTATTTTAGTAAAATGATGTTTAAGTGTCCAATATATTCTTAACGTTGTTACATGCTGTTGTTACTAATTGATCAACGTGTTATTACTGTTGTTGGTGTCCATAGTAAAAGTAGCATATCTCTATCATGAGCATTGTCATTATAAAAAATCATAACACGATAGTACTAATGGTATTGGCATACAATCAATTAGGTTACATTATTCCTCATGCTGTAATATGTTACTAATGCTACTATTTGCAAAATATTTTGGATTTCAGGTAAAGCAAATACTCTGGTTAGGCTTGATCACTTGCTGTAATTGACCCACCATATTGGATGTAACTATTCTTAAGACACAAACGCAGTAGCAGAAAAGGATACGCCTTAGGAAAGACACAGTCACTGGGTTCATCCTTGTAGCCAGCAAGCATAATAACCATGTCCTAATGACTATATGAATTAAAATACAGGATGGTAGCTTGACATTTCCCCATGACATTGATATCTATATGAAAAGTGCATAAACAATATGTCCACGCCAGAAAAAAAGTAGCCGTGTGGGAATCCAGAACGGCTGTAAGTCTCTCTCCTAACCCCCCCCCCCCCCTCTCTCTCTCTCTCTCTCTCTCTCTCTCTGTCTTGCTCTGTCACTCTCTCTCTTTCTCTTGCGCCCGCGCGCTCCAACTGTTTTGGGAAACGTGTCCATGCTCACGTGCTTGCGTTTGTGTGTCTGCAAGTCTGTGGCACATCCTATTAAACACACATATGAATTTACCTAAACAGACGAACACTACAACATAAACAAAACCAAAAAACAATGCAAGGCTGGCCTAGATTGACCTTTAGATTGCTGGAAGTATTGGTTTCTGGGATTTTATGTCACATGCATTTGAACCCACAATCGACTCTACGTATCAATGTATAAACTCTAAAGTATTTTAAATTGAAATTATTTGGATTTAAATGTATAGTGTGTATAAGGAATAAGGAGGAATGCAATGCGATGATTTACAAAGGTTTAGATTCGCAGGTGCTGCTATGTCTCATTGTCAAGACTTTACCCTTGTGGCGCTTATTGGTTGCACAACATCTGTTCACCCTAAGTTATTTTACAGGTCACACAATTGCAGACAAATTTGTCTGTAGGATCTGGTTACCAGTCAGTGTTCAGATGACGGTGCATACAAGAGATGCATTATTAATGCATATTTTTTTGGGAATTTGGTACAGTAGATCTTTCCTATAGCATTTAAATATATGCTTTACTTTCTTACTCTTATTTATACATTGACAATTCGTTGTGTTGATGTTATTTTATTGGACTCATATCCAAATGTCAACAACATGAATAAGGACAACTGTATTTTTCAACTAAATCCTTAGGTGCAAATAGAGGGACTCAAAGGCCTCTGAATGGATGAGCCTCCATTCAAGAAAAGGGCGGGGGGGGGGGGGGGGGGGGGTGGCAAGAAAACGTGTAGGCAACACATAATACGTTAAATATTAGTTAATATAGCTATTACTTTGTTAACAGTACGCATTATCATGGCATGATATACATTTATTTGTGGCATTTAAGACGTGAAAATGTAGGCCAGGCCATAGACCATTAATATAAGCAAATTAAAATTTGCAATAGGCTATATAAAATTACACATTTTTATACTTGTGTTTTTATACTAGTGTGTCCTTGGGCAAGGCACTTCACCCTACTTGCCTCAGGGAAAAATGTCCCTGTACTTACTGTAAGTCGCTTTGGATAAAAGCGTCTGCTAAATGAATACATATAAATGTAAATACTTGTGTTTGAGACATAAAGTAGTACCTCTTTTCGGCAGCTACTTTACAGTTTTCTTTTATCCACCCTGGTCTGTAACATGCTTTTGAAATGTTGGGTAAGCAGTCTGGAAATATCAGAAGAAATGGATGAAGGTGGTGTGATCTATTTTCTTGGTCTGCTTTTGGCCGAGGTGGAGGAACTGCCTTTGTTGATGGGGGTGAATGGCGTTCTAACATTGCAATGGAGGTTGTGTGTGTGTATGTGTGTGTGTTTGTGTGTGTGTGTATCCTTGCGCACCCCTGCTCAGAGCTGCTCCCTGATTGGTTGAAACCCAGGAGGACGCGTTCATACTTATGCTGCTGTGGTTTGGCTGCGCACTGTAAAGCTTCAACCAATTTTTTTTACAGCTTTAGTGTCTGTGGCTCCGTAATTAATTGTAGCTATCTGTCCTCCTATCGATGTGTTTTTTTTAAGACCATGAAATAGTTGTTTTTTATTTATTTGCAGAGTTGCCGGGCGATAGAAGATTGAGACCCAACTGTGCTGCTGGTTTACTGCCTTTATAACCTGTGCGTGTGATGTTGGATATGGGAGAACGGAAAGAAGTGAAAATGATTCCTAAATCGTCGTTCAGTATAAACAGCCTGGTGCCTGAAGCCGTCCTGAATGATAACCACCGACCTGAGGAAGAAGAGAAGATGTCCCAGGCTTCATCACAGGACACTAAGTTGGACACTAAAAGTGACACTTCCAACCAGGAATCGACCTGCAGCGACGAGAAGGAGAAAGCGGACGAGAAGAAGGATTGCAAAGACGGGGAGAGCGGGAAAGACGGAGGGGAGAAGAAAAACGGCAAGTATGAGAAGCCTCCTTTCAGTTATAACGCTCTGATCATGATGGCCATCCGGCAGAGCCCGGAGAAACGACTCACCCTGAACGGTATTTATGAATTTATCATGAAAAACTTCCCCTACTACCGAGAGAACAAGCAGGGCTGGCAGAACTCCATCAGGCATAACCTCAGCCTGAACAAATGTTTCGTTAAAGTCCCGCGGCACTACGATGACCCGGGCAAGGGGAACTACTGGATGCTTGACCCCTCAAGTGATGATGTCTTCATCGGTGGGACGACGGGGAAACTCCGCAGGAGATCCACCACATCTAGGGCCAAACTGGCCTTTAAAAGGGGGGCTCGACTGACCTCTGGGCTCACCTTTATGGACCGGGCTGGGTCTTTATATTGGCCTATGTCCCCGTTTCTATCTCTTCACCACCCCAGGGCCAGCAGTGCTCTGAGCTACAACGGCACCTCATCAGCCTATCCTAGTCACCCCATGTCCTACAGTACCATGTTGACCCAGAACAGTTTGGGGAACAGCCATTCTTTCCCTTCCTCCAATGGACTGAGTGTTGACAGGCTGGTGAATGGAGACCTCCCTTACGCCACTCATCACCTCACAGCAGCGGCCCTGGCGGCCTCCGTGCCCTGTGGTTTATCTGTGCCGTGCTCCGGGACATACTCCTTGAACCCGTGTTCCGTGAACCTCCTAGCTGGACAGACGAGTTACTTTTTCCCCCACGTCCCCCATCATCCGTCCATGACCTCTCAGAGCAGCACCACCATGACTGCCCGGGCCTCCTCCTCCTCCTCCCCTCAGGCCCCCTCGTCCCTGTCCTGTGACTCCTTACGGCCTTCCCTTCCCAGCTTCTCCTCAGGACTGTCCGGAGGCCTGTCTGACTACTTTACACATCAAAATCAAGGTTCCTCTTCAAATCCACTTATACACTAACAAAACATCCCACATGGAGGAGACTGTAAGTGAACATTTTACACCCATTTACATTGTAAAAATGTCCTATAAAAAGAGAGACTTAAGAACAAAGAGAAAACAAAACGAAAGCAGCCCGAAGTCCAGGTATTTTTTATTGATATTCTGCATTTATTTCTGTGTATATATGTCAAGTGTCGGGGAGTGTTTAAGGTTCAACTGTCAGCAACGTGCAATGTGATGAAGAAAAAAAAAGAGAAAAAACGTTATAGGTTTTTGAAGAGGCATTACCTTTAGGATGTGTATTTAAATAGTGTCTGCAGATTTGCCTAATTTTTTTTTTAATATTAAAAATATCTAATACCATCACATCAGCCACCAGTGGCCATGTTTGCAGTATTATCACGTATATCATGCGTGCACTGGTGGTGGAAATATGATTTGTGGAAAAATTAAAGACTAATTATTGTTTTCATTTTCAAATAAATGTGTTTAAAAAAAAAGAAAAAAAAGCAGAATGCCCATACCAACTTATGGCTCTTATTATTTTGTCCTCTCTCCCATTAGGAACAATTAGGACTTGATACAATCATTTCTATTTTCTACACGATACTGTTACTTTTTAGACCAAAGAATCGGTTTTAGATGATACTTGAGAGTTCAGTATTTTCAGCAGCAGCATGAGACAGGGCAGATAGGAAGGGGACAAATGAATGAATAACTCTGGCCTGTGTTGTGCATATTTTACTGTATGTGATCTCGCCACACAATCGCATTCTTTTTTGTAATTAGTGACATGTCAATTACCTATTGTAATTATAGGTTCACTTTGCGAACGTGTAACCCGTGTTGAGCCTCATAAAAAAAATATGGAGTGATTGTTTATGTCGTCTCTTTAAATTTCATGGTTGTGATATTGTGGTCTTTATTCCCGTGTTTGTCGCTTAAAACTGTTAAATCGATCAAAAATAAAAAGAATAGGTTACGTTCTTATCCAACCTTTGTCTTTTTTAACATTTCCGATATAGTTTGGCTTGTTTTGCATGTATTTATTGATTGAGGTGCTGGATCAGGCCTAGATCCACTGACAGGGCTTTTCTATCACTAAACTAGATCACATTCTCGGTTCTCATTTGGCCTATGCGTTTATTTATGTGTCATTCAAATAGTACTAGCAGCCCAAGATCAACTGATTGGAAGTTACATGCGCTATACAGGTGTACGACAGATGCTCTGGTGTGCTGCTGTGCATCAGGGCGCGTGAGGGTTCGTGAGGGCTGCTGTGCATCAGGGCGCGTGAGGGCTGGTGAGGGCTCGTAAAGGCTCGTGAGGGCTGGTTCATATCATTTGATGCTTTGAGAACATACTAATGAGGTCGGTGTTGGGGAGACTCTTTGTGCTTTTTCTTCCTCAAGCATACTATACTGAAGGCTGTTGATGGTTTGGCTGTTGTGTATTAATTGTGTCACTGTAGTGAGAAAGGGAGATACACTGTGATGGCCATATTTTTCAGAGAGGTTTGCAACCCACTGTCCGCTTTTTGTTTGAGGGAAATGTATTGTCTGATCTTATGATGTTAATGGGAAAAAGATGCCCGCCTGTATTGATTTGGAACAAGTAAGCATTTGCTGATCGGTGGACCAGCCTCTCCCTTTTTGCTGGCATTTTGTATTTTTGGTTTGCATTGGAAATGGAATAGACCTGGTGGTCAGGCTTGTATCCGCAATAAAACACAACAAAGCTCAACTCTCAGCTCTACGCGACCAACAATTTGTTCATTTCCTAAAGAGGCATCGTGTTAAATGAGTCCAACTGTAATGCAATAACCTGGCTGCTTTTCACAATGGGGCAGGTGGAACTCAATATCTGCCTTGCAAGATGCTATCGTTCAAATGTTAAATGGGGTGACCACTCAAAAGACAATGACTAAAGGGCTAGGGTTAAATGTACAAGGGACATATCTTCCCATACTTTAACGTTACTTAAGAATTTAAAGTTTGTTTTATCCGGTATGTTAACAGAAGATCTGGAGGCGTAAACTAAGGCGCTGTGCCCAAAAAAAACAATAACAGTGGTCAACTATTTGTTAAGTGTATGAAGCAAGAACAATATTTTGCAATCTAATTAATTTTATTAATTAGCGTGCGTTGTGTTAAGATAAACATTTCAATATTTTTGTTTTAATCAAGCAAGCACCTTTTTTCAAGGCAGTGAAAATGTATGATTACCCCATTAAAAATAGCTATAAAATATGAACTTGGACAAAAATACTTCTGGTTTTATCTATAATAATGATAATTACTATTATTGTTCTTATTGCTGTTTTTATTAGACTAAAATCATTGTTAATGAAATTTTTATAGTATACCAAGAGTCTAATCATTGTATTGTATTTTTTTTCTTTTTTTTATAATTATTTTTTTTACCATCATTATTACCCAGTTATTTAGTAACCAATAATGTATACAGGTCTAGGCCAGTATTTGACCTTCATGAGTGCAGTAAAGTAAAATAGATGCAGGAAACCGAAAATAAGACACTATTTATTCACTTGTATTTGACGTTTCAGACACAATTAACAACCAATAGCCTACACCTGAGCCACAAAGAGGACTCTGTATCATTTAGAACAAAGCATCAATTGAGGGACTGAGGAACCTCAGATTGCATACCGGCAGGTATAGTGTCTTTGGAGATATGTGACAAAGGCCGTGCGTAAAACGGATTTAGAGTTGTAGTGCTTTTTTAGTGCAAATAAATATAAACTGATTGCGGCTAATTCTGGCATATTTACATGTAAATGTGGATTAATATGCACTGTCCCTGAAATAAATAAATAAAATAAAATTGAGTTTCCTTCCCAGTGATAGGTTACACGCTTTGTGTCCTATTCTGTGTAATATTCTGACTTTATAGGCCTTGTTCAGTTTTCAAGCTGTCTGTGGGCTGAGGATACAGAGGCCTTAAATGTAAGTGTCGTTTTAATGAAATAGAAGGTCAGTCTATATTTTCATAGTTTATGTGTTTAAATCTTCCCAATGTTGTCAACGTCATCAACGTCTCCAGTGTGTAATAAGTAAGCGAGTAGGCTCCATTTTTCGGATCAATGTTTTTGTATCCCAATTAAATTAAATCCCTCACCTTGAAATATCACCTAGAAGGGTTTTATAAATGCACATCTTTATGTATCAGACTGTGAAGTTAAATGGGAGCCAGGCAACCTTTCAATTTGACTTTAACTTTACGCATTTAAATCTGTGCAAATCTTGATGCTACGCTTGATCTGAGCCGACAAATGTGATGAAACTGACCATCCCGAGGCCTTATGAGCCTTAGAACTAAGTCTGACCTCAAAACTCCACTGCCATTTAAACACCAAATATTTCACAGCAAAGCATAAAACACAACCATAGCAAATGTTTTAAAAAATAGCATACCATTATTAATAATAAACAGTTAATAATTTCCCTTTTATCCTATTATTGCATGCACAAAAGTATGATTGCACTATAAGTTATTATCTTTAGCTGCGATCAATGTCGTATTTCACATGAAAACCAACTTCTAAATTTTAATTAATAACGCCAAAGTAGAATTACTACCAAGGGGCTGTCTTCTGATTTTCTTGCAGTGAGGATTGTCAGCCAGGATTGTGTCTTTGTCCTGTACACTGTGCAGGTCCTACATTGACAGATTGGGGGCGCTAGAATGTTGTTGAGAGGCAAAGCAGTGAGGATGTCATGCTTTGATACTTGTTTGATAATCTTATCTTCCATGCTCCTGGTCGACAGGGTGAACATGGTTGGAGGAGCACGAGGAGGGTTGAATGGACAAGGTGCAGATAAAGCTCTTTCAATAATTTAAATCTGGGCCTAATTTAGGATGCTTTACTGGAGACTCTTATTAGACAGAGACTCTATGACTTGAAGTCTAATTGTAATGATGGAATCTGCATTTTCTTAATGAAATGCTTCTCGTGCTATTATTCTAAATGGTTCATTCACCTCTATACCCCTTCACCACCACCTTCCATCTCTGTGTGTTTGTGCGTGTGTGTGTGTGTGTTTGCAAAGTGTTCAGGTCTCCATTATTTTGTTCAAGCATGTCAGACCTATAAGACCACATCAGTAGTGATTAAAGTGTTGGAATGTCAGTTTTCTGCAGATAGCTGGTCAATCTGTGCTTCACGTAAAGCAACAAGCTACATAGACATCACTTATTACAAGAGCTGAAGGATTTGTTGTAGCCTGGCTGCATTTCTGTGCAAGAGGTTCGTGTGAACGAACAAGAAAACCTTCGACAGCTCGTGAATAATCGTGTTAATGAGTGTAAAGCGCGCGACTTGGTGCACAGAGCTCGCGGGTTAAACTAACAACCCGCAGCCATGACCAAATCCGATTGTTTAAGTGCAAAGTGGTGTCAATTCAATTTCCCGTAAAAACCCACAGATCTTAATCAAGGGGTGTCCAAATCCCTTTAATATAACATTGCAATATTATCTTAAAGTGAATGTGATCTTTATTTGAGGCATTATAAAATGCCTTTGAATTTTGAAGGGCGTTTTCAACAGTGTATAATAAATCTCTAATTCACATGCACTTGACCTTACAGGTTTACTTTTCCAGAACATCTTATGAGATCCTGTGCATGTTGAATTTATGGATTTTATTTGTAATGAAATATGATAAACTATTCAAAAATTCAAAATGTATTTGCCACGCAAAACTGCAGTTTTAAAATTGAAAACGAGAGTAGAGGCCTATAGTCTGGAATAATAACGGCTAAAGGATATGCTGTATCCTTTTGTTAAATATTAGGCTTATTAATAGTCCAGACATACAAAACAAACGATACACATAATTCGTGTAATTATTTAAGTGAATAATAAAGAATCAGAATATTTTTGGTTGATGATTTTAGGTCTGTATATATTTACACCAGGGAGCAGGGTGACGGTGATAATAAATAATAATAATAACCTCGGATATTGATGTAAAACTTACACTGGCTCACAACTTGTCTTAGTCTTTTGTATTTATTTACATTAAACATGTAGGCCTGTGTGAGGGTGCAGTGTGTTGGCCAACCTTAGTTAATGGTTGCATGCAAGTATGTTTGATTACAAGAAGATTAAAGGCAACATACTCATTCACCCACAGTTACTTTAACCAAACTTTTACATTAGGCTGCCATTAGACCAGCACCATCATCGACAAACCAACCAGTTGAAATGTACTTATAGTTAATTTGACTTATTTTATCCACACATCTTTACCTCCTTCTGTGTGACCTGCTTCCTCGCTAACAGGGAATTCCTTCAATCCCGTTTGACTCAATCAAGTTTCTGCATTGGTTCTGTTCCTTGATGGATCCCACTGCTCACCTGCGGCTTGCACGCTTGACTGATACCAAAAAAAGGAGACATTTCTGTTGCCTTAGCAAATCACTTTTCATCATTTTCTCAACCCACATCCAAACAATCGATATTGACTTTATATGCATGAGTTTTTTGTTTCTTCATGAAGCAGTATCATTCCCACTGCCCTGAAAGTTTAGACCTATATTCATGCAACAGATACTATACAGTTTCATATATTTCTAGGCCATGCATTATATGACATCATATGCATAGTCCAGCATGTTTATATGGTGGACTACTTAGTAGAAAGGGCCACCAACTGAGCTGTGAGGAACCTGATCTGTCTCCCTGTGTTCAGCACGCGCGGAATTGGGTAGAAATTGAGGATGCGGTTTGTGCGTGAACTTATTGTTATCGCGATACTACCAAGTTCGCGCGTTAGACATCAGCAATTAGCCTAAGATACAATGAATTGTATTGTACAAGCCTATAATATCCAAATTCCATTACATCCCATCAAGTGCGTACAGCCATTTGTTATCTGTTATTTATTACCGTGAGTGTATTTTGGTAGGACTCTGGTTCCCAACCCTGACTGTGCATTAAATGAAACCTGTGATTCATTCTGAACAAACATGAGGATTTTAGGCTTTGCCCATCACAGAAACACACACAGCAATAATCCAACTGGATGTTGTTGATTTAATATTTGAATAATATTAGGCCTATGTGAATATTGGATAACATGTGTTGTGTGAGGTAGACAGGCTATATGATTTATTTGCCAGTTATTCCAAAACCTTTTTTTTTGTGAACAAATATAAATATTGCAGGCCTATTTGCAGTCTGTGCTAAGAGCCATGTAGCAAAAATTACGTTCACAATGTCTTACTTTGGCTTGCCTAGCATTGGTTATTTAAAATCATTGCAGTGTAAAATGTTACCATAAGTATAGACTGGTAAAGCTGGGTTGAATATAATTGCTGCCATAGTTGCTATTATTGCTCTCATGTTTGGGCCACCAATTCAAACTGGATTTACAGAACCACTAGAACTATGCAACACTTAAAATATCAAGGAATCTTTGCAGGTTATGTGCTGTTTGTGTGGTTTTCCTGTCTCCTGGCTGACACTAACCCTCTCACTCTCTCTCCAGCTCCAGTTGGTAAGATGATATTTGGAAATGAACCGCAACGGTCGACCTCCACTTAATACATTAACACTGTAGAGGATAATTCTGTCGTAAGTGCATTCTCAGTCACTGAATTTTAGTGAACATATTAACGTATTGGTAAACAAAAACACTACTACACCACAGCATATATAAAGATCCTTGAGGCAGATGGCAAAGATTTGCATTTCCTCGATCTGAAACTCACACTCAATATTCAAACAGGCCTATCCATTTACCCCTTATCCTATATAACTTAAAGCTGTGTGACCATAGAAACGACATTGGATAAGTCTAAACAGCCACAACTTGTCTACAATTGCCTAAAGTAGGCTAAACTTGTAGGCTTTCCCTAGGCTGGACATGTAATAGAGCCAGACTCCTAAAGGCATGTATAGGCCCTTGGCCTGCTCAGGAACATTCTTAATGACTGACACTGGACTGGTACTATTTCTATAAGGCTATACTCATATTATGACATCCTTACACACTGAAACCTAATCAATACATCTGATTGAATCACTTCAATTTGTTAAACACCCTAATTGTTGGATATTAAACAATGTGTCATATTAATGTACAGGAAATTAGATATGCATTTTGCACTTTGTGTGCAAGTAAAAAAAGAGGCTAATTAGCCTAATTGAAAACTAGTAGGCCTTTGCAAGAAGCACTATAGACATTTATTAATTTCTCGCTTCCCGTGCCATTGCGTTCATAGTTTTGATAGTCTATTCATGGGTATACCCTCCTGGTGTGACCTGTAAACTAGTCTACACTGTGGGGAGGATTATTCTCCAATGACACAACAGACAGTGTGTAATATCAGGGATTAAACCCACAGGCCTAAACAAAGTAGGCTGTATCACTGTTATTTTTCTTATTGACTTAAAACAACCAAGTAATTCACTACATAGACTAACTATTTCCTCCGTTCACATGAAAATGGAGGACATATTCTTTTATTCTGTGTTTTGGGGGTTAGGTTAGGTTGTCTATCAGAGCAGTGCAGGCGACAGGCAGTCTACAAGCCGTAAGATGATCTGGAGAGTGCTGGAGGAAAACAGGGCAAGATTCCGGGCTTGCAAGCCGAGATATCGATCTACCTCAACCACCTAGACAAAGCCTTACCTGTTTCCTCTGTCCATACTTTATTTTATGCAGTCTAATGCTTGTTTTGTTTGACTTTTCTTTTATTTCCGTGGATCTGAGCTTTGATACACTTTTGGGACTACATAAACAGCGTGTTCTCTCTGGACATCTCCTCCCGTCGAGCTCCGGTGGCAGACAGAGAGAGAGAGAGAGAGAGAGAGAGAGAGAGAGACCACGACCACCCCTCTCCCCGCCTCACGGCTCACAGCGGAACAGAAAATTGCTCTCCGTTGTGTCTCGAATCAGACCAGCCATAAAAGTTTTCATTCAGAAGCACAGTGTCCAATAACATCCAACGTGAGATACAACTAATTACTCCATTATGGCCCCCAGTTAATGTTTCATAAATTGGATCCACTAAAAGGTCGTTTATTATTTATCAGGCTTCTCCTTGAGCTGCTTGTTAAACATATCAAGATTAGTTTCTGGGCCTTGTTTGGCCTAGCTAGCAGAGGTATGCCATACAGTCCATACAAGCGTGCCTCCTGAAGGTTTTTTAATCCTTTTTCCATAGATTTTCTTTTGAAACATAACATATTATATTACAATTTAGACTAAGTGTAAAGTTAACACTAGTTAGTCAAGTCATTTGGTCAAGTATAATTTGGGAACCGACTATTTTGAATCAGAAATATAGGATTCTTTTCAAAACACTCATAATTAATAGGTGCCTAATACATACATCTCAAATGAAATCAGTTTAGCTGACTGATAAGTGGACTCTCGGCTGAGTGAACGCTGGCCCGGCAGACATCCAGCCGCTTGTGCACCTGCCATGATGTTGCTTCCCTCCCTACATGATCGTTCTGTGTTTACATCACATTCAGTGATGCAAATCAAGATGCACGGGACTCTACATAATTATGTATGCCCATGCCATAAAAGCCCCACTGAAGACTGACTGTCACCGCTAATGTATGGTCTATGCAGTCTTTTAAATACATGCCTGCATCTTTCCTTCGGGGAATCAGGAAAGAATTACAGGTATTTGCGTGATTCGTGATCCGCAGACAGCCAGATCCGTAAAGTGGATAGCGCGTGCATTAGTGCTCATGAGCGCGTAGGGGTCAAAGCTCTTAGCTATCTAAACTAGCTAACTATGTTCTCGAAACTAGGCAATTCCTCAAGCATTTGAACTGTAGTTCATCATTACACTAGTAGCCTAACATAGACAGTAGGCTATTCATTCTAATATGTAAAGGCTTTGGCACAACTAGATTCATAATGTGTGTGCATGTGAGTGAGTGTGTGTATGTGGGTGCGTGTGTGTGTATGTGTGTGTGGTTATAAGAGGATGGTGGCTGCACCACTGTAGAAACAGGGGTGTTTGAAGTGCCCTCCACCTGACCTGAGCTCCCGTCTCTCTAATGGTCTGTTCACCAGCCTGGGATTCTCTCTCTCTCTTTCTCTCTCTCTCGCTCCCCCTCGCTCTCTTTATACATCTCTACCCCTCTCAGCACCTCAGTTCATCCCCTTTATCCCTACCTATATCCCTTTGCACCCCTTACTCACTCTCTTTCTTTCTTTTCCTCTCTCTCTCTCTCCCTCCCTCTATCTCTCATACACTTCCTATTGCTCTCTATCTCTATATATATAAGTAGGATTGATAGAGATATAAGGAAACGGAGTGTTCTCGTTCATCACGGGTAATAATGATGCAGAAACAGCCTCCAACCTCTGTGTCCTCCCAGCGTCAACATCGCAGAAACCTCTCATCGTTACAGCTCATGTTGTACTCCTCAGTAAATAATCACTACAATCTCAACAGTCATCATCGAATGTCGGCCACTGGCCTATCATTCCAGGCAGCCTTCAAGTCCTCACGTCCAATTACAACAGACACTGACTCCACTAGATATTTCTTGTTAACGTGCTCCTGTGTGAACTTAGCTATAAGCTAAAAAGCTGACAGTCAACATGTCTACTAGTCACAAGGAGCAGAGGAGGATGGGAATAGATGTGTCCAAAAACAGATGAAGAATACATCTACATATTTGTGTTATTTTGTTGTGAAGTTATTTCCAGTTCATGACTTTGGTGGTTTACGGTCTATGCTGCATGTTCGTTTGTGACAAGGATGCTGTATTTACTGGAGGATTGTTGTGGGTGAAGCATGAAAACATTGAACAGCTTGTTGTCCTAGTTGTGGTGGTGATGTTTATAAAGATTAGCTCCCAACAGAAACACACACACGCCAGTGACTCACAGCCACAATCACGGACATGCTTCCATTGCAAATCCACAACAGTTGGAAGCATAGCTTCATTAAAATATACCTCTTTGGTATATTATGGTGCAAGTGTCACTCAAATTTGAATAACCTAGCAAGCCAATAAATATTAGCATGTTCATAAAGTTATTATTAAAACACACCAACATAAATGTAATTATTTAACAAGAGGGTCCAGATGATGGGGAAACACACCTTAAATTGGTTTCGACCAATAAGGTTCTCCCATGTTTGACCCCCCCCCCCCATCACACACCCACCGGCCACAACCAAGACTCCCCCATTTATTGGTTTGCGTACCTGCGTGGCATGTTGAGATAACTACAGTGGACTTCTGATGCTCTGAAACAATGGGCGTCCCCAGAGAGTGCCCATAATCGTACTATGCTGCACACCTGCCAACCTCTCAAGTCACAAAATACACCTTGTTTTTCACATGGCTAAAGAACACACAAGTTTGTTCACTCAGGCATTAGATTTGGGGCTAATCCCTGCTCTTTCCAACATGTATCAAGTTAAACAGGATTGCTGTTCATGTAGTGTAGCCTATTTAAGAGCATGGTTTTTGCAGGTTCATTTCCATTTCCTACCAGAGCATGGTGGTGGATGGATGTGTTACCTTGAACAATGTGCTCTGCTACCCACATTGCTTTGTTGTTAAGTCTCCATCATCCTAAAACAAAATAAAATGGCGTGTTATGACTGTGAGACCAGTGAATTTTTCCTGTATTCCTCTCTCCCTCTTCACTCCTACCTGACTCCTTTCTCTCTCTCTCTCTCTCTCTCTCTCTCTCTCTCTCTCTCTCTTCCTTCTCCCTCTCTCTTCCTTCTCTCTCCCTCCCTCCCTCCCTCCCTCTCTTTCTTCTCTCTCTCCGGTGTTTGGAGCGGCAGTCTCCGGTTCCCGCCCCGTGATGTGATGCTCACCCATGCTGCGCGTGTTTACCGTCGTAATCAAGGTCCATGTAACTTGTTTGTGAAATGTTGTGCCTTTATGTTTTAGAGGTGCTATATAATTTGCAAATAGTGGGGCATGAAGTCACAGTTTGATTAAATTGCTGTCTGCGAAAAGATGAAAACAAAAGAAAGGATTGTACTAACAGAAGAGATGTTTGCAGCGTTTGAGAATAAGTGATATCTGTATACAAGACAAAACATTTCACTCCGCAAATTCAAAAAATTTGCATTTGGGTTTTTAATAGATTTTAACGCACATATAGGCTCTTGCAATCCCACAAACCCATAAACTCTAACACTAGATGTTAAACCTCTTAAATTTTAAATGAAAAAAGCGTGACTATTTTAAGTGATTTATTCGATATCCTGGTGGATCAGTCAATCTTTGGTGATAAATTGGCGAGAGCTCCTGGGTTACTAGCAAGTGTTTCCCCAACATGTCCCGAAGTTTACTGACAGAAAGGCGGCTGCGCTTCCAAACAGTCTCCCCGGCCCCAGGGACAGGCCTGCCGGGGGCTCAGGCACACAAACACGGGTCAGGGGACTCATCTACCCAGCCTGATTAGACATGTTTCTTCAAACCAGATGCTGCAAAAAAACCAACAAAAAAAAACACTCTAAATGTTTATTTTCTCTTATTAAAACTTTGGTTGAATATGAATGGGTTAGACCGGTTAAATTATTATTTTGTTAACAGAGGAAGTGTTTTAAGGGTCAAAACAAAATACTTCTAATACTAAAACTAGACTGCATCTGTTTTGTTACATGCTTTTTGACACCTTGCCACGAAGGTCTCTATTTTTTTAAGTGCAAATTACATTAGCCTAACCTGTTATTTTTTCCACGCATTGAAACTGATTCAATTTATATTCTAATGCCATTCTTTCGTCTTTGCTGTCACATTAATTTTATTTGCGTTGTCTCGCTTGCCTTATGCGTTGATCACAGAAAATATAAAATGACATGCATTGTAGAAGTTGCCAAATTTTTTACGGTTTTATTTTGAGTGATAGTGGCGCTTGTAAGACTACGTTAACGTTAATCAGCGCCCATCAGTAACACAGGGGCAGGTGTTGTTGTTAAGGACTGGGAGACCCCAGCTGCACCCCCACCATACTAATAGCGGATTTGAAACTTGTGAACACGTTGCAGAGGAAGATGAAATTCACCAGGGATGACATTTGCCTTGTTCCCCCAATACCCAGAGCAGGAGATTAAACCTTGTCACTGTTGACATGTCTGCCAGTCAGACGCAGCTCCATGTAACTCTCCCCGTTAATAATCAGCTTTCGGGGAGTCTCTCTCTCCCATGCTCCCTAGGTGCCTGCACCTGAAAACGCAACAACAGAAGAAAAAAAAAAGAGAAAAAAGGTCTTTTTCAGAGGTCTTGCTGTGAAGGTTTCTAAAAATTTGTGAAAATAAAAGGACGTAGACACTCCTCCTTCCCACCACCAGCTGTGTCTTATCGCGGTGCCCGGGTTGCCTCTGCCACCAATGTCGCAGACCAATTATCTACTTGGAATCGCGGGAGTTGACTCAACAAACTGCCGCCGTGCTGCGCAGGCTCGGGCCGGCGGTGAGGGGAGATCTCGCGCTTCTCTCGAGCTTTCACCCCGGATCAATGGCGGCATCACAAAGACTCAGCCGTTATTCTCCGTTGCTCTCCCTACACCAACCACCTCTCTCCTTTCATCGATCCACCTCACAAAGGAAGTCTATGTCCCTATTTATTTACAACCGTGTCTAAAGTTTAATTACTCACCACTGGCTGTTTACAAATTGACTCAGAACAAATAAAGAAATAAAAATGTCCTGTGTGTATACGTTGCTGATTATTTTGTTTTCTTTGGTAAAAGATCCATCAGCGGTACATGGTTCTATGGGTTCGACAGGGGCTGATGGCACCAGCAGCAAAGCTATTAGACTGCCCCGGTGAAACCGGCGCAACCCAGTTGAAAATCAATGGCGCGCTGATTAGTCTGATGACAGTAAATTCACAGTTGCTACCGGGAGTGTCCAGACAGACACGGAGGTGTTCAGCAAATAAGCTCCACTTGTCTGCACACAAAGACAATTCAGCCATCTTTGTTTATCAGGTGTAAAGATGGGGAGTGATTGCTGCTGGGAGGATATCCCCCTACAGCAGCATCAGCTCTGTTGTTCTCAACACATTGCCTGTCATAGACCTATCAAAGCAATTTTCATCACATTGAGATCTATGGAGTTGGAGTTTCACAATGCTTCGTTATTAGGCTATCGATGATATTACAAACATGGTATCTCCTTTTTTCAAATCATAGCGCCTGTATGGAAAAGATCATTGCCACACATTTTTGAATAGGCAACGGAGAATTGAAGTAATAATACCAATTGACCATTCTCAAAAAATAATTGTTTTAATTGTATGTTTTTTTGTTCGTTGTGCCATTCGTTAAATCCTATACTTCACCTATCCGTATTGCAATGATCTACAATTAAGCACTGTGGCATGATGATGTCCCGTGTTTGGGGATGCGCTCATATGCTCGCCCTCTGGACCCACATGCTTCCGGCATAGTGCTGAGATGTTTATTTAGCTGCTGTCTCATTTGTTTTCAAACTCATCACTGCAAAGTTTCCGCAGCAACAGTCTCCCCCGCCCACCACACTCAGCCCGTCACACCGCCCGCATGCTCCAAGCTTATCTGAGAATCTCTCTGTGGACAAATTGCTCAGTTACGTTTGTTGTGAGAAGTTGGGGGGAAAAGAGAAAAGAGAATGTTCCTGAAGTGTTGTTTTTTTACACCACAGATCCAGATCAATCTGCAAGCGGTGAATGGATATTATTACACAGCATGGGGTGCAAAGGAGACTAGGCTTGAGGCTTCACAGAGAGAGGGATGGAGAGCGAGAGAGAGAGAGCGAGAGCAGGCGACGAAGAGGCTCCTCTCTCTCTCTCTCTCTCGCACGCGCGCTGCAACAGGGCAATTGTTGACACGCTTTTTCCTGCCAATCTACAGCTCTCCTCCAACTGTGGCTGCCATGGCAACCTGTTCCTACCCGTTGCGGCTGCTCGCAGACCCTCACTTACAGAGTTGTGTGTCTCCATGATTGGGGAGTCATAAAGAGACCGGGAACGGCCTTCACAATACAACACGGCTACTCGCTGCCCAATGATTGCTCTCGGTGGGCAGGGAATAGAAATAGCCTGACAAGGCCCACAGTCATTTGATTTCTTCTCCCAGACAGCGAGATCCGAGTGAGAGCATGCATTTGCTCAGTCTATCAGTGTTCAGTGTGTGTGAGTGGGAGAAAGGGAGAGGGTGTCTGTGTTTGCCATCGATTTGTGTGTGTCTTCCTACAGCATGTGCGTGTGTGCTCGCATGCTTTCTCAAACGTTTACTGGGATTAATGTTATGAGTCTACCCCAGTGATCAGATAAAACCAGACAAAAATATTCTTCATCCTAAAACAGAACAACAGGGACCTTTATCAGGTGATTTAACTTCAGATTTCCCCTGACTTTTAAAAAACTGAATAGGATAGATACTTGCGTACACACACAACATCACACACACTCATACACACACTCATACACACACTCATACACACACACACACACACACACACACACACACACACACACACACACACACACACACACACACACACACACACACACACACACACACACAAGGACAGTCATCCCAGAGTCTTAATCTGTTTCTTTTCCTTGCAAGGAGCAGCAGCAGGAATGCTCTCCGATGTCAGTCTGCAGGCTATATTGAGCTATCACTTCAACACTCAACTCGGTAACCCATACCTGGGGGTGTTTAGCAGGAGTGAGCTGGGGGAGCGGAGAGAGCAAAGCTTCACACTGTTACCAGAGAACATAAAAGAGCTTTATCTGAGCCAGATGTGATTAGATATACAGCACCACCACTGGCTTGGGTGTGTATGTAGCACGGTTTTGGTGTGTGTGTGTGTTTACATGTGTGTTCAAGACTAATCTGTGTTTAAAGTGGACCTCAACATGATGGTGCACCTCTAAGATCACCCAGCAGTCACGGTGGACCACCACACATGTTCTCCTGCCTGCCTGCCTCTCCTCTCCTCATCGCATTGTTTGACTGTGTTTAATTCCTCGGAGGTGGAGACTAACTGCCACCCCATAACCATGGATACTGGAGAAACAGTGGATGAGAGTGGAAAGTTTGAATTTCTGGACAATCACACTAACACAGTCCAGTTTTGAAACCAGTGCAGGGGAGCAGAACCTAAGATGAAGAATTCAAACTTCAGTGAGCCAAAAAAAAAAAAAAAAATTCTTATAGAAAGAATTCAACCAAAGACCGAATCACTATTAGTGTAAATTCCATGCCCTCTGTCCACTTTATGACCACGATGAATCAAAACCCTGTGGATGAACCCTGTATGAACCCTGTGGATTCTGTTGCTTTCCTAGTTAGTCAGCCATTGGTTCTTCGATAGACACGCTGCTTTTGATCAGGTACACTGAACATCATGGCTTCCTGGCATCACGGTGGAGGACAGCGGCCTGTTTAAGATGCACAGGATGGTGCCGCATGTCACTTTAGTATCTGCTGAGAGCCTGGCTCCTGTCTGACGCCCATCGCTAGAGTGCTGATATCATTCTGAAGGCTTTGACACCTATGGAGATTGAACCGAGCGGAACATCTTTCACACAGAATATCTTTTGAGAGATAAATATGTTGTGCTATTTCCGAACGCCATTAGAGACATTTTGCATTGTTATGCTTCGTTCTCTGTCCTTCCTTAGAGATTGGAGAGGGCACAGCGGATCACACATTAGCAGCGTTTTAGACCGAGCACTGCTGTCAGGAAATTGCTGCAGAGAAAAATTCTTATATGCCATTGTTGAAAAGCTGTCATTTTATCATGTTTCAGAAGTTATCTATCCAGTGAAAATTGTTAACTGCTGCTAAAATTGCCTTGTAAGTATTAGGACAATAGCAATCCCCTGAACAACTGGGACTTTGTCAAGCCAAGTTAAGTAGATTTTTTTCTCTCTCTCACTGTGTTTCTTTGAAGTTTTGTGAGATTGTTTATAACCACTAGAACTGTATATATCCCCCATCCCCCCCCAACCATGCTCCCTAACAATATTGAGCTTAACGTTTCAAGACAACATGCAACATGCAAATGAACTCCCCCTATAAAGAAGTAATCTGTATCGCTGTGTGTGTGTGTGCGTACATTTTAGCTGTGTGTGTGTTAAAAGGAAATCCTGAGCACTCATTCTTTTGAAGCTATGATTGTACGTCTCTCTTAACGCGGCCATTGTAGGTTTGCATACATTCCAGGTGATCATGTGACATTACCAGACAAGTAGCAAGGCTCACTCAGTCAGTACATTCATGAGAAGCTTTGCTACTTTGAGAGGTTGACCTGATGTAAACACTCAACCTGTCCTCACTTCCTCCACATTCTCCTGTCATCACGCGTAAAATCCCTTCCCTAAAAAACAAAAATGTATTTTGTTGTGTTAGCTATACATTTAATTCCAATTAGCACTCATTTCATTTGTGTGATTCTGTTACTTCACTTATCAAGCAGAGCCGGTTCATGGAGAGCATTGTTCCGTCAGGTCTGTGATATGCTTTGATGCTGAAATAGAATCCTATGATACTAAAACAATCCGGCTTTGTCTTCTAAATAAAACGTCATCCGAAACGTTTGACAAACTGTTACATGCATGCTCGTTTTGGTGAGATACTGTGTAAAATGTGTGTTCTGTAGATACTGTACAGATCCAGTACAGATACAGTATGTTTGTGAGATTCAACAGACAGCAGACGAAAGAAGCAGTTCAACAGCTGGGCTTCATCGCTCAGTTCCCTCAGCTTACAGGGAAGCTCGCAGGGTCGACTGGTCCTAATTTGTTAGAATACTTATTCACTTCAATGCATCCATCTCTCCTTACTTCCTTGTAGTTGAGCATTTAAAAAAAAGAACTGTGGAGCTTTTTGGTTGTTGTTGTTGTTGAAAAAATGTCTTGTTCCATGTAACCTTTTTCTATGTATTTATATATTGAGTGATATAACTTATTGTCAATTTTTCAATAAAACTAAGATAGTATGTGACTACTTACCTGCTGGTTGTATATACAGCCTTGAGTTGTTTACAGGCTGACAGTGAATGTGGTGGCTGAGGGATCAGAGCAGCCAGTCAACCAGCCAGCCAGTCAGCCAGTCAACCAGCCAGCCAGCCAGACACTCAGCCACACTGCCAGCAAGCCAAATGAGCGGCCAGTCATCCAGTCAACCAGTCAGCCTGCAAGGGACCAATTGTGATTGTGGAGTTAAGGTGAGTGGAGGTCATACAGAGAGGAAGAGACAGGCCCCAGCTGGACCAGAGCTCCTAGCATGGCGCCCCCAAGTCCAGGAGATCTTTCACTGGGGAGCTTTGAAGCTGTACTCCACACCACCATCCACGTCAGCAGGAGAGCAGTGGTTACACTCATGTCTAAACACACAGGTGCATGCTCTTTCCATCTCTCCATCCCTCTCTCTCTATCTCTCTCTCTCTCTCTCTCTCTCTTCTCACTCTTTCTCTACCCCTCTCTCCATTTCTCTCTTCCCTCTTCCTCCCTCTGACTAGCTCTACACACCCACACAAACCCAGAACAGGCTGACTTAAACATGAACTCTCCATGTAAACAGTGTATTAGACGTCAAGTGACGGCCACACCTGGGTCTGAGGCTGGGGCTGAGGGACTGAGGCTACAGGCTGGGATGGGGGGTGGGAGGTGTACGGTTGAGGCTGGAGATCTAAGGCCAGCAGGCTGGCAAGATATAAAGATTGAAGGGCTGGCAAACTAAGAGGCTGGGGATGAAGGAGACGAGGTCAGAGGTTGGGGGTATGGGAGATAAGGCTGGGGTTTGGGGTGGGGGAGGCTGAAGTTTGGGTGGGCGAGGCTGGAGTTTGGGGTGGGGGAGGCTGGGGCAGTTCTAAGGGGAAGTTATGCTGCATGGCCAGAACACTGACATATAGCCCTATAATGAGGTGAACAAGTGGCTGTTGATGGATGAGAGTAGAATGTTGGAGGGAGAGGGGAGAGGAGAGTCTGTTGGAGAGAGACCCTGGGGAGGAGTGGGGGGGGGGGGGGGGCTCCCTGGGGAGGGATAGATCACGAAGCTGGTGCAGTAACGCTGTTCTGACTGAAAGGCTCATACAAAACATTGATACCGCAGATTAGGTAACGTCAGGGGGAAAGTTCAGCGCTCAGTTATTTGGAAAGTCGTCATGATCTATGGAGCAATGAGGGACTCAACTGCAGGAGAGGCTTAGTGGGTTCTCCTGATTCACGTGGGTAAGACTGATAAGGTTTTGTAAGTCTTTTGCTGCTTGTAGTTCAGTTAGGGGGGAGGATGGGGGGTTGTGAGATTACGTACTTCCATATTTGACAGTCTTAAAAGGGGAGTGAATTGAGTTAGATTAGGGATAGTCACAGGAGTTGCTGCATTCATTATTACTCTCATAACCTTACACCCTAACCCCCCAGCCCACCCACACACACATACACACACACACACACACACACAATGTTTAGATAGATTTACTTGATCAACAGACTTCTCCATTTGCTTGAGTGACAGCCGTCCTTTCTTCTACTGGCTTCCAGACTCATCAGTCCAGCGCCCTAAGACACAGTAACACACTTCTTCTCCTCTCCTCGTTTGGATCGTGTGTGTTGTGGTTGAAGCAGATGACAGATTTTCTTCTTTTTTTTCTCATGCTGCATCCCGCCTCTGCTCTCACATTATTTTTGTGGCTCCCATCTTCTAGCTTAGCTGCCGCAACAGACGCACAAGCTGAATAAATTGACACTGGTGAACTGAGTCCTGTGTCACCCCCCTCCCCTGTGGGACACCAGGATGTGAGTGTGTTCTTGATTCCATTTCTGATATTTGCACACATTTTTACTCTGAAAATAACATTCCCCTTGAGCGTGTACACACACTCTCACACTCGATCCACCCGGCGCTACACACACACGCGCGCGCACGCTCACACTCGTGCATGCACAGGAAATGCACACGCTCACACTGAATGACAGGGTTGCAGAAACAGTCATCTGTCGCAGCAGTGTTGTGAGCCTCATTTAAATGTGTTTCGATAAGTTAATGTAATCAAATAGACGAACGCTGCATATCATTTAGTGAAGGCATGTTGTCTGAAGGGAGCTGACAGGGACGGTTTATTTAGGTCTATTGTCTGCATGAGCGTCAGAACGCCACCCTTTGATTTCAGCTTTTGCTTCATGGTTTTACTCACTGTGTGTGTACTGAAACAAACAAAACACTGATGTTTTGTTCGTTATCATTACCTCCCTCCTTCATGCACACACACACACCAACAAACAGACTTACACACACACACACACATACACACACACACACACAAACACACACACACACACACACACACACACACACACACACACACACACACACACACACACAGAAACTCTCAAACACTTGTAGGCACAAGACAGACAGATACCTATAATCATAACAACCTGGTGTGTGTGTGTGTGTGTGTTTGTGAAGACCTGACAGTGTTGACCAAAGCTAAGTCAAACACACGTTCTCTTCAGGTCAGTGTGCCTGACTCTGCCAACCTGTGCTGCTAAAGCTGTGGCTAGCCAGAACGTACAGGTACATGGAGAAATCTACATAATGATGTTATTTTTATGTAACCTAGAGAAATACATGCCCCGACTGAAGGTTGTGCCACGTGACAGTCCATGAGGTGATAGTAGACCTTACCTGACAAGTAAATAGCTTGTCAACTAGTAGTGTATGTATAGTGTTTTCAGCAAACACGAAGATAAATGTGCAACATCTTTAAAAAAAAATATATATAAAGACAGTTATGTTTTCGCATTGTTTCTTTCGATATGAAAACATGGTAGTCAAGGCGGTTGTCTGACTGCCATCGCTCACCTAATTAGTGCACATGTGCAGACTCGGTTTGGAAACATCCCATAATACGCAAAAATGTGTTATGAAAAATAAAACAAACGACTGGAAGAAGGGAAAAAAAGCAATATGTGCGACGTAGTAAAAAAAAACTAGAAGTTGTGCGGTTTGTGTTGTTACTTCAGTTCGACAGACAGTAATTAAACCGCCTGACTGTGATCAATGTCAGAAGGCTGTCATAATAACCGTATCATCCCTGCCAGTGTTCCAGGCATCGTGTGTCCCCTTCACTGCACGGTAATGTGTTGCATATTATAATAACATCTAGTGAATCCACCATCATCCAAATAAGAAACTCATTATCGGTGATTGACAGCTTGTCAACAACGATCCAATAACAACAATTCCATGATGGCCCATGCTGAAATGAATTACGTAGTTTTATTCTGTAGTTCGTAGTCACTCGTTTGACTGGGTGCTCGGCCAAAACAATTTGTATAACAGAATAACTTTCAATATTATGCATTAACGTGAACATGTTGCCATGTAACCAGGTTTTTCCGTAAAAAAACTATTCTTCGATATTGTACCTTATTAACACACAAACACCGTGCGACACAAGCCCCTCATTAAATGTTTGGAGATAACATGTATGTGTTGCATGATTCACTGGGTGTCAATAGCTTTTCTATTCCTGCCATTGAGATCCGTGTGTGGACTGCCTCATTACGCTAGGCTGTGGTGAAAAGGTGTTCCATCGCTCCAGACGAGACGGTCAGGGGTATTGAAGAACAAGGACGGAAACCGAGGATAAAGAAAAAAAAGAGAAGAGTTAATTCACACTCCTCCGCGACCCGGGCGCTCCTCTCCCCTCCGGAGTGGCAGAGCGGCGCTGGTCGCTGATTGTGTGACCCTCCACTCCTGATCCCTGGTGCTTCGCCAGAGCCCTTTCCTACGCCATTAATTGGTTTTGTTGGTAAATCTGTTCATTACGCCGTTAATGGCTGTTAACTTTGAAGGGAATGAGTGGCTTAAGAGGGCTTGACCTGGTGAAGGCTGGGGGGGGGGGGGGGGGGGGCTGGGGGGGAGCTGGGGGTGGTGTGGTGGGGGGGCTCTGAATGAATGTGTGACGTGTTCACCTAGTTCTCTATGCTGTTGGATAGAGAGAGGGTGGGCAGGGGCGGTTGGAGGGTGGAGTGGTGGAGGGGGGTGAAGGGGGCCTTTGTTGGCTTTGTTTGGGGGTAGCGGGGTAGGGGGCTCCCTGTCCGTTCAAGAGCCCAGTGCAACCATAGACTGAACACCCCTATTAGCCCCCCTGAACCGATCCATGCCTCAATAAAGGCTTCTCCTCTCTTCTCTTCTTTTCTCCTCTCTTCTCCTCTCCTCCTCTCTTCTCCTCTCCTCTCTTCTCCTTTCCTCTCCTCCTCTCTTTTCCTCTCTTCTCTTCTCCTCTCCTCTCTCCTCCTTTCCTCTCCTCTCCTCTCTTCTCCTCTCCTCTTTTTTCCTATCTTCTCCTCTCCTCTTTTCCTCTCTTCTCCTCTCATTTTCTCTCTTCTACTCTCCTCCCTTTTCCTCTCTGTTTTCTTCTGTTTTCTTCACCCTCTTCTCTTGTCCTTTCTACTGCTTTAGAACAAGCTAGAAAATAGAGAGAAAGAGAGAGGAGAGAAAATGGAACGTGCTCACAGTTTATAGAAAAGTTTTTATTTGACAGTAGCAACAACACATCTGGGAAGGCGACAGCATGCTGTGGTTATTAATCAATAATGTCATCTCCACCCTGTAATTTCCATAAAAACATGTCTCTCTCTCTCCAGCTCCAGCATTGTTCACATGTCACATGCAAACCCAGAAATGAAATACAAGCTAATGTGCAGGTACAGCACAGTAGGATTGTCCCAGGTATATTTGACATTTACAGTAGACACACACACACACGCATGCACACACACACCAGCTCCAGTAACACATTTAACTGTGTGTGTGTGTGTGTATAGGTGGGGGATTTCACCTGTTTGATCTCTGCCAGAATGGCTTTAAGCTGGCTATTCTTGACAACCACAAACTACCATCCAACAGCCACTAACTACAACCAATTATCCACTGCCAGTGAGTTGACTGCAGTGTCTGTAAAATCTGAAGCCATGGGCAGCTGATTTTGTGACCATATAAGGCAACTGTGTCCTCCAGAAGCAGTCAGATAAAGTGTCACTGATATGTTCTACCCCTGGAGTTATACCACAGAAGTGTCCTACTGTACATTTGTCAGGGTTTTTGCCAGATAACAAGAATATGCTCTCCGGCAGATTACCTTCTTAGATAAAAGTGAAGAAAAAAAAAACTATACCTAGACTGATGATTCATGAGGAATCCTAATTACCTTCTTAGATGAAAGAAAAAATATATATAGGTAGATTGTGGTCCATGAGGAATCCTATGCCATATTTTTCCTTGTAGGTTTATAAGCACGGCCCTTCTAAAGGTGTAAATCTGTTGAATGTTTGTATCATATGCTTTTATGTATTTTATTTTTGCCATGGATATTTTTTTCACTAAGGATCTGTGAGATAAGGACCTTGAGATGTTACAGGTGTGGAAACAGCTCGGTAGGCTGCGTTCCACCCTGTACTCTACGTTGCTTTGCATCAAAGTGACTGCTGAATAAATGTGTTAGTATTATTACATTAGAATTAAAATAATCTCTCTGTTACACCCATTGTAGGTTTCCAGTTCAGGGTGCTAGTCTGTGTGCAGGAGCATTGAAACAACCCTAGCAATGTCCTCTGTGGAAGATAACTGGACTGTTTTCACATGTGGGTGATTTGGAACATCTTAGCCAGGTTCCTGTTTGCTGACACAAGTCTTTATTTTAGTCCTGGACTGTTTGATGATAAAACTTGAGATTTAGCTTGGTTGTTTGCCGATAAAGTTTGAGCCAGGTTGTTTGCCGATAAGGCCAGTGTTTTAGTTGTGTTGGGGTCAGGTTGTGTGGTGTTTGCCGTCAGGGTGTGCTAGTGAAAGAGCCCTGCTGCTCTTCAAGGTACAGGGAGTCTGGCGACACTAATCTCAGACACCTGTGTTGGCAGCCTGCTTTACAACATTATTTTGACCCTGGAGAGATGGGATAAAGTGTTTGTGTGTGTGTGTGTGTGTGTCTGTATGTGAAAGGGAGACAGAGAGAGAGGGGGAGAGAAAGAGGGAGAAAGAGAGGGAGGAAGAGAGAGAGGGAGGGAGAGTGAGAACAAGAAGGAAGAGAGAGAGAGAGAGATAGAGAGCGGGAGAGAGGGGAGAGAGGGATGGAGATAGAGAGAGTGAGTGAGAGATGGAGATATAGATAGAGAGCGATAGGGAAAGATAGGGAAAGATCCAACGGACATTTCTGAACTGGGCTGTTCCTGTTCTTATGTGAAACAGAAAAATATGTCACATTAGAAACATGTTTGCACATGATTTATCACAAAATCACATCAAAATCCGATGTTGTGAGCAGACCTGTTTAAACTGAACACAGAGTGGGAAATGATGATCACTGTGTCCCTCTGCCTACAACGTGACCCTTTTAAACAAACACACGAGGGTCCTGGGAACCTTCCCACCATTACACCCCTCTCAGGTGAAGAAGCAGGGATGGGCCATTAGTCCAACTACACACACACACACACACACACACACACCAGAATCTGCACACATGGAAGAGATACCACTGGAGTCTCAAATACATTGCAATAGAGGGTCCAAAAACACAGAAACCTTCCTAGAGAGATAGGTGGTAGACAGTTAGAAAAAAAAGAAGAAAAAAAAGAAATCACCCATCACACACCCACTCCCACACACATGGACACACACCCTGGTCTGAAGAAATAGCAGCCCAGGAAGCCCTACCCCCCCACCCCCTCCCCTTGAGCTCCTTAGCCCTGGGCTCTTCTTTGCCTGCAAAATAAACAGCAGCGATGGTGTGGAATGTCATCACACACTGCCACTGGATTGATGTGCTTAGCCGTCTTACAGAGTTGTCCAGTAGGCAGGCAGAGAAGATGAGGTCTTGGAAAACAGGCAGCGATGCAGAGGAGGGAAAGTAACCTAAGATGCTAATGATCTTAGCTATTAGAAATGGTTGGGGGGGGGGGGGGGTGGAGGGGAAGGGAGAGAGAGAGAGAGGACAGGGGAGAGACAAGAGTGAGGAGAGAGAGAGAGATCTAGGTGTAACTGGAGAGGACTGGGCTCACCCCTGAAAGGTACAACAGTCACCGTCCCTTCAGGGTGGTGAAGACAAGATGGCAGTTCTTTATGAATAATTTCTCCCCAGAGCCTCCAGGGCACCATTAGTTGTGGGGAGCCTGTCATGTTCTGAAGGGGTTTAGCTTGTTTTGTTGTACTTCTGAAAGAGAAAACACACAAAACACACACACACATACTTATGCTGACGTGCTTTGGGGATGTGCCTGGCTTAGTAGCACTAAACTGTGAGTCCTTATAACCCAATGTACCTTGTGACTAATATACTATGCACACTGGTACATTGATTAATGCACATTCATACCTAACATTCATCCATTTGCAGTAAAAAAAAAACAACTAAACTGTTGGCTGAAGGGCTGGCTCTCTAATGATAAAGGTTGTCTGTCATGGCAATGTACGATTGTTATCTAGTGGCAATGCTAGGTGTTGATGATAGAGAGTCATTTCTTCAAGAAGGCACCTCAGACACAGAGACGCTGTTGCTTCCTGACAAGACTCCTGCCTGCCTGCCTGCCTGCCGGCCTCTGCTCATCTCCGAACAGTTTGATTTCGTGTTCCCACATAAAAAAAAAAACAATTCTGCCAGCTTGCTGAAATTCAACATCACCTCTTCACTTGAGGCTCTCATACAGGGTTCTCCCTGCAGAACACCCTTGAAATGGCAGAACCTGTGGTGAGAGAAAGGTCTTCCAGGCTGGCTTCTGAAGGCTAACTGTGTGAGTGGTGACGTCTTTCTTCTAAAGGTGCTCTGTTTGGTTTCTCTATATAGAGGTGGTCTATCTCTACCTAGCTAGTCAGAGGTGCTGTGGACAGACTGGAGAGGCAGGTTCTCATGCCTGGACAAGCCTAGTCATCCTCAGACAGGTCTGTGTTGTACTGCATGGGATTCTGGGCCAGGTTTACCTAACACTAGCCAATTCTATGTCCACCTGCAGAGATAGGTGCCAACGCTGCGCTCACCTCTCTGCTTCAGCCACGTCTGAAATAGGTGACCCCTGTGACACACACGTACTCACACACACACACACACACACACACACACACACACACACACACACACACACACACACACACACACACACACACACACACACACACACACACACGCACACCACATACCCGTACTCCTTAAATGTATATGGCCATATCCCTTCTCGCACTCTCTCTCTCGATGGTCTCCCTTCATGGAGTTACCTTGGTAACCGGTGACCTCGCTAATGATCCTTATCGCTGGTTGCCAAGGTGACAGGCGGTCTAGGCTGGATGAGGGTCTGGGTTGGCTGCAGGTGTGGTGTGAACCTGATTGACCCACCCCACACCCCGCACCCCACCCCCCCCCCACACCCCGCACCCCCCCCCCACCCCCACCCCAAACCCAGTTGACAGCCAGCGTCTCCATCCAAGTTCACATAGACAGGATTATTAGCAGCACAGAGCTTATTAGCAGCACAGAGCTCCAAGCTTGTTCAGGTACCACTAACAAACCGCAGAACGCAGGGAGGCAAAGAATGCAGGGAAATTACCTTGGATACGTGGCATCTGAGAATGTATGTGTGTGCTTTGCTACTTGCTGATTGGATAGCGTCCTGCTCTCAATCCTTCCCACCGTGCTGTGCGTTTAGACACACATCTTGTAACTTCAAGTTTGTAAATACATTTAATCAATGTTACATTTACGTACCGTAGGGTAGACAATTTCTTCAACGATACACATTTGAACTAAAGTACCGCACCTTTCCTCAATGCCTCACATGAACTTCAGAGTGTGTGAGCTGTTCAACACTAAAACTCATCACTGTCTCAACAACTTCATAATAGTCCTCAGGTGCGATCGTCAGGGCTATAACCAAGGACTGGTGTCTAACCTCATGTCATACTTACAGAGGTGTATAGCAACCTGTCTGAAGTACCTGTCCTCCGCCATCCAAGCTCACAGGTTGGGTGTCTGCTGGGGTGCTAGCCAGCTAGCGTTAACAGCTAGCTCCATCTCTGTCTTTGCCTCCCTCCATCTCGCTCCTTTATTGTGACTCCTAGGGACAAGTTTGCTTTGAAGTCTGTGTGGAAAGGTGAGACTAGCATTAGCTAGCTAGCCCCGGGGCTGACACTAAATCTTTAACATGAGGCGATACCTCCAGGGAGAACAATACTGCTTTACATTCATTATTAGAAGCCATCACTCACTTGTTTACATTGTCTCCCAGGGGGAGGTGAAACACAGGTCTTTGTCACAGCCAAGCAAGACAAAGCCTGGAACAAGGCCTGAGATCAAGTTCTCAAGAGAGAGAAGGGCATAGAAAGAGGTGGGGGGGGGGAGTTGAAAGAAAGAGAGAGGGAGGGGGAGAGAGAGAGAAGGAGGGAGGGATGGATAATGCGAGAGAGAGAAAGTAAAGACAGAGAAAAGGATCACCTACATAACAGTAATCAGAATAACACTCATAACTGCACTGCAAAACATGTCAAAATGTTCTACTAGATGTTTACTGGCTTGCCCTTTTTTGTTGTTGTCTAAATCTTCTTTTCTCTTTTTCCTTTTTTTCTTTTCATTTGTGACTTGGGTCCAACAAACCTGACAAGAGAGAGCTTGAAAACAAGACAGGTTTTCGCGGTGTTGGATGTCACCTATGTGGATTCAATTACAGTCGAGGTGCTAATAGTGTTTATCTCGCCCCAGAGAGAAGCAAAGATGCATTCAGAGCCAGATAATAGGTGGAGCTGTCATCCTTTGAGGTGGGTCTTTGTGGCCGCAGTTGAACTTGATAAAAGGTTCTGAGAAGAACAGCAGTGTGGACGCTGCTAGTGACCACATCCAAGCATCAACCACAACATGAGATTTTTCTCCCTCCCTCCCTCCCTCCCTCCCTCCCTCCCTCCCTCCCTCCCTCCCTCCCTCCCTCCCTCCCTCCCTCCCTCCCTCCCTCCCTCCCTCCCTCCCTCCTCTCGCTTTTCTGCCTGTCTACGTTTACCTGTAGGGGAGGGAGGAAAGACGAGGAGGACAAAGAGATCCCTCTGTTTTCGCTTGTTTGCTTTTCCTTTATAATTTGCACTGTTGGCCCGAGTCAAAGGTTGTTTTCATCTGGGAGTGAGAAGGCAGGTCCTGCTCTGAGGCAGATGACAACAGAGACCGCCCTGCCGTGACAGTCTGCTGTCAGGACAGGGAGGCCCTGCTGCAGCATAAGCAACATGATCCCAAACCAACATGTGCACATCTACATATTTACATGCTGTACGGAGCTGCTTTATCTACATAGATCTTACATCCTGGTCGTACATGTCCTGGTGCATTGTTACGTTCCTGTCAACGCCCAACATGAGGAACATCAAATCCCCACACTGCTCTAAGAGGAGAACAGAGGAGGAGGAGACATTTGTTTGTTGTGCTTTTGGCCAGGGATGGTTACTCCAAAGATGTGCCGTGCTCGTTTATTTAACAACAACCCAGTGTTTATTGTGTAATGTGTAGCCGTCCCTGAGTCATCCACATATTCACCCGTAGAAACAAACAAAGGTTTCTATTCATACCTGTACCTTCCGCCCACTGGTAACATGACTTCTTTCACCTGCAGCCTAGGTCCTGACACACACACACCCACGACACACACACACCCACGACACACACACAAGCACACACAGACCCACACACACACACACACACACACAGGTATGTCCTGGCTGGCTCAAAATAGCTTGGCAGTAGTTGGAACACTGTGTGGACCCATGTTCCGGAATGGTCTTTATCTTTTAAAAAAACAGTTGAGAAATGGCGGGAATACAAGGAGAGGGGTGGGAGAGAGAAGAGACAGGAGAGGAAAGAGAAGAGACAGGGGTGGAGAAAGAGAGGGAATGGGGTCGGGAAGGAGGGCGTGAGTAATAAGAGAGTGATAGGGAAAGGGAGAGAGAAAGAGAGAGAGAGAGAGAGAGAGAGAGAGAGAAGGGAGGGGGGGCAGTAAGAGGAGTATGTGAATATGTTGTTGTACCTGGAGCTTGAAGAGCCTCCTCACGTTTCAGCGTGTAGACAACTCCATTCACACGCACAAAGGCGCTGTTTGTATTTACTGAATGAGGCCTGGTATTTCAAGTGTCAACTTAGTCTACTGTTTACTTTGGCATTTGACTGTCCAGGTCTCACATCTGAACCTGGGTCCCTTGCTTTCCAACACTTCACTAAAACATCCAACAAAATAGAGGAGAAAGAGCACCATGTGATATTATTTATGTAATATATACTACAGAGCGCTTTAAACTCATGGCAATGTTTTTCATGTTTAACTTAACTGTATGTGGTTTTATACGTTCACTGAGTTGACGTTTATATGTTTAATGGGTGAGTTTTCAGCAGCCGTTTCTCACAGCCTTAACTAGGCTGGCTATGTTTTACCTCCGACTGCCAAATGACCGCTGTCATTATACAACACCTCTCTGCTCTGCTTCTCTGGAGGACTTCATGTTTTCACTAATGAGGAAGCTAATTTATCTTGTCAATAGCAGCATATCCTCAGCCCAAGGTGTCAGGAAAGCATGTGGGAGATAGACCTTTTCTGCCCCTGCACTATTTATCTCAGTTTCTCTCTAACACACACTCACACCCACCCACACACCCACACACATTTGTTCCACTCTTTACTCTGCTGGCCTCCTTAATGTACTTTCCTGTCCTCTCTTCTCTTCTCTCCCTGTGCCACAGGATAACACCAATCTGATCCACAGTTTTGTCCACATTCCTGTCAAGCAGAAATCTCCATTTTACGCAATTAGAAAAAAACTGCTGGTCAAATGTCAAGCCCTTCTGAGGAGATGTTTTGTAAATAAAGTGTGATAATGACTTTAAATACCTGCACACAACAGTTTTAGGACAAGGCTGTTTCTCCTTTCAGAACACCAGAGGCTGTCTGGTAGTGGCCTGGGGGCTCCACTTGTCAGGAGGAGTAATGGCAGTCTAAGTTCAGGACCGCCACTTGACTGTGTTGCTGTTGTGTAGAGTTACAGGCTCCTCTCTCTCTAGAAGACACTCTATCTGCTGATTAACTGTTGTGGAATTTGAAGCTCTGCTGAGCAGGAAGAGGTGTTCTTTAATGAATCTCTCTCTCTCTCTTTCGCTCTCTCTCCTCTCTCTCTCTTTCTCTCTTGCGCTTTGTCTGTCCATCTCTCGCTTTCTTTCTATCTCTTTCTATGTCACTCTTTTCCCCCTCCCCCTGTCATGTAAAGAAGATCCACTTAATACTGTCTACTAGGTACTAGGTTTCACTAATCCAGCTCATTCTTCACATACGTACGGAACAACAGAACAACATGGCGTCCACACTGAACAATGAATGGTTTAGCAGGAGAAGGCAGCAGAGACAGAGATCAGCTCATACAGAGATGGAGACAGAGAGACAGAGAGAGACATACAGACAAGCTCACACAGAAATAGACAGAGAGATACAGACAGACAGATCAGTTCTAAAAAGGAAAAAATGACATAGGCAGGGGTAGAGTCAGAGAGAGAGAGCTATTGCTAAAGGCAGAAGTAAAGGTGTGATGACTAACACTTTTAATGTTGTCAGAAACACCGTTACAAGCGCATAATCAACATGTAAATATTTTTGGTGTTGGACTCCAGTCAGGAGAATTTCACCTCAGGTCATCAGCTTGACTGGCTGTCTGTCTTTCTGTTCCCCATCAAGTCCTCTGACATGACTGACGTTTACACGTCGCGAGGAAAGAACATTCCAGCGCCTTTCGTTTACGAAGCTCGCTAACAGTATCATGTCTGCTAGCGTCAGAGCTCTGATGCTTATCATAACCTGTCATAACCGGTTAGGACCTCTCATGACAGGGTTATAATTCCTCTGACAGGGTATGTGTGCTCCGTGTCAGACCGCGTCGCCGACTGCTCCAGTGTCATCTCCTTCTTCCAGTCAACCGAACAGAGAGCTTCTATCCTATCTAACTACAGGCATGTATTATAGAAGATGCTTCATTAAACAGAAGGTGAACCAGCAGTGATGCGTGCTTGGCAGAAATAAAATGTAACTCCAGACAACCGTAGTTAGAAATGATTATGTGCTCACTAAGCAACACACAGGGGTATTCAAAACTGCAACCGTTTGATCTCAAATCAAATACTCCACCACATAGACACAGCCGATCCCTTGGTTTTTACTGCAGTGAGAGAGAGAAACAGAAATAGAGAGAATACCATAGAAAGGGAGAAAGCCGAGTGTAAGGAGTGAAAGGGAGTTAGCCGGTGTAGATCGGTAAAACTCACTCCTGAGGTATGTATACAGGCCACCCGTGTTGGCAAACTGCTAGTTTTTCATTGGTGTAGCTGGTGGTGGTCGCACTGTACCTCTAAAGGGGGCGTGACCACAACTGTAACTTGGGTTAGTCAGGACTGGAGATCAAATGAGATCTGGAAGTGTCATAGTCCATGAGGTGACAGTAAACACAGCGTAACCATGTGAGACCTGCAGGGCCCTGCTGTGTGGTGTTCAGGCCTATTAACAGACAGATGAGTAGCCAGATCACCACACAAATCATTTCACACACGGCTCGGTGTTTGGTTGCTTTTGACTGGCACACTGAATCCACTTCCCTGGTTCCCATGAAACAAAATCAACTCCATCTATCAGAACTGTACATAGACCCATGCTTTAGTCCCCAGTCTACACTGTCCTTACAAGTGACCATGCAAATGACACTAACTGAAGGATAACATTCAGTGATTAAAATAAACAGGCTAATTGAAATATAAAACACGTTATAATACTTTTGTTACATATAGTTATAGTGATGGTCTATGGACTGTTAAGCCCCAGTCAAACTATTGTTTCGGGTTATTTATCAATAATAGCGGTTTTCCTCCTCCTTTGAATGGATGAATAATTTGTTGCGGTTTCAAACAGATGCAAGTAGGTACGTAGTTGTGACACAGTGGGCCACCCTTTTAAGCCTGGTGGACCGGCAGCACTGATAGCACCGAGAGGCATTAAGAAAGTGTAGTCACGGTGTAGGTGCCGGGCGGCCATTTACAAGTCAACTTCTCCCCGCTTTGCCGAACCGCTTGGCATTTACTCTGGCATTTACACTTATATATTTATTTTCCCCATGGCGCACAAAAACATTCTGCGTAAGGATGCAAATTTGGTTAGTCCCTTATAAAGGCATGACATTTCAAAAAATGCGAAATAAATTGATATGGTCCAATTAAAGCTCGACTGTATGCTTGTGAATCTACCGGCACTCTCGCTCGCTCGGTCTTTCAGTCCCAAATTGCTTCGCGCCTCGCCTTGCATTCAGCGCTTAATTATAGCAGGTAAAGTGTTATGTGATAACAGCAAGCTCTTACTCAGAGGCCTATGGGGTGTATAACAGGAAGCCTGCGGTGGGCACCTAGACATCCAGGTAAAAGGCTGATTGGGCAGTAGTCTTGTTACATAGACCTAGCATACAGGACTTTACACAAATAAATCTGACTGAAATCTCAACCTGCTGGCCATCTAACGCACTCCCGGTGACAAACACTTAAACTTAATACTTACAGAAGTAAAAACTTTTTGATTAACCCTATATTCTTACTATTTGTGAGTGTGTATGTATGTATGTGTGTGTATACAAGTGAATGTGTGTGTGCTTACATGTGTGTGCATCTGCTTGTGTACATGTATATGTGTGCGTGTGCATGAGTGTGTGCGCATCCGTGTGTGTACACGTGTGTATGTGTCTGCGCGTGTTGATGTGTGTCAGATCTGTTCTGAAACTTCCTGTCAGATATCAAAGGACCATTGTCATAACAGGAATCCTCATAGCCTGCAGTAACCTATCTACCACAGATGAAAGAAACCTTGGAGCACGGCTGGGGTGAAAGGAGGCCCCAGACAGGTAAGGAGGGGGGGAGAAAGAAAGAGGGAGAGATATTTTCAAGGTTACAAGAATGTGCGGAGGTGTGTAATATAGCACCTTAGGGAGCTGTGGCTGGTGTCTGTCAACCTTCAGATTCGCCCAGTTCAAAGACCACACTAACAACAGTCTGTTAATAAGTAACAAATGAGGGATTTTACCGGAGTTCTCTGTACATCATGGACAACAGTGAACCGCCACGACCGAATGTGAGTAATGTGTTCACACAGACATGGAGAAAGCAGCTGTTCTTCCCTCAACTCATCAGAACCCCAAACTCCAGTATGGAAGCTGCATTGTGGAAAGCAGATCACAGGAGTGTGGAAAGGGGGGGGGGGGGGGGATGAGGAGGGTGCAGGAAGAGGACTAAGTGACAGATGGATCTGGTTTGTACCCAAACTGAATGTGGTGTTTTAGAAAGAGGGTTATGTATTGTGTCCATTTCACCATCCAACCTCCATGGGAATCCCTGCTAAGTCTTCGACAACCAGCATCTACATTTCATACGTCAGTTCCAGCAACCGTTGTGTCGTGTTTGTTTAACTTGAAATAAAAATACGATTTATGTAGGAGGTGAAACCACGTGTCTGGATTGGATGTAAAGTCATTAACATGATCAAACAGTTTTTTTTCTGAGAGGAGTTGAATTACCTTTGAATTATCTCAGCACATCTTCTTTCATGAGACTGCGTGAGGGCAGGGAGATAGAGAGACAGAGAGAATCAAATATAGTGTACTTTCTACAGTAATGTTTAGAAAACATGTTCACACCAAGGGATTTGCCTAGGCGAC
The DNA here is from genome assembly GCA_030340665.1 of Neosalanx taihuensis. Lineage (NCBI taxonomy): Eukaryota > Metazoa > Chordata > Actinopteri > Osmeriformes > Salangidae > Neosalanx > Neosalanx taihuensis. Next base: position 13,002,279 of record CM059296.1, on the reverse strand, counting down.
AAGGATCAGAATTAATTGCAACAGTTTTATCGCTGCTTGTTTGTCGGCTGGTATAGTGAATGGCATAGACATCTGGTGCCTATACAATAGGGACACTACTGTTTCTGAGGGTAATGCACCTGAGGTGTGAGTGTGTGTGTGTGTGTGCATGCGTGTGTGTATCATTGATTTCACGTTAATCAACCAACCTGCAGTGCAGAAGCAACTTCATCAGGACATCATAGCTCCGGGGTCAGAACTAGGGGTCTCAGTTTTTTTCCCACCAAGCCAGTCCACCCCAGCAGGAAGCCACCATGTCTCTCTGTTGGATCACCTTCTCCTCACTAGCTGCCTATTTGTTCCTATCGCTTCCTTTGTTCTGCTCACAACAGCGACAGAACACAGGAACCCACAGTGGGACGGACACTCTTGGGAGACTGGCACCGAAGCAGAGGTGTGGATCTACCCAGGGAGAAGAGAAGGGAGAGAGGAGAAATTACAGACGGAGGTGATGCAAATGATATCCTTGGTGAGTCTTCCCTGAGTCTCTGACAGCTGACGTCTGGATTAAACAGAGAGATCAGGAACTTATGACTAATAGCTCACAGCAATCATCTCTCATTATTTCAATTACATGGGTAAATGCATGCAATCATGGATTAAATTGCTGCTCTGAAGAGGGGTCTTTTCAGTGAAGCGTTTCTGTCAGCAGAAAGAGAGTAGAGGAAAAAAACGATAAGAAATTGCAAATATTTGCATTGATTTCTTTACAAAGAATACACCTTTGTTTGGTAAAAATAATCCTCTTTGCGGTCTTTTTTTGGGGTGTGTAGCAAAAATGAGAAGACTAAATCATTTGCAAACATACTAGCAAACTGGTCAGCAGAACAGTTGCTTAGGTAATAGAACACTTTCCACCAACGTCATCCCTGTGCTCACAACACCACAGAGTGGAGATAATAAGTGGGTAAACGGCAGACATTTTGTCCAATAATAGTACCTGTCGTCTGTGATGGTACTGTGGTACCAGCTTTGGCCTTCAGTCTCTTCAAGCCTTCAGCGTGATTGATGACTCAGGGACTGGGAGAAAATTGCAGCTCATGAATAATTCATATCCACCTATCTATCTGCTGTTGAAGCATCTGACAGGAAGTCAGATTATCTGATGGTCAGCAACAAGCAGACGACTGTACATTTACTTCCTGTTCTGGAAGGAGAAGATGTGGCTGCTTAAAGCAGAAAGAAAAAAAAAATGCTTAAGGTGAATTGCTAGAGGAAAGGTGAATTAGGTGAGGCAAGACATACAACATGTTTAATTAGGAGCCCTTTGCAGTGGGGCTGGGAGGGCATGGACTATCATTTGAGGTTTGAAGGTGTGGGTTGGGGGTTGGATTCATCCAATCACCCCATCCTAGTATGATGCATATCTCTGCTTTCTTCCAAGACCACCCCACTCTTTCCACACATTCTCTTTCCTACCTCTCTTTTTCCTGCTCCCTGTCTTGTGCTCTGCTTGCTCTCATCCCTCTCATCCCTCTCTCTCTCTCTCTCTCTCTCTCTCTCTCTCTCTCTCTCTCTCTCTCTCACTATTCCTGTTCCACTTCCTTCATTCCCTGTCTCTGCCTCTCTCTCCTGCTGTCCCCTCCTCCTCTCCTTCCCTCTGTCTACATTAGCTGGTGCTGCTGTGGCTCCATCGACCTGTCACAGGCATCAGGCTGATTGACTGGCTAGCCAGATGCTGGCCTATCACAGGTAACCTGATACACCAGTCCCATCTGGCTCCCAGCTCCCCGCAATTCACACTTCTCATGCCTGAAGAACACACACACACACACACATTAAAAAAACACACAATCTCTGCTAGCCATGCAATAATGTCACATGAGGTATGTTTGTTTTGGTGTGTGCGTGTCTATGTGCATTTTCTGTGTGTCTGTGTTTGTGTGTGTGCAAAAGCATGCAGCTGTCACCAAGCAGACATGTTGATGCCAAACTGCATCAAACTTACTGAGCGATCATGTGATCACCTGATCTAAAATCAAAAAGAGACAGACACACGCTGACACACACACAGAGACAGACACACAGCAACAGACAGACACAGACAGACAGACAACCAGACAGACCAGCCTCCTTGGGGCAATCATCAATTAGCTTGTTGAAGAAATCATTGCCCCTTCCCCACCACCCCACCACCACCCTTACTCTGTGCAATTGCAAGCATTCAGCCAGCACATTGCTTAATTCTCCCTTTCCATGGGAGAGATTGCAATTAGAAAAGAAGTATGTGAGAATGAGAATGTGAATACATGAAGAGCATCACAGAGTATGGAGGACAGATGGAGAGTCTAATTGCAAAGCGAGGAGGAGAAGTCTGTCTGTCTCGCGAAGAGGAGCGATGCAGAAAGGCCTGTCTGTCTGTCATGTGGAAGAGAGGAGGTGGGGGGCGGGGGATGAGGGGAGAAGGGATGTGTGTGTGAGTGGGGGGGTTGGGGGGGGTGGTAATTTATGAAAGGAGTGGATGGAGAGGATGAAGTAGGGAGTAGGCAGTTGGAAGGGTTGTGGAGGTTTTTGTTTCCCCTGCTAGGTGGTGGCCACATCCTGTGGCCGGGCGGGCCTAAGAGGCTTTGAGGAAGAAGGGGCTGATGGGTACCCAGTGTGCAACAGTGGGGCTTTGGCAAGTGCAGGCATATCGCGCTTCCTGTGGCGCGGCGTAAAAACACCACCCGCTGAACACTCCTCTCAATAATGACTTCTCCCCCACCAAAATATTTAGTCAAGCTCAGGGACAAGGAGTTCAGCCTCCAAATCAACACCTCGCTCTCCTCCTCTCTCTCTCCTCCTCTGTCTATTTCCCTCTCTCCTTCTCTTTCCCTATCTCTTTTCCTCTCCATCTAGCTTTCTACTTTTCTCTCCCTCTCTCTTGCCTCCTCTTGCCCTCTCCCTATTTCTCCCTGTCTTTCCCTATTCCCTATCTCTCTCTCTCACTCTCAGTCAATTTATTTGGCTTTGGTTGTCTCCACAAGACAAAAAGAAGATAACACTTTCCCTTTTGTCTCTGTTTCCTTCAAACACACACACACACGCACACCCATGCAAACACACTCGCACACACACTTGCAAACACACGCATGCCCACAAGCAGCATTAGAGGTGGGAGATGAAGACCCAGAGTGAGAATGCTGTTCAGTAACCCTCAGCTTGTCCTTGCGGTGAGACAGACGATTGATGTCTGATACACCACAAACGGACTCTCCTGTTGAAACAAAAACACACTCTTCATCCCCCAACTCTCTCTCTCTCTCGCTCTCTCCCTCCCCCTTCCCCTCTCTCTCTCTCTGTCTCTCTCTCTCTCTCTCTTTCTATCTCTCTCTTTTGGAAGAACAGACTATATGTTCTTACAGGCGATTCCACTCAGTTAAACCCTAGATGTTCTCAGATGAATTATCAAGGATAGACATGCCTCCGCACTCAGGCATGTCTGCAGACTGACTCTGACAGGTGGCACATCATATGCAAATGTCATATCTTAATGATAAATCATATTTGGATCTACATACATGATTGGGGTTTGTGTTCGTAATGTCTATAATTGATGGGCTGTATTTCGAAAATATACTTGCCATATTTGTTACATCAAGAAGTGAAATATACACAGGCTGAACATATATTACTAAACTATCTGGATGAGATTTTTACGAATAAAATGTACCGTAAGTGCAGCACAGTTGTGACTGCAAGCACACCATCTAATGGTGAAAATGATGCACAGCATAGCAGAGGTTAGATCCCCCCCCTCTCTCCTTCTCTCTCTCTCTCTCTCTCTTCCTCTCTCTCTCTCTTCGTCATCTCTCCCTTTGTGCCCTTTCCTGCCCAGGCCCCTATGAGCCAAACAAAAATACATCCACCTCTCCTGCTCACCCTTGCCCCTCACCCCTCCCCAATTCACCCCTTCACCCCTCCCTCCTTCCCCCGTGCATCTGCAAGTGCTTGTCGACTGACTGACATTTGTTTATGTTATTGTTTACTCTCATAAATTAATATTTGTGTTGCCGTGGGCGACAGCGTGAGCGGCAACAAGAGTCTGGGGTCTCCTGGGAGAACGGCTGACAGCGGCCAGCGTTGCTAAGACGATGCCGAGGAAAAGGTCTAATCACAAACATGCCTGTCTTGGTGACGTACCCCCATGGCACTCTGGGTAATCCTAGTGCTATGGTGGAATCCAAACAGAGTACCTCCCCCCCCGCCTTTCACAGCAGTCCCACATGATCCTCACCTCACGTCCTCTTTGCAATGTTAGCCTAGTGGTTAGCGCCTGCTAGCTTGAGCCCTGTAATGGCACAGAGACGCGAGGCTGCACTATCAGGCTGTGGCTTTCAAACGAGGAGGAGGAGAAGGAAGAGGAAGAGGAGGAGAAGGAGGAAGGAAAGAAGGACAAGTATTCATTATGGAAACCGAGAAAGTGGAGGTGTGTCAGAGGAGATGAGCAGACCTCAGACTAGCAATGGAGAGGAGGAGGAGGAGGAACACCACTTATCTCAGCCCTCCCCTGAGTGCAGGGTCTCATGGGAGATCAGAGAGGCAGGCTGGGAGTCGTAGTGTTAGTGGTGGTGGCGGTGTGGGCTGTAGTAATCATAGTGTCATTTCACAGCTACCCAATTCCTGGCTTCTCTCGCCCTCAAATGGACTAAATACCATAGGTAAACCCAACAACAAACAAAAGGGAATGGAATTATGTGGCTGGCATGAAACCACTTAGTGACTCCATACAGAGCGTGAATAACCCTGACTGAAGCACATGCTTTTTCTCCATTTGACTGGAAACTAACTAAGTTTATAAGCTAACTTATAGTGGTGACTCTACAATATGGAGATGATGGTAGTTTCCTCCTGTATCACAGTATGGAGGGTCTTGATGCTCTTGTTGGTCAATTCTAATAGATACATTTTTTGGGGTTTCGCTTTGAAATATATTAGCGTTGCTTGTTTTTCTACAAGTACACGCTTGTACTTTTGAGGTAACTTGTTTAACTACATGCTCCTATGGTTCTTCCTTCTGGCACTTATTTGGTTTTTTAAAATGTATGCTTCATGATTTGGCTACCAGCAATGTTTGGTTGTTATGATCAGTAACCTCCGTTCTTTTGTAACGTAGGTACGTATTTTTTTCTCTCAGGGAAGTCGCTTTAGATGAAAGCGTCTGCTAAAAGAATAAATGTAACTTAAAAGTAAACGTAATATGCCAAAACAACTGCATTTAAGTTTTTACGCAAATCCACAGCCGTTAAGAAAATATCACAATCAGTAAGATGAACCTTGTATTGACTGGATTGTCTGGACTGTGGTCTTCTCCAGTCTGACCAGCTGAGGTGGACAGATGTGTCCGGCATTGCTAGAATAGGTTGCGTAACCAGCGTTATTGAAAGTAGGCCAGACTGGCTGTTGACACAGACTCCTCAAGCTGTTCTAGAAAGATATAGAGACAGAGGGAAAGAAACAGAGAAAGAGAGTGGAAGATAGGGAGGGAGAGATAGAGAGAGAGAGAGAGAGAGAGAGAGAGAGAGAGAGAGAGAGAGGGAGGGAGGGAGGGAGGGAGGGAGGGAGGGAGGGAGGGAGGGAGGGAGGGAGGGAGGGAGGGAGGGAGGGAGGGAGGGAGGGAGGGAGGGAGGGAGGGAGGGAATGAAAGTAGAGAGAGACAGAGGTAGATGAGAGAAAGAGGGAGAGGAGAGAGAGAAACAGGCCTGGGAGCTCCACTTATACCTCACTGTCAGGGCCCTCAACCCAGTGTGACAGCCCTGTACTGCCTGGCTGAAAACAAAGCATGTTGACACTTAACTGCAGCAGCAACACATGCCTGAACGCTAACAAGTAGTGCAAGATGGACGTTGAAAAGTGCTGAGCATACACCAGCTAAGTGCTGTGCAGTAAGCAGAGAGTCGAACCCAGGTGTTCAGCTGGGCATGGCAAGGTGTCTGTCATTAGGGTTAGGGTTATTAAAACAACCATCTTAATCTTTACCTTAGAAGTCAAACTCAACACCCACAGAAGAAACCACGGTCACACGATGAAGTCACAAAACTAAATAGTGTCAATTAACTGGACAACAAACGGTTGTAAAGTCAATAATCTATTGAATTCCACTGTAGTAATAACCCCGGAAGACATTTATTAAGATAACACACAGAGTGGGATCGATATCAGGAGAAGTAGAAACATAATGAGATCAAGACAGCAAAGTGGTGAACTAGAGACCAGCTTCAGAGCAGCGAGTGACGTCATCACAGAGGAGGAGCCTGAAGTACAGAAACTCATTAAATCAACCTGAGTTCCTGCCACTCAAGACCTGTCTGCTTTGGACAAGGTAAGAGGTTTGTGAGTGTGTGTGTGTGTGTGTTTGTGTGCACGTGGGTGTGAGTCTGTGTTTGCATGTGTGTGGGTGTGTGTGTGCGTGTGGACATTTCTGTCTTCATTTGCCACGTGTGCGCGGAAGAAATCCATTCGCGTGTGCTTTCTATTTTCATCCAGCTGAGTTGAGCCAAGCTGGCTCAGGGATCTCAGAGGTCTCTACCATATCCCAGCCACGTTGATAGTTGCTTCACTTTGCGTGTATCTATCACAAGTATCAGCCATGGATAGCTCTCACTCACCGAACTAGCTCTGTTACATAGACAAACCCGTGTGGTCTTCAGGTCCCCTACAGCAGAGAGAGGTCAGCTGTGACTAACATGTGGACAGGTAGACTCTAGGCGAGCCAAACGTAAACACTCATCATTTATTCACCAAGCACATCTCTTAAACATGAACAAGCCGATGTTGTGAATACCAGCCCTTAGTGAGCTGTCAGCTAAGGCCAACTGTTTTAACTCTGTGACCTTACAGAGACAAGCGGACACACACACACACATAGGCATGCACACACACACAGACACACACACACATAGGCATGCACACACACACAGACACACACACACACACACACAGACACACACACACACACACATACACAGACACTCACACACCTCTCGGGTGTCTCTCATCACTGGTGGTTAATTTCGAGTGAGAAATAGCCATTGTGACACCGCCCTGTGTAAGGAGCCATCACTCTGCAGCAGAAATATAAACACATTAAAATGTCTGAGAGACCAAAGAGAGAACTAGGCCATGCCAGACCAGGCTGGGCTGAAGCTGAAGCAGGGGCTGGCGTCCGGAGTTGAGGCAGGGACCGGCATCCAGGGCTGAGGCAGGGGCCGGCGTCCAGGGCTGAGGCAGGGGCTGGCGTCCAGGGCTGAGGCAGGGGCCAGTGTCCTGGGCTGAGGCAGGGGCCGGTGTCCTGGGCTGAGGCAGGGGCCGGTGTCCTGGGCTGAGGCAGGGGCCGGCGTCCAGGGCTGAGGCAGGGGCCGGCGTCCAGGGCTGAGGCAGGGGCTGGCGTCCAGGGCTGAGGCAGGGGCCGGCATCTTCGGCTGAGGCAGGGGCCGGTGCATGGTTGTGTGCTGGGTCTGGGTGTTTGTCTATGTATGTTTACAACAACTGTCATTAAAGGCACAAGAAACAAGAGGGCCTAATGTAAGAAGATCCCTCTCCTTTGTTGAATATTTAATGTGGTCTGCAAGGAAGGGAGGCGCACAGACTCTTCCTGACTCTGCGCTCGTCTATCCTGCCCTCCTCTAAACGTCTCTTGGGGGAGATGGGTTTCCTCCGGGTCACCACCAGGAGCCCATTTACCCGCCTCGTATCCCCTCTCCGCGCCCACTCTCTTCCTCTCCACTCTCCCTCTCTAACACCCCCCCTCTCCTCCTCCTCTCTTCCTCCCAAACCAGATTTGCCTCATTTTTAGTCACCTCAAAGCGGACATGTATGTATATATTTTCAAGGGAAATTTGATTGCCGATATGGTTTTTCAAAATCTGTTTTTCTGGATCAGGTTTTCAGAAATAACAGTAAACTGTTGTGTTATTTCATCAGGCCTTTCTAGTGGAACACACACCTCAGACACTGCAACATCCAATCCGCACAAGCGATCTTTATACAAGACAACTGCCACGTTAAGTGGATTAAAGAAACCATAATGGGAAAACAAGTAGCCATTTCAAGTGCAGTCGGAGGAAATTTAAAACTAGGAAAGTCGCATTATAAATTTTTGATCAAATTGAGGATATTTTCACACTCAGCGAAGGCTGAAACATGAGTCTATATTTTCTGTCCTTGGTTTCCTTCCTTGAAGTACCCTTAATGTGCCAAAGATGGGATCCTTTATCTCCGGTTACTGTTGGCGGTTTGTACGTTAATGTCTAAAAAGTTCAGATTGGATTTGGATCGACCAATGTGCATTAAAACCACTGTTCTTTAATCAGAATCTTCTGTGATGTGAAAGTGAATGTAACCAAACCTTCCAGTTCAGCCAACATCCTGCCTCTTCTGGCCAGGGTAATCCACTTGTGGACAGAATGCTGCCTTTCTACAGTTACACACTGAGAAGGTTGCAGTACTTTGCAAGATGGATGAATTAGCTCACGTCTCATTTCTTTCTCTTTCTCGCTCTCCTTCCCTGTCTCTTCCTTTCTGTCTTTATCTTTGTCAGGTTGTAGATCAGTCTTGATAGGCAGAGGGCTTGTTAGAAGAGGTTCAGCAGAACATCATGTCAGGTAAACACATAAATCCACATTATGTTAAAACCTATTTTAAGTATACACTTTTTTTATGCATACACGTGTAGCAGGATTTATTTATTTTAATCATATTCATATTTATTTTTATTATTTAAAATGTGTTTAATTGCTCTATGAAAAGCTATATTTGAAAAGTTTTTAAATCATCTTTTTTTGTTCATCCTAAAATGTATCATGTCACTAAAACATTATGTTAAAATGATATATTAATAATGATCAAACTTCTAAATATGTGCTGTTAAATACAATCCAAAATAAAGCCAAACTTTCATTGAAATGACCCCAAAAATTGATTTATTTTTCCAATAAACAGTAAAAACAGACGGTTGTGTTACTTGTGTTTAACAGATCTCAAATCTATCGACTTGTCACCCTATTCCCTGCTCTCCGTAACCCACGGCTGCTAAGAATCAATACAAAGAAATAAACTTTCCACAGCAATCAATTATGACGCGTCCCAACAGTACTTCATTTTCATAACTGGCGCAGCCTGTCCGGATCCGTAGTCAATGTTTTGGTCGGGTCTCAGATGGTATGCTTGTGTTTCTTCCCCAACAGAAGCGACTGGGGAGCGGATCACAAATACTGGCTGCATTAGGCCTCTGAATTGTAAATGACCACGACCCCCATCTACAGAGCGAGCTCTTCACCAGCATACACACACTTAAAAACTGACACAGAAAACCCCCAAGAAAATTACTTAACGGATCGGTTACATCTAAAATGATGGAATCAATAACAATATTTTCCCTTGGACCCTTGGCTCACTGATAAGCTAAATCTTCCCCTTAAAAGCCTGCATTAATGTTTAATGTGGAGCAGTTTGCTGCAGCGATTGGTAATATCTGGACAGCTGTCCTCTGCCCTGTTGCAGTCTTGTTTCCTTGGACGTTTCAGTGTCAGAGACTAATTGCTCTTTCTTTGCGACACCTGATCCCAGAGAAGTGAACGAGAGGAGGAAGAGGAAGGAGCCACTGAAGCTCAGATGTAAACACAGTGTGAGGGCTGAGGAGCACTCCCTCTCTCTCTCTCTCTCTCTCTCTCTCTCTCTCTCTCTCTCTCTCTCTCTCTCTCTCTCTCTCTCTCTCTCTCTCGCACTCTATCTCTCTCGCACGCTATCTCTCTCAACCTCTCTCTCTCTCTCCGCTCTCTCGTTCACTCTATCTCCTTCAATCTATCTCTCTCTACCTCTCTCTACCTCTCTCTCATTCACTCACTCTCTCTCTCTACCTCTCTCTCTCTCTCTCTCTCTCACTCTATCTCTCTCAACCTCTCTCTCTCTCACTCTCTCTCTCCACCGCTCTCTCATTCACTCCCTCTCTCTCTCGCTCTCTCTCTCTCTCTCTCTCTCTCTCTCTCTCGCACTCTATCTCTCTCGCACGCTATCTCTCTCAACCTCTCTCTCTCTCTCCGCTCTCTCGTTCACTCTATCTCTTTCAATCTATCTCTCTCTACCTCTCTCTACCTCTCTCTCATTCACTCACTCTCTCTCTCTACCTCTCTCTCTCTCTCACTCTATCTCTCTCAACCTCTCTCTCTACCTCTCTCTCTACCTCTCTCTCATTCACTCACTCTATCTCTCTCTACCTCTCCCTACTCTCTCCCAGGTTAAGAACCACTGGTTTAGGGTCAGGGTTAGCACACACAGAATACAACAAATTAAAAGTCTAAAACTGAAATCTGCATTGAATCAAGAACTGTATTTTGCACATACGTCAGTGAATTAATGAGCTGTGAGTCGACAATAACAGACGCACCAAAGCTCCTGAGAAATAGATGGATCTAAATAGCTGGTTTCTTTTTACATTGTAAATGTTGTTAAATTACCCATTTTGTTGAATAGTTTGGTGATTGTGTGGATTTCAGCCTGTCAATGAATGTTTTGTGCTGTAATAGCCAGTGTCAGCCTGCATGAACCAGGCTCCACAGACCCACAGACCCAATCAGGACAGCTTCTGGCAGGCAGCAAACCCAGAGGAGCAGAGAGGTTCTTCATCTCCTTCAGGCCGGGACCGTGTATCGAGCAGAGCGCGCCATGCCGAGGCCTGATTTCACAAGTGCAGCCCGGGCAATCACACAACCACACACACACACACACACACATCTTCACCACAATCATACACACATGCACCCCGCTCTCAATCACAATCACACACACACACACACCGCTCTTCATCACAATCACACACACATACCGCTCTTCATCACAATCACACACACACACACCTCATCACCCACCCAGCCCCCTCCCCTCTACACACACACGTACACACACATACGTACACACACACACACACAGAAATCTGCTCTCCATCTCTGTCTGATTGCCTGGCCTCTGCACTGGATCTGCCAAGGATGCAAAGAGCCAAAGATTATCTCCTCTCGCTCCCGAAGTCTCTCTGATTACGCTCCTGCAGAGGCCTGCCCTCATCAGATGGGGAGACAAGCCTACGCCTCTGCTCCCCGATGCCGTGTTGATCAACGACGGGGCTGTTCGCGCCGATCAATACACCCAATCTCTCTGTCGCTGTGATGTCGGGCGCTGAAGGTAAGGAAAGCTGACAGGGAAGACACACTATAGCAGGCTTGTGGTTAAACATGCTTTGCCTGGCGTTTTAACATGCTTTATTGGAGCCAAATACTGGCGCAGCCGGTTAGAGACGCATAATTAACTCTCTGGTTGGTCAGTTTATTGGTAAATAAATGTCTGTCGGCCGTGGGGACATGGGCTCTACCAGTGCTCACAGAACGAGAACCAAAGGAACAGAATCCATTCACCAAAGCATCCGTTTTCTGTTGTTACCCAGTAACCTACCTCAGAACGTGTCTGCAATCTGCGAACAAGAAGCTTTCCTCTGAGGTCCTATCTGAGTTTTCAACTAAAGTCATGGTTCTAATCCTCCTGTTGAACGCTTTGCTTTATGAGTTTTTGATATTCCCACATTTCCATACTTTTGTACTTATTGGTGTTAAGTTCTTATCTGGTGTGTTCAGTTGTATCAGGGAGTATTACATTTCTCCCCAGTATGAATCCCCCTGGCTGGTACAAAGACTGCCACAGTGAAACTTCATAGCCAGGAACCAACACACCTAATTGGCCCTAATATTTCCTCCCTGCTCAGGCCTTGTTCTGAACATGGGGGGGAGGAAAAGGATGGGGGGGGGGGGGGTCAGGGAGAAGAAAGGGGGGAGGGAGGGCGTAATGGGGCCTTGATGGATAGGTCGACCTGTCTGCTCTTGACTGGCCCTCCAGCTCCAGTCAGGTATGAAGATGTTATCAAGCCTCTTCAGCTACAGCTAGCCTTGGGCCCCTCTCCTCTTTCCAGAACCTCTCCTCTGTCCCTCTCTTTTCCCCCGTCCAGACCCCTCTCCCCTGCCCCCTCTCCTCCCCTAGCGCCTCTTCATAGCCCCAGCCTCTGTATGCAGATCCTAGCCCTGTCCCAACCACAGCCATGTTCCCCAGCTCCAGTAAACCTTACATCAGTACAGTAGCAGGACTACGAAGAGGATTTCCTGGTTGACTTGACGATAAACAGGACGACTGTTCTAGAAGCCTATTTTTAAGCGATCGAAAATTAAACACTAAAAACAGGCAAATACATCCAATTTTGTTTTTATACATTTGTACAACTGCAGTTAAAGTCATCATAATAAACATATCTGGAGCACAGCACTCCCACACGCTTCTCCTAATAGAGATTACGATGGCAGGCCAGCGATGGAAGCCATGTGTTCTACCTCAGTGGACTGTGGCGTCCAGGCTCTGGTCTCTCAGGTTACAGCGTGTTGACAGGACGGCTGGGAGGGCAGAGTGGGAACCCTCCACAGCCTCATCGTCATCATCATCACCAGACACTTTGTGAAAGTCCCTGTTCAAGTGCACTGTGACGGGCCAGAGAGGGCTGGCACTTCAAGTATCTGAGTACGGTCATCAGCGTCCTAATGGCCTGACAAACGTCTGGATTACCGTCTCCACCCGGAGACAAATAGCTGCTACAAAGAGGCCGGCCTCTAAGCCTCTTGAAGGTCCGCCACCAAAACAAGATGATTCCAACAGGCTATTATCCAGTGTCTTTGTTAGTGGGCTGGGGAGTTCAGTCCTCTCAATGGGAGCATTACCCCTTCTTAAGCCCGGCTGAGAGAGATTAATTGATCAGTTCCTGTTGCTGGTCTAAACCAGGTGGGCTCAGCTATGCAGGGGTCTTGGGGTGGGCTGAGGTGGGGAGGGGGACTAGAAACTCAGTTAGTTGGTTGTCCACAGCCAACCAGACTCCCTTCGATTAAAATTGAATTAGAGGGCAAGCGAGGAACAACTAGGATTTCAGTTACTTGTGTGGATCGTTTTAAGAACATCCTCTACCTCATTCTGTCCCTAGTCCGACTTTAAGACATAGATGGTAAGAATTGTCAGTTGTTGTGTAAGAAATGGCCCCACTGCTGGTTCTCAGATGCATATTGAATTTCCATTTAGCACTCTGATCCAGAGTGATTTACAGCTAGTACATTAGGACCTTCCCCCAAGGCAAGCAGGGTGAACAAGTCCATGTTAACACAGCCAGGCTTTGAACCTGCAACCTTCTAATTACTATACCAACTCCCTTACCACTCAGCCACCTGACTTCCATGCATGATGTATGAGACAGTGCTGACTAGTCAGTTTGAGTCTAACCTTTCAACGAGTCGCGACACATAGAGTTCATTGTCAGCAATTAGCCCAGAGTTTAACACTTTTTTTTTTTGTCTTATCGCAAATTAGTAGTCACAGTGGTATCAATTTACTTATTTCTGCCGTCTTGGTGGCGTGTGACTCTAATAGTAAATGAAGTATAGAATCTGATGAAGAAGCCCTGCGCCTTCCAGCTGGGGTCTTTAGGAGACGTTCAATGCATCCAGCCTGCCAACACTCCAACAGGCTAGGCTGAGAGGCAATAAAGTCATTAAACCACCGGGGGTTCAAATATTCAATTTCATTTTCCAAAACGTGTTTAATTAAAATTAATAATCGGCTGCATTATATCGCTACCTGCGGTGAAAAGTGGTACGCTGCTTCATTTTTTCATTGAGCAGCCTCTGAAGGGAGTGAGTGAGTGAGCTAACAGGGAGGTAAAAAAGGCCTTCATCAAGTCAAAGGATTTAACTTATACATGTTGTCACATGTGCTCAACATTTGAAAAGCATTAGGCAATGTACTGATTGAAATAGGTTGGAGTAAAACAGACACACACACACACACTCATGGAAGCATACACAGAAACACACACATTCGGGTTTCAACGCTAATCACAACCCCTGGATCATCTCTTGATGAAAGCTTAATCCATATCCTGCTAATCTGCTCCGGTTAAATCTTACACTTTTTCTTTTACACACAACTGAAAGTCTGGATACATTTTCCAAAACAAATACATCTATGACACGCTCTTTCTTTGTGTATCTATCTCTCTTTGTCTTTCTCTTTTTCTCTCTCTTACTTTCTCTCTGTGTCTCCGTCTCTCTCTCGCCCTCCAACTCAAACCAACAATTCCCCCCCCAACGTCCGCTCCTTGGGCCCTCTGTGACCTGGCTGCTGTTACCTCTGGTGCTGGTGGCTGACCTCCCAGGGTCATTTCTCTAAAGCAGCTTCCTGTCTGCCAGAGGAAGTCCATTGTGTGTGTGAGTGTCCTGGGGTCTCCCTGGCTCTGACCCGGCCCACACTAATTAGGCCTTTTGTTGATCTGCCAGGGAGCTTTATGAGCATGTGAGGACTGGGTAGAAAACAAATGTGCATGTGTTTGCGCAAACAAATTGTTTATTTTTATTTTATTTTTTTATAGCAGGTGCACATGGGTGTTTTTGCCTGTGTGTGTTTATCCATGTGTGTGTATTTGTGGGGATGTTTCTGACACGCAAACAAAGTGTTGTTTCTTATCAAACAAAGAGGACTGTGAAAGCACACACACTACACACACACCACACACACACACACACACACACACACACACACACACACACACTACACACACACCACACACACACACACACACACACACACACACACTCTACACACATGCTCTTGACCTCTCTTTCTCGGTCACATCTACACCAGTGCACGTCTCTGCTGGGCATACATACGAGCATCTCTCCATCATGTCTGGACACTTGCTGTCACTCCACATCAGCACAGCTGGTCTGAGGTCAGCTAGCAGGGCCCTGCAGGCCAGCACACCTGTCCACACAAAGCTATCCAGGCCTGTCTCTACACACAGCAGCTTTGTTTTTATCCATCTACCAATCAATCTATTTTGCTATCGATCTATCTATCTATCTATCTATAAATGGGACAGGATATAAATGACTAATCAGTCTGTTATTGTGACGTATACGTCGCCTTCTCTGGCTACTCCCTCCTTTCCTTTCCTCTCCTCCTTTCCTCTCCTCCTTCCCCTCCTCTCGCCCCGCAGGCCTCATTCAGAGTCATGAGCTTGTTGTCTTAACCCTACTGTGCTGGCACACAGAGCTGAACAAGAGGAAGAATGGGTTCATCATTGATTTCATCTCTTTCACCTCCTTTTTCTTGGGTCATTAATGAGGTAGAATGGAGGTGTGTGTGTGACCTGGGCGTGTGTGTGTGTGTGTGTTTGCGTACGTGTGTGTGACCTGTGTGTGTATCGGACACACAGCAGATGGCGGAGACAGAAGAGCACCATTATGTGGTGTCCAGGAGCTTGGTGTCTGCTGAGAGCTTCCCACAGTGCTCCTCTTCTTCTCCTGTCTGCATGCTGTCTAGAGGACGTCACACATGACCTCACCCACCAGCTAGCCTCTCCAGCAACACACACAAGTGGGCTCGCAGACGCAGATTACACCTAATCCTGGAGTACAAATAGAAGCCTTATACAACTGTAGAGATTTGGGTTTGTTTTTGTTTTTTTGGGGGGTGGGGGGGGGGGGTCTTGTTTTAGGCTTTTTTACTTGTCGGCGTGTCTGGAGTAAAGGACAGTTCCTGGATCGTAGTCTTGGCTCAGTCACTTCGGCTGATCTTATAGCCGTTCAGGAAAGTTCACATCAGACCTGTTTCTACATCACATTTCAAACACTCAGCTTCAAAATGCTTTGTTGAAGGTGACTTCACGTACATCATATCTCTCCTATTTTTTAAGTGATGGGATCCCGTGTTACCGGAGAGGAAACGTCTTTGTGTCTCACTGGAAGGAGGGCTTTTTAAGACAGGTCCTGGTCATTCAGGTGTGCAGGAGGTTAGCCCTGTTGGGGGCCTATTGTAGTAAATCCTATGGAGTGTTCAGAACACAGGAATTCTCCCTACAGGCGGAGCGAATACAGGGTCAGAATGGAACTGTGGGGGACGGCAGGGGGGCGGGGGGGTGGGGGGGGGGGCGGGTGGAGGTGGAGGAGAAGGGATGTGTAGAGGTGGGGGGGGGGACTCTTACTTGCTCACTGAGGTGTAAGGCCTTTAGTAAGACTCCTGTGTCTCAACTCAAGAGTTGCTTAACGTTGATCTCTCACATTCTCTCCTCGAGCCCCTTGGACTGTCTAAATTCTCTCTCTCTGTGCCCTTTATCTGCGTTAAAGGTCAGGAGAGGTGAAGTGAGGGGATGAGTAGAAGAGGAAGAGAGAGAGAGTTGAGCGTTCTCAGAGATGCTGAGAGGAGAGCATGTTGTTTTAATGCTGATGCTTAAAGTGTTTGCATGCAAACCAAACAGATATGGGACATAGACAAATAAATGGTTGCAATAATTCAGAGAGGCTTTGTTAGGGTCATGTTATGCTAGTGGAAACCAACCATTGTCCAGTTATGGTTCTGACTGAGCATAGCTATTTTCTTCATGAGTTATCTAGTGTTAGAGATTTTCCCTGTCGAACATTCCGGTACACCAAGGCCACATTTCTTCTGCATGGGTTTAAAATCCCAACCCCTTACACTCCATGTCCAGCTTTCTCTTTTATTTTTTTTCTTTCTGTTCTTCATAATCATTCTATTTTATACTGAAATACCAGAGCGGTGATGAGGTGTTTTATGGTGTCAAACTCATGTCCAGATACATCAAAGATAAGAAAATCCATGTTCCACTGACAGATACATAACGATCCAATTCACTTTGGAAACTTGCTTACAGTCAAATCAGTCGTGGCAGTTGTACTCTTAATCGTGCTTGAAGATACAGAACCACCCAGTCTGCACAAAATCTAAACATGCACACAAAGTTGTGCTCATGAATCAATTGATTGATGGGTTTAAAATCTTCCAAGTGCAACAAAAAGCTTGGCAGAAGATGTCACTGAAGTGATCAATGGTAATGTCTGTTGCCCAGTTTTTCCTCGTCTGTATGTGAATCCGCAACAAAGAAAGATGAGATCCTTATGTCTCACAACCCAGTTCCACCAACCCATCAATGCTTTCATCTTAGAAGTGTTCCCCATGGTCGTAATCAAAACATTACCACAATTATGTTTTTTTGCCTCTCAGCTCGCAGCGAGAGGCCTAGACTGTCAATAGCAGTTTCTGTCTCCTTTATTTAAACCAACAGTGGGCGGTGCACTAATTACTTTGACTAGCGTCTCATCTGAAATCGTTTCACAGTTGCGACTTCCTGAGGTAAATGGGAAAGTGTGGATGGCCCATGAGAAAACATCTACAGGAGGATTAGAGAAAACTCTGAGAAATGCGTTACATAACGTGTTTAGTCTGTAATTCATTAACAAATGAGCTTTAAATAGTGAGGCATACAAGAGAGAAAATGAATTTATCAGGCAAGCCTGAACACTTAACTTCAAGCAACATTATGACTGACTTGTTGAACAGATTTTCTCTGCAAAGTCTGCTGGTTAATTTGATTTGACAGCAGGGAAACAAAGTACAGGTGATGTATGGTTTCGTAGTGACCTGGAGAAATAAACAGTGCTAAAACACATCCATCCATTTATTAGGATCATGTATTCCACACTTCTACTTCAACAAGTAATGTGTGTGTGATTATCTAAGGGAGGGAGTCTTGGAAATAGGAAAGTACCGGTAATGTGTTTCTGTGGAAGTGTATGCTTGTGTGTGTGTGTGTGTGTGTGTGTGTGTGTGTGTGTGTGTGTGTGTGTGTGTGTGTGTGTGCGTGTGTATGTGTGTGCATGGGTGTGCATGCATGTGCGTGTGCCTGCGTGCGTGCATGTTCGTGTGTGTGTGCGAGAGAAAGAGAGAGAGAGGGAGGGATTGAGAGAGAGAGAAAGTGAATCCACCAGATTTCTCTCCAGTTTCTCCAGTTGCAGCATGTCTCTCAGCAAGCTCCAATTATCCTGCGCCTGTCCGCTCTCTATTAAAACACAACCTTGTTGATCCAGCTCTTCTATCCTGTTTACCCACCAGCATACTGAAGACCAAAACACAACATAGCTATCCGTATGGTTATCGTACCAGCTCCACCTTAAGAAAACCAAAAACCTCTGAATCTAAGAGACAGTTAATACAATATTGTTGAACTGTTTATTCTGCTGTATCTCATGCTAAAAGCACTCTTCCAAAAGCTAAACTGTGCTGATTCTCCTCCTACACAAGTGGTTCAGATTTGTCCCCGGAGACTCAAGCGCTCAAGGTAACATTGACAGACGGAACAGGATTAGAAAGGGTAACATAGTAACACACACAGAAACAGGAGTCACTTAAGACATAGAGACACACACAAGATGCACACAGACACACACAAGATGCACACAGACACACACAAGATGTACACAGATACACAAGATGCACAAAATACACACAAGATGCACACAGACACAAAAGATGCACACAGACACATACAAGATGCACACAGACACACACAAGAAGCACACAAACACAACCACCAACAAGACCTAATTGTCCGGGTCTGACCATGAGAAAGATAAGACAAAGAAAAATAACAGTGACTTGACACTTTCACATAGTTCATAGCATGAATGATTAGCACCTTTCCACAGGAAACAAAATACAAATAATCGTGTACTGTAAATACTAAAATCATTGAGTAGTGTTCTTGGTGAGGAAATACTGGAATAATAAAATGGCACTCGGATATTGCTGTGTCTTTGTCTGTGACTGAACACAGTGTGACTGGTCAACAGGCCTGGAGAGAAGCCAATCAAGCGCTAGGATTCCCTGCCATCATGGAAGACCAATATGTGGATAGTGTTCGCATGCATCCTTCTGTGTATTTGCGTGTGTGTGTGTGTATTTGCGTGTGTGTGTGTGTGTATTAACGTGTGTGAAACAGCGCGTGTTCTCAGTGAGGGTGCATTCCGAGTATGCTTTTTTCCGTGCTTGAAGGCATGTGTGTCTGTGCGCGTGCGTGCGTGTGTGTGTGTGTGCGTGCGTGTGACAGTGTGTGTGCTTAAGACTGATAATTGTGACCATTGATGTCCAGGACAGGTCCATCTGCTTGGCAGAGGGGTGAATGCACAACCATCTGTGCTGTTGCTTGTGCTGGAGGACTGACATGGATAGGTATTGTCTGGCCAGGATCACCTCAGGGCTGCAGGCTGGTTGCACCACCCCACCTCAGGCCCCACACTCACACGTACACACACGGACACCACATCATTAGCTAGCTCAAAGACAACAGTGTAGGAGTAAACTGTGGTGAAATATGCTGGACAAAGGTGGCTGTCACCGAGTTCTCACCTTCCTTGAACAGACAGACTGGGCGAGTCATCGTTGTCAGACATAGTGTGTTTGTGTGTGCTTGTGCGTATGTGCGTACGTGCTGTGTGTGTGGATGTGTGTATGTGTGAGGAAGAGAAACACGGAGAGAGAGAGCGAAAGAGAGAGAGACAGAAACAACGAATGAGAGCAAAGAGCGTTAACAAACACAGTATGAAGAGTTTTTCATTCAATCATACTATCTCTATGAAAAGAGACAATTAACATAGTTTGGCAGTTTAATGGATGGCTTGGTTTGACTCCAGCCCTGACTGACCCAGCCTGGTGAATACACTCTTGGTGAGTGGGCAGTGTGTGTGTGTTTGCGCGTGTGTGGCTTGGTCAACATCCAGTTCTGACTGACCCACGGTGTCCTGAGTGGGCAGTTGCCCCCTGGAGGGCTGAGAGAGTAACACATGTGCTACCAGAGGCCAGCCACATTGCGCTGATTAGCATTGGGACTGGTCCTAATAAATGGACGATGGAGGATTTATTTTCTTAGGGATATGTGAGCTGGTGTGAGGTTGGGAGTGTTTGGAGAAGAGTGTTAGACCAGGCCAGCTGTCTCTTGAGGAAACCTGTGCAGCCTCGTTTGTTTATACACACAGACTCAACCATTAAGCAACAGTCTTTCTCTCCTCAAACAGCCATGTTTGGAAACCCATCGTTTTCTTAACCTCCCGGTACACTCCTGCTCTCTCTCTCTCTCTCTGGCTCTCGCTCCTGCTCTCTCTCCTGCTCTCTCTCCTGCTCTCTCTCTCTCTCTGGCTCTTGCTCCTGCCCTCTCTCTCTCTCTCTCTCTCTCTCTGGCTCTCACTCCTGCTCTCTCTCTCCTGCCCTCTCTCTTTCCTGCCCTCTCTCTCTCTCTCTGGCTCTCGCTCCTGCTCTCTCTCTCCTGCTTTCCCTCCTGCTCTCTCTCTCTCTCTCCTGCTCTCTCCTGCTCTCTCTCTCCTGCTCTCTCTCTCCTGCTCTCTCCTACTCTCTGTCTCCCCTGCTCTCCCTCTCGCTAGCTATCTCTTCCTCTTGCTATCTCTATCTCCCACTCTCTATCTTTCTCTCTGTCCTGCTCTCCCTCTTGCTCTCTCTCCAGCTCTTCTCTCTCTCCTCTAACTACTTGTAGTTTTGACATGATGGTGAGGCTCACTGCAGGGAACATCTCAGGGAACATCTGTAAACAAGTAGTGTGCGTGGTTATGTGTTTGCGTGTTAGTACACACATGTGTTTAGTGTGAGTGTGTGTAGATGTTGACAGTGTAACGAGGCGGGGGGTGGGGGTGGGGGGGGCAGCGTTTCAAATTGAACAAACACCCTCCACAACCCCCCCCCCCCCCACCCCCTTCATCCAGTCATTTTTTTACCAAGGACTAAAGACATCCAATGGATGTGCTAACATCCCTGCTGTGTCCGGTCCTTTAGCAGGGGGGGACAAAGCCTCACACCTCCCGGTCTGCCTCGATGCGGCTGGGCTCCGAGGAGACCCTGAGAGGCCCATCTCTGGCAGCCATCGCTGCCTCTTCGCTGACATCTGCTCGGGGGTGAGGTTTCCTCTGAGAGGGGGGCGCGGGGAGTCAATCTGCTCTTTTCAAACACAGTGGCTCACAGGCAGACAGACAGACAGGCAGACAAACAGACAGAGATGGGGGCGATGGAGGATGGTGAAATCTGCAACACCACATTGCTTTCTTGTTCTTTAGCTGGCAGTCGTGGGGTGCAAGGACCCCCCTCCCCCCTTCTTCCTCCTCCTCACCTCCCCCCTTCCCCCCTCGCTAGCTGTCTCTCAGGGCCTCCCACTGCAGTCAGATTGACAGGCCTCAGACAGCTCAGGTGATGAGGAGGAGAGAGTGAGAATAGAGATCGGGAGAGGAGAGAGAAAGAGGTGCCGTGTTTGAACACTTTTCCTAAAGAGGAAAGAACAAACGAGGAAAGGAGAGGGGAAGGAGGTGGATGAGGAGGCGGTGTGATACCTATACAACAGCTATCAGTCTGTCGGTTGGTCCGTCGGTTGGGTTTTTCGTTTCCGTTGGCACACGAAGCACACACAGAAACACAGACTGGGACAGGGAGAAAAAGAGCAGGATTATTTGAGGATTTGACAGATTGTGTTATTGTTTTCTTACATGGCGCTTATCAAATTTGAGTATTATTTTTGCGAGGGTTAACACGTTTATTGATAGACAAGGAGAGAAGAGCGTAAATGACAGGATATGTGAGGAGAGGTGAGGAAGTGGTGAGGAGAGGAGAGACGAAAAGAGGAAAGGAGTCCAACCTGGTGCATGTAAGTGTGTGTGTCCATGTGTGCGTGTGTGTCCATGTGTTTATGTGTGTTCATGTGTGTATGTGTGTGTGGAAAACAAGCGCTATAAACCATGTTCCCATCATATGCCAGATGAATCGTATCTAGAGAGATAAAGCTGTACCAGAGCATCTCCAAGAATAGTTCTGTTGGCTGGAGATCAGATGGTTCATAGACTTTTGGAGGATCATTGATCAACTTCTTGCTAGACAGTATTTTTTTTAGAATGTTGAAATATTATTTTGAAACGTTTTTGAAACCACCTTCCAGTTCTCATCTATGTGCACATTTACATCTCTGCCAGAAGTGTAGTTTTAAGGAAACTTGTGCACCTTCAAAAACAACTCAAAGATTGCTTCATCCAGCATTTCCTGCTGAAGGAATAACATCAGAGTTCAGCTCTAATAAAAGAGACAGAGTTCTCCTTGTTCTTAACCAAATATCCCTTCTCTTCCTCAATAAAAGTATTTTTTGATGCCATCAATAAGCCTTAGTAAGTCGTTAAGAAGCTTCAGTAGCCTTATGGGGAAGGAGTGAAGGGGTGGAGGAAGAGATGGAGGGGGAGAGAGAGAGTGAGAGAGAGAGAGAGAGAGAGAGAGAGAAAGAGAGGGAGTAGACAGAGAGGAAATTGAGGGAAGGAGAGAGATGGAGAGAGATGGAAAGAGAGAGGGGGAGAGAGGAAAGAGAGAGAGATAGAGAGAGATAGAGAGAGAGAGAAGAGAGAGAGGGAGAGAGGGAGAGAGAGAGAAGAGAGAGAGAGGTATCCGTTCAGGACCCAGAAGCAGGGGATTGTTCCAGGCTTGTAACCCCTGTCCTGGTCACTGGCTCCACTGTGAACACAAGTGTCTTTATTCTCTCTCAGAGAAATGGCTGTGAAACATTTGTCGGGCATGTAGCAGATTACACACATTGAGAGATTAGTCTTCTGAGCAAAGTGACTTCTACACCAAGCCTTTCCCATTCTCAACTCACGGGTGGATCAGGTTTAAATCCTACACGCCTTTGCTGGTTTAACAGAAAATAACTTACTGCTGACATTATGTGACACAATGAACAATTAGTTGTAGTCTCTTTTTCCAAACACCTACAAAAATATATATTTTTTATACATATACAAAATTATAGAAATGAACTAGTGTGGTATTCTATGTATTGCATTCAAACTAATTATAATTTCTGTGTAATGCATAATGTTTACGTGTGTTGATAAAAACTGACAAACATGTTTATCAATAATTACATTTATGCAACAATTATAAACAGACAAGCTTGTCGTGGGTAATTAGTTCCATTTTCGTCCTGATGATGGACTTGATTTTGTTGCACATTGTACAAGAAGTTTGTTTTGATGTATAGCAAATCATCACTATGGTAACATGATGCCTGTGTACTGTCATTTTAAAAGCAATTTCAACATTGGTGTTCAGGTGATACTGCATGGAAAGGTTTAATGAAACATTGGTCTATAAAGTTGTGGTACAGTAGGAGTTAGAGCACAAGCATAATTCCATTAGATGGAGAGTTTAACTGTTAATTATTCTCAAGATAGATTTTTCTTAGCCGAATGTGTTGATTGCAAATGAATGTGAAAAACAACTGCATTCATCTCTAATTCAGTTATTAATACTAATTGGGTTAATAGGGCACGTCATGCTCCAACTAAGATACCGTGTTTACTAAATGTGTTTCCTTTCTTGACTACACATATTTGTTACACTGTGTAGTACATTATGCACAGTGGGGATTTGTGGGGGACAATTGTTAGTTGCGTAGTTATAACTGTTCGTTAGTAATGAAATGATGAAATCACAGAAAGCTTTTAAATGACTGTTATTATGAAGCTGGAATTAAATGCCCTTTGCAAGTTGCAACACTAAGCTATATTTACTCTATACATTTCACCCTATTGAAACATTTCAGGCTGGTTTATTTGTCTATTTCATTTAACATTTTATGCAATTTCATTCCGCATATTTTTGCTGAATACATTTACTACATCAACAACCACAAGGTATTTGTATTTTATTTTTTTAATCTAATCTGGTTTTATGAATTGTTTCTCCTTCAGTTGTTTTAGATGTTGTTGACTGTGTGTTAGCTTGTTTTATTAGCTTTAGTCGACAGCGTTGCCATCCTCTGTGTTGTCACGTCCAGGTGACCCTTGAGCTTTACAGGGGATGTAACTTCCTGTAGAAGATTAGTAACGGATCAATTTGGACTAAGGACTACTAATGATCTTTAGTACACACAAACACACACACCGTACACACCCACAGTACACACACACACAGGGACTGGACACGTGTCACATGAACAGTAGAATAATGTCCATGTATATGTTACACTTTCATACTGTGCTAATTGCAAGGTTCTGGACTAAACATCCAATACTATCTTAACCATCAGGTAATAGATTAGTGATCAGATACTAACCATCAGATGATCAGATACTAGATTGACCATCATGCACCATACTAACCAGAAGGTACTAGGCTAACCATTAGCTACTGAGCTATCAATTAGCCACTCAGCAAAATAAGCTACTGTATTATGGCTGTGGATTTTGGCTGTGCTGTGTAGTGCTGTAAGACCACATTTTGTCCAGTGGAGGTCTTAAGCAGGGCCCTGTACAGCTACTGCCCCCTAGGGGAGAACCTCTGAAGCACAAACGTCCTGTTGGTCCGGCATTGCCAGTACATGCAAATTCAAACTTAACAGATGAGCGACTCATCAAGTTAAACATTGTAAAAAAAATGTCTACCGCATCCTTTTAAGAGCGGGAACCACGTTTCATTCTTTCAAAAGCATCTTTACAAATATACATTTATTTATTGTTCAGTTAAACCTTGTCAACAGACCAAACAAAACGATCAAAACCTACAATGAAAAGCATTGAAATGTTTTCACATTAAGTTTAGAACAGGGATTCCTATGTTGGGCCCTAAGCCCCTGACCTGAGGGGAAGAGGGGGAGAGGAAGAAAGGGGGGAGAGGGGGCCATGGTGCCCATGCCAGGGGCTGGAAGGTGAGGTGGGCCAGAGGGGGAGAGATGGGTGAGGAGTGTGAGGAAGATGAGGGGGGTTGAGGCTGGGTTTACAGAGTAGGTTCCGGAGTTTGAGGTGTCGGGACAGAAGCAGGGAGAATGTAAGCAGGTTGTGTTTAATTAGGGAGGGTTCCTTTACAAGGTGCCCAGGCTGTGTCTGTGTTGCAGCCAAACGCAGGTTTCTTCTCACTTTTGTCTGCCGGACAGAGAGCGGAGCTGGCTCCTTTTAGGACACTAAATAGAAGGCTAATTCACTTGAAGGGCTCTCTCTCACTCCCTCTCTTTATCTCTCTCATCCCCTCATTCTCTCACCCTCTGCTCTCGCTCTCTCTCTAAACTAACCCCTCCCACCCTACCCCCATCGCTCCCTTCCTCCATGCTCTCTCTCCCTCTGCCATCCTTCCCTCCCTCCCTCCCTCCCTCCCTCCCTCCCTCCCTCCCTCCCTCCCTCCCTCCCTCCCTCCCTCCCTCCCTCCCTTCCTGCTCTCTCTCCCTCTGCCATCCCTCCCTCCCTCCCTCCCTCCCGCTGCCTTCCTTCACTCCCTCTCTCCATCCGTTTGTACGTCCATGCTGCCCCAGGCCTCTCCAGGCCCATTGTGCCATGGCCCCCTGGCATGGGTCTGCACTCCCCAGGCTGTCCAGAGGGAATCTGCAGCCTGTAAGGATAATCAGCCTGTCAGGCAGCCAGCCCTGGTGGTGGGAACAGAGGCAGACTAGGACTTCTCTCTTCAAGGTGTTTGTTGTTAAATACAACAATGCAGCTGTCTCTTCAGAAAACTTGACAAAAGCAAATACTCCCCGCTGAACATTTTCTTAGCCCCTCTTACAAAGGCTCAAGTTTGTTTAAGAAATTGCGGCTAAAGAAAGCGTCAACCCATTAAGGTAATTATATGGAACCTGTGTCGTATAAAGGCTTAATTGATGTTAATGTTTGTCTAATTGGGGATTCAGGGAGAGTAAAGGACTAAAGGTCTTCATAGCACTTTCAGGCAAGCTTCTGAAAAGGGTCCTTCTGGTTTTCACACTTCCTACAATAGCTGCCCGTCTTTCTCACATTACGGCCCGGTCTCTGCTCCCTGCAGCATTCTGCCGCTCTGCTTAAGGGACAGAATACGGGTGAAGAGCCATTGTCTAGTGCGAGCACTTCTCAAAGAGTCTTCCTGACAAGGATTGTGTGAGTGCTGATGGCGGTGGCAGGGGGGGACCGAGGGTGAAAGCCACTGTCATCTAGACCTGCCATGTCCTCAGCACAGGCAGACACCAATAGGACCCTAATTACTACAGCGTTTTTTCTCGTTCCTCTCTATTCTCTTTAAACAAATACTTTCCCCCAGGCTGCTTGTGTTCCTCACACTCTTTGGGCTACACAAGTTATCTATTGTGACTGTCAATGAATTTGCTTTTTTTTTCTTTTTTTCTCTTGCATGTTTTTGTGCGAGTGCATGTGCGAGTGAGCGTTTTCTTCAAATGGTGCATTTCTTCTCTAGATTTTCCTCTCTTTACATCCAACCTTTCTCTTTTTTATTCCTTCTGGCTCTCTATCCCTTTTATCTGCATCTCTCTCCTTTTTGGGTCCCATGTTCCCTCTCTCTCTTTTGCTGTACAACCCTAATAAGGGAATTGTTGAGCTGTAAAACAACACAATTTTGTGAGTTGTGATCCAATTCTCTGTTATTGTTTATCCGAGGAGAGCGGCTGAGGTTTAATGCCATAATGTTTGTGACACGCTCGTTAAAGTATGTTCATCTGCAGTTATTCTAATAGGCTAGGGAGAAAGCTCAGTCAATCAATTATCAATCTCACGTCTCAGAAATTCCTCCTGTTGGATACAAAAGAAACTGCTGGCGAGAGAGAGAGAGAGCACAGCTTTAGAAAGCTCTTTCTACTTTTACTCTTGACTGTGAAACACTCGACTCAACACTCTTTCTTGCCGACAAATTAACCAGAACCCCCCACCCCCACCCCCACCCCCACCCTCCCCCTTCCTCACTGCTGCTATCACCCCCCAACCCCCACCCCCGCACCCCCACACACACACCCCTGCGGGCTTGACAGACCCATGATGGACAGACGGAGTCAGGAGACAACACAGAAATAACGTCAGTCCTACATATCTCACCCCCAAACCTGTCCCTCTAAAAACACCTGTAAAACCAATAGACTCTTTGTCTCTTTCAAATATTTCCCCTGGGCCTAATTGCACTGGGCGGTGCAGCAGAGCGGGCCCTCTATGCAGAGCTCCAATAGGCCCCGGCGCTCAATGGAGATGTGATTGTGTGGCTGTCAAGGCTTTGGTGTGAGTCCCCTTTTCTGAGGAGAGGAAGTGTGAAGGGGAGGAAGAGGGAGAGGCACTTCATCTAACATCCACCAAGCTGATTGGAGTGGAGAAGGCAATTCACATCTTAAGTGGAGTTCCCATCACAAACCTGCCCCCCCCACCCCCCACCCCCCACAACCAACTCCCTCCGCCCCCCCCCCGCCCCCCCTCCAACCACCACTACCACCACCACCACCTCTCCTCCTCCACCCTCCCCACTGTTCTTCCCCCTGCTTCTGCCAGCCCCAGCTGTCAATCAGAGCACAAGGCGACGGTGACAGAGTTCCAGACTTGATAAACAGCCGTAATGGAACGAGGAGGAGAGGCCCGGCTAAGTCCAGGCACTGAGACCTCACTGATGAAAACCCCTAAAGGGAGACTTGACAAGGCGCTCTTCTGACCCTCTATCTCACTCTCAGTTCCCTCCCTTGGTCTCTTCCAGTGTCTTTCTCTTTCACTCTTACTCCATGTTTCTCTTTCTCCCTGTCCGTCTGTCTGTCTCTCTCTCTCTCTCTCTCTCTCTTTAGTCCAAAACAATGGCAGAACGTCTGTCCTTCACCATGTCAGTTCTTAGTGGAATGAAGGCCTCTATAGTTCCACTTCCCTGTTCACCTTTTCCCTTGCCTCCGTTCACCTCCTCCTCTACACTCATCTTTTCTCCCCTTCCCGCCCTACTCTTACCCTCACCTGCAACCCCCTTCACCCTCCACCCCTCTTTACCCCCAGCCATCCATCTTTCATGTAGCATTTGTCACCTCTCTCACACAGCCACAATGACCGAATAACCAAGTACATTCAGCCAGGAGGATAATACGGCCGCCCATGGATGATTACACGCGGACATTTTCCATTTCCAAGAAATAAAAGCATGCCTGTGGCTCCGGTGCCGACTGCAGGTTTATAATCACCCCTGTCATTAGCTGACTGCTATTCCAACACCACTTCCTCATCTGTGACCAAGCAAGGGTCTCTCGCCCAGGCCACCTCCCACCCTCAGACTCCAGCAGCCTCTGCATTATTACCCATAGGCCCCGGCCTGCAACCACAATGGTGCATGTTGGAGCGGAGGGAGGAGTGGTCTGACGTTCATGAAGCCTGATTGGTGGACAGATGGGGTCAGTGTGGACTACTTCACAGTGTAAAGTGCTCCTATCAAAAATGTAATCTCCACAAGGCGGTAACACAATCAGCGTTTTCCAGAGGAACAATTATCTGAGAACCGCCGTCCACCAGGGGTCACGTTACCCATCAAAGTATCTCCGGGGCTGAGTAATGACCGAGGGTCGTGACCCCTGACCTTTGATGCTGACCTCTGAGAGTCTCTTCTACCTTCCCCTCTCTGAGGCACTGCCGACTTCCCCTTTCCTTCTCCCTTCTCTTCTACTCCCTCACCTCCCCCTTTTCCTCCCTCCCCCCCCCCCCCCCCCAGCCCTCCCTCCCGTCCTCTCTGTGATGGAAACTTGACTCCACTGCTGTAATCACTTTACAACTGTTTTTGTTCATGGTAAATGGACAAAATATTTAGATGATCTTAAGCAAGCACAATAATTGAATATGTGATTTGCTGGTAGCAGGTGTTTGCAACCTTGTGAGCTCGTCTACACATAATGAAGCAGGCAGTAAACAAAAGCAAGTTGTTATGTTTCCTCCTTCGCTCCCTCCCCCATGCAGAGGGGATATGAGACGAAAAAACAACTAATTTTCTTGATAGCGTACTGTAATCATGGCGTTGTGGTGCAGCGCGCTGAGCTGAGTACCGTCAGTCCTATTAATCCCTTCTCCTCGTGCCTCTCCAGTGAGAGAGGGAGAGGGCCCTCCTTCCCACGCTAAACTGCTATTACCCCTCACACCTCCAGGAGGCTCAACAATCAACAGCCGTGTTATTATTATTGCTATTATTATTATTATTATTACCGTTTATTTATTTATATGCAGACTCGATGTGTTTTCGAGTTTTCTTTTTCCCCAGGCACCTCTGAGGGCAGTTCCTGCACACTCTGCTGGTGAGATCTTGTGTAGTAGGACTCTGTGTTTGTAGGGTGAGCTACTGTATATTGTGGCTGCAGCTTTCACGTACTGTATGTTACATAAATCTTGACTGTGATTAAGAGGGCAAAAACTTTAGTTTTAAAACTGATTTATTTCTATATACAATAAAAAGAATGTGGGGTTTGTATAGGTATGGGATTACCTAGGTGTTGTGTGTGTGTGTGTGTGTGTGTGTGTGTGTGTGTGTGTGTGTGTGTGTGTGTGTGTGTGTGTGTGTGTGTGTGTGTGTGTGTGTGTGTGTGTGTTGAGCGTCTCGCTGTCTTTTCGCCCCACAGCCTCTGATCTCCAGAGGATGTTCACAGGCCAGCCTCTCCACCTCTCTTCAGATCGTCCCGCTTTAGACCGCAGTCCTTCAGAACAATACATCACTGGCCACTTATCCTGACCTCTGACCCCTGACCCCTGCTCCCTCTTTGTCCTGCACCTGTGGACAACAGCCTGAGAGGGACAAGAGTTGGGCAGTAGGCCAGAGGTCACAGCACTGTCACGAGGAAGTAGTTTCACCCAATAGAGAGCCACTTATCACTCTCATCTAATGTGACAGCCATCTGTCAATCATGGAATTACATTCACCAGCGACCAGCCACTCAGACTAGTCTCCTCACAGCGGAGGCCATTCTGCATGGTGCTAATGCTCTCAATACATGACTTCCTGGAAGCAAAGGATTCAGTTTTAAAGGCAGAGGATTTCCTGTTTGGGTCTTAGAAGCCTCAGAAGCCATAAACGAGCTCATCAAAAGTCCTGCTGGAGTGGCTTGTTGTCGCTGAACCGAGGACGTCCTTTTGTTCGAGCGATACACCTGGGCTTGGCAAGGAGGATATTGGAGTCAATCCTCATTAGATGGAAATAGGAGAACATGGATGGTTTGTTCTGTTCTGAACAGTTTGTTCTGTTGGTTGGGTCTGGTCTGGTCTAATCTGGTTGTGGTTTGTTGTGGTTGTGGTTTGATGTTGTTGTGGTTTGATGTGTCTGGCATGATGGCACAGTTCAGCTTCTCACCGTCTCTGAAGGTTGGGGCCCCAGGTCTACCTGAAGCTCAGCTCTAGATGGCCAGTCAACACTGCTCCTCCCAGGGGCGACATGCCCATAAGGGACAAGGGGAGAACCTGAGAGAAGTTGAAAACCCACCCCTTCTTCAAACAGGTAGGCAGGTAAACAGCCAGGTAGTGAGACTGCTAGATATACACGTGTGGGAACCAGCCAACCCTGTAAGACAGGTGTGTCCCCAGGTGGACAGGTAGACAGGCGACCAGCTGGGCTTGTTCTGTGCGTTGACTCAGGTGTTGTGTTGGTGTCAGATATCATCTTGACAAAAGCTGGTGTTTGGAAACAAACAGGGCTCTCCTGCAGTTCAGGTGAACACTCAGACAATGGTGTTAGAGATCCAACACAACAATACAGAAGCATAATGATAGGGTCCATGAACACACATCTGGCTTCAACTTAAAACGACACGCACACGCAAACACCTACTCCTTGACAATCTCAGGGATCAAAAACAAAACTAATTTCCACACACTCTTGTATCCCTTCTGTTTAAAACATACTGTACTGTGTTTTATTGCTGATCTCCACTGACAGTTTATTTATTTTGCTTTGATCATTCGCTCCTCCCTCATTTCTTTATCTCCATCCTTGAATAGGTCATCAAAATAGACGTGACTGTAATTATTTTTGAAAGCCTCCATTGTTTTTAATTTATATCATCTACATGGATGCGCGTGACTGCATGCACATGTATGCAACTTTATCTATGTATGTCTATTGCAGATTAAAAGATTTAAGCGTGACCATAACAAAACTGATTTGTGGTGAGAGAGAGAGAGAGAAAGAGAGAGAGAGAGAGAGAGAGAGAGAGAGAGAGAGAGGAGAGAGCGAAAAGCAAGAACAAATGAGAATATGTTTCACATTACAACACAAAGGCATTTTTTCATTATGAAGTGTTCAGGCAGGAAATGTTCGTGTTGGTTATGCGTCAGGCAACTCAAAATGGTTCACCCAATGTTCCACCCCAGTGTTTCATGAAGGATCCAATCAGATTGTAGCGTGTGGTGAGGACCAGAGCCAAGGGAGGGCCCTAATTGGAGAAGCAGAACTAAAGGTTGCTTCCTAATTGGGGTAAATGTAGTTTCAGTTGCCTCTCTCCCACTGGCCTCACGCACCTCAGATTAGACATCATGGATGAAATATGGTGGAAAGAGGAAAACACACTTTCCTATCCTCACCTCTCTCCTGAGCGTGTGTGTGTGTTTGTGTGTGTGTGTTTCTGTGGGTATATAAGAGAGACAGTAAGACAGACAATGTGTGTGTGTGTGTGTCTGTGTGTGTTTATGTGTCTGTGTGTGTGTTTGTGTGTGGGGGGGGGGGGGGGTGGGGGGTTGTTGGAGTGAAGTGAGGGTCTCTAACACCTGCAGCTCCCTATGAAAAGCAGGCCGTTCCTGTAGAGTGAGAGGGGAAGAAGCATTCCACACACGGTGGTGGGAGGAGGAAAAAGGAAGAGGAGGAGGAGGGGGGGAGGAGGAGGAGGAGGAAGAAGGAGGAGGAGGAGGAGGGTGGATTTTACCTAAATAAGTTGATGAACTGAATTCACACTGGAACCTCCCTGATTTGGTAATAAGCACACACACCCTTAAACAGACATACACACTTACATGGGCAGGCTCTCAGACACATTTCCTGTATCTGTGCATTAACATTCACACAGGTTACACTCCCCCCTCCCCTTTGAACCCCTCTCCCCTCCTATTTTAACCCCCCCACCAGCCCCCCCAATGAGAGTCATGGAAGGGGGATAATGAGAGTCCTTGGGACCCTGAGTGAGTCCATGTTTCACACAGAACCACCCGTCCACAGTACCTTTCTCACAACACATACAATGCTGCTCCAGGATTCCCAGGGTCTGGAACAACACTGGCAGATTGGCCCTGCTCACCCCCAGGGGAGAGGGCTTTCCCCTAGGTAAAAACACTAGCGGCTGCCCCACCAGCTAACCACCTAACCACACAGAGAACCATAAATACCTGTTGGTCACTAGAATAAAGGGGTGGGCAAGCTCAGGTTGGAGGTTGGAACACAAACAGGGAAACACACACAAACAGTCCCACGTACTTAACACCCAAACACACACATACACACACACACCTGCCCAAATGAGAGGGGAAAGAACTGGGAACCGATTCCCACAATGTGGGTCGACAGGTGGCAAGAAGAAATGATTCTAAAGTTAGGAAGTTAAGTTTATCTAACTGAAAGAGAACTTATGTTGGTGACAAAGATGTCAATTCTTGGTCAGTTTCCCTTTTAAGACCATCTGTCGTCAAATATATTACATCTCAGTACCTTACAGTGAATGTCGCAGTATTTTCTAAGACATCAGGCAGTACCATATGTGTTACCTAGGGAGTTGAAAGGATTTGGAGGAAAAAAATCACAACCAGCTTGAAAACACATTATCAATGCTTAAAATCTCACATTATTTTTTTAATCAAAGCTTTACTTATGTTTTTTAAATGTTTTGTATTTTTAAATTCACTTTACATTTATTAAGATGTTTAAATATAATTTGATAGGATTTTTGTTGACGTTGAAAACATAATTAGCTTCTTTCAAACTAACAGCAGCTCTTTAAAACTTGTACCACTCGGAAAACCACTGGGAACCTTGACGAACAAAGGAATGTAATGTAAAATCCAACTGTCAATAAAATGTCAGTTCCCACCAAACCTTGGTTAGGACATGTTCCTTTAGTTAATCTGAATATGTATCCCAATTTTAAGATTACTTTTGCTTTTGAATTTTACTTTGTTGGGTTGTACGTTTTAAAGTGCAACCAACAAATTATCAATGAATAGAAACAGCTATACGGTATTATAGGCATTAAAGTATTGTGTTTGCAGACTATTTTTATATCTATTATAATTATCAGATATTTACAACATTTTATTAAAATAATTCGGCCTTTGAACTGTTCATCATGCAAAAATACTGTACCTAATTTCTGTCAGACACTATCAATCTTCCTTTTATTGCATAATTAAAAGGAAAAACAGTGAATATTTTTTGTAAACCTTAAAACCAGCCTGATTGCAAGACTATCTCCATCTGTCTTTAGTGCCACTCATTTGATGAATGTATGATAATTTACCCACCTCTCTCTCTCTCTATCTCTCTCTCTCTCTCCCTCTCTCACAACAGGACTAAATGGATTCTCTGATTAGCTCTGATTGGCTCAGAGAGCCATAGAGAAAGGGACAGTGAAATATTATGATATGCAGGCTTCATTTCTAAATCTCCTAATAGTCTGTTATCAGACTAAGAGCTCTAGTTTAGAGTGTCCCTTAGCTCACAGAAAAACTTTACTCACTGACGATACCTGTTTAGATCACAACACTGGACTCAGTAATCATTACACCTTGAATAAACACTACAACACAACACTCAACCTCTCCCTCCCTGCACTGCACTGCTTCACTAATCACAACACCCCTTTACTCTGCAAAAAGTTTGGTGTGTTTTTTTTAAAGGTATACTGTGCTGTTACCTAAGTTACAGCCTTTCGCTTACTCTGTGTAAGGGAGGGGAGAAGCTGGGGGGCGGGGGGGGGGGGGGGGGTGAACTGGGGCTGTGAACAGATTGGGGAAGTGTCTAGAGAAGGTAAACAATCTGGCGATGGTGATGGTGATGAGTTCTCTGTGAAACTGCGATGAAACTGTCACAAGCTCACTGATAACATGGATAGAGGCCGGCCGGCCGGCTGGCTCAAAGGCCAACAGCAAGGTTCTCCTTTCCCACACTGATGACCCCTTTAACCTCTGCAGCCCTGGTTTAAACCACCCAGACCTCAACACAGCTGGCTGGGTCCAAGATTTAGAAGAGATAGCTGAACATACACATAGCATGCAAAATGGCATCAACACTTGCTCACATGGCATTAATATGACAACATACAGAAGCATAGATTATATGTTATGGACTCAGAGGTTGAAAGCTGTACTGTTACGCAGTTTTAGTTGACTACAGCAGCTAACGACTAAAAGCTGTATAGTAAAGTTTTGGGGGTTTGTTTGTTTGATTTAATATCATGTATGCATCGCACAGGCTACGTTGCAGACATATTGCAAGTTCAAAAGCAAGTAGTGTTGTCCTTCAATCCCTGTGAACATGTGACCCAGTACTTCACAAAAAAGAGCACAGTGTGACTATCCCAGACTCAACTCTTCCTGTGCTCTGGACACAGCCTCCAGTCTGGCCGACCATGGCAGGCAGAACTGCTGGCAGATGGCTGTCAAAGCAGTGGTTTGAGAAGGTGTTAGAAGTGTTGAAACATCAGGTAAAGACATTCATTCTCTTCCTACACACAGCCGGTCTTCTGGCCTGTCCAGGCCATGTGATTCTGCTTAGCACTGCCAGGAAAAGCTCACGTCCATGTGACCTCCTCGTTACTTATCTTCTTGGCAAGGAAGCCAAGAAGCTGGGAGAAGTATGTGCGAAAGCAAATGGTTGAAAAAGAATGCTACTAGTAGTTGCATCAGTTACTGTTTAGTTTTAAATACTGAACTGCGTTGCTATCCATGGTAACATTTTTATCAATTACACTTCACCCATTCACACCCACAAGCAACCCTGGTTTAGCAGAGCCATGGTCAAGCCAGATTTTACAGAGCTTGTGTAGCATATGAGCAGTGATGATGTGTTCATAAAGCTTTTGTGAAGCTTTTTAAATGGCATGTGACAAGATAGTTCTTGTTTGTTAATCATCAACAGTTGTTCATAATTATCTCATGCTTGTGTTTATGGAAAAACTTGCTGACGTTAAGATTTATGTTACTTTGTTGTTTATAAAAGAAAGAGACACTCAATATTATGTCTTTACATCGTTTGTACCACATGTCCTTTATAGACAATTAATTTGACAGAAAAAATGACAAACAAGAAAATAATATGCTTGATGAAGTTTAATAATTACTCTGTAAATAGGAAAACAAATATAGACACAAATCACAAACAACAAACTTATCTTCAACATACAGTAAAAGCAACTCAAACACGTCACACTTGTTTCTCATGGAAAAATGTAAAGTAATTTACATATAATAAAATGTGCAAAGTTTTCCCAAACAAAACGGGGCTATTTGGCAAACAAGGACATCTGTTCAGTGCATCAACTAGTTCTAACTACTTATTGTTAGGAGAAGTGTGACATGGTATTAGCAACACATTGAAAACTTAACATTAACTAATCTGAAAGGGGTATTGGAATATATGTCATTAAATTCATAATGTATCTCAGGAAGCTTCTGCACAACCTCAGTTAGGGTACCTACTTTGTCAGATGTAATATATATTGAACAAATTTCTATCATAATAACAAACTCAACACCAACAAAGCTGAACTACAAAGGAATAAGTTTGAAGTTTCCTTGGAAAAATAAGCTTTTATGCTTTTATAAATGTGTAAAAGTGGCTGGTAGACAGTTATATGGGAACCTTTTGAAGAGAGCCATTTTACACATGAAAGGTGACAGAATCAAAGATAAAATCTCTAGTTTTCAACACTTCTAATGTCATGAAGGCTTTTCAGCTCTTTCTTTCTTTCTCTGTCTCTCTCTCTCTCTCTCTTTCTCTCCCTCTCCCCCCCTTTCTCTCTCACCCTCCCCGCTTTCTGTCTCTCTGTTAAGTCACTCTCCTGACATCACAAGTAAAGAGACAGGAAAAATGTATATTTATAAAATGCATCAGAGTAATTTGCATGAGAATTCAGACTATAAAAGTGTGCTAACAGTTATTTTACTCTATAGGCGAGCAGGTCTTTGTCCTTCTAAAGATGTTGGAACTAATCAACAGATTTTATTATCTTTCTGCAGGCAAATTGGAGCCATCTGAGTGTGTGCTTGATGGATTAAGCTACACTCATTCTCTCTTTCTCTGTCACTTTCTCTCTCTCTCTCTCTCTCTCTCTCTCTCTCTCTCTCTCCTTCTCTTCCCCTCTGATTCAGACATTGCTCATATGAAAGACACTCTTTTTCTTATATTAAACTAAAGAACATTGGTTTATCAGGACGCCTCTATTAAAGCTGGACTCTCATTTTCTCTCGCTCACTTAGGGGCCTCCGATGATTGTGGTTGCCAAGGTGACGTTAGGCACGGCTTTGGCAAACAGCGTCTCGTGTCACGGGAGCGAGGTGAGGCCAGCGCGAGGAAATTGCATACCATTACTGGTAATATTTACTCATTAAAAACCAGCCTACGAGGGAAGTGATGATCGTGCTTCTCCTAATTTTCCGAATCAGCCGTTGTTCATACTGCCTGTCTCGACCCTGACATTCTGGGAACCATCAGGGACATTAAAAGTGTGACTACTGGATGAAAGACCAACTGCTCCTCCTTAACATCAAATATTTACCTGGATGAATGACATTGTCTAAAACCAAGCTTAAATTATTATTACTTATTATTTTTTTTATTTTATGAAAGGTACTTCTAAGAAAAGATAACTGTGTACTTAACAATAAATCTCCTAACTGGAAAACAAATGATTAATTCAAATTATGAATATATACTTGATGTTTGCTCTGTGGAAAGTTTTGTAGTTACTTCATCAAATCATAAATTATACTTTTATAGCTGGTAACTGTCCTCTAATGAGTGAGAGAGTCATGCAGCACTGATCTATAAAGAGGATTTCTTTAGTAGCATTTTAATAAATCACAGTATTGTTGTTGGCTACGCAACAACTGTGACATATCTGGCAAAAGTATGGCTGCATGTTTATTGTGATACGAGATATGTAGGAGATACATGTACTGTAGCTATTCAAATGGTCTCGTTTTCCTCCTCCTCTTTCACCAGTTAATTCAGACTAGGTGAGGCGACCTAGAATTACATTTACAGAAATGCACATTTCAGTTGCACACAAACGACAACAACATATAAATCTATGTTATGAATCACTCCTCAATATAGCTGGAGCAGAAAAACTAAAAGAGAAATCTGGTGTGTTTTAAGCACACCCTGACAATCTCCACCCTCCTGCACCTCCACCCTTTCCACCTCTTCTCCTCCCAATCCTCCTTCTCAACTCTTCCAGATCCTTCTCTGTAATCCTCTTAATCTCTGTCGCATTGCTCACCATTAAGACCACAATCTAAATCACGTATTTAAAAAATACGTCATATTTTATCACTGGACCTGTGACTGTAGCTCTAATAATAGTCCAGTTGCCTTTATTGGTCTGTCCGGTGAGAAAGTGTGTGTTTTCAGGGCAACTTTCGCCACTAGCTGTGTTATATTGCGTGCAAGGTGGGCAGAGCATTACTCAACCAGTGCCAACTATTGAATTTCAGACTCAGAGGGGCTCCCGCCACATGTGATTCAGAAAGAGAGAGAAGAAGAAAGAGAGAAAGATGGAGGAGGGGGTGGGGAGAGAGAGGGTGGACAGAGGGAAAGAGTAAAGTTGGAGAAGTGACACAAAAATAACTTAATCTAGCTAAACTAGGAGAGCTAGGAGGGAGTTACAGACCTTCCCTCTTTCTCTGTCTCTCTGTTTCTCTGTCTTACTCTCTCTCTCTCTCTGTTTCTCTCTCTTTCTCTCTCTGTATGTTTCTCTCTCTTTCTCTCTCTGACCAGGCACTTTTGAGTGCTATCATAGCATTCTGCACAGAAATGTTCTGTGAGCCTCTTAGCTGCACTGTTGCCCAAACAGCCAGCACTAAGATAACAAACACACCCATTCAACATGGACGTTACTAGGTGTGAAATCCTAAGAAAACACACAAGTGCAACGTCTCTTTCTTTCTCTCTCTCTCTCTCTCTCTCTCTCTCTCTCTCCCCCTCTCTCTCTGTCCCTCACTCTAGGCGCTTTAACTTTCTCCTTCTCTTTCTTTCTGGGACTTGACAGGCAAATTGACATCACTTTTCGGATCTTCCGATCCCCACCAGACAGAGAAGTTCTGAGTGTGAGTTTAGTCAGGGGATTCATGCACACAAAGACAACAGCATGTAACAAGTACCCATGATGCTTTCTGGCAGAGCCCCCATCCCAGGACCCCACATTCCCCTCAACTGGCTCGCTGGCATTTCCCTGAACTGTGCTCTGGAAATGTTGCACAGTAATTGATGTTGATCCTTGCATGTGTTCAGACTACACTACAAATTAGGATGGAAAAGGTTATCCAAATATTTAGCTAGCCCAATTTGTAGACTTGAACTGCACACGTTGGGGCCACGCTGGATGAAAATAATGTGTTCCATCAACAACAAAAAAGTTAAAAGTTGTGACTGATAGGAGAAATGTTACTTGAATGTTAAATATATATGGAGACTCCTGCAGTTATTTTGAGTTGAGGAATGGTGTGAGGTTTTAAGGAGGCTTTGAGGAGAGGAGGTAAGGGGAGAAGAGAGGAGACGAGCTGAGGGGAGGGGAGGGAATTTGAGGGGCAAAAAGAGAAGATCCAAATTGCACAGTCTTCGCCCAAAAGTGTGAAGCACAGTTTAAGGATTGCACACACATTGCATATGTGGGCTGTATTTCCTACCATTACCATCAACACACACATACATGTAAATGCATACCTACAACCACATGTACACTGACACACAGATGCCCTCCACAAACTTTTGAATTCCTTCATCTGTGTTTATAATTACTACTGTGAACCAGATTCATTTTTTATCTGATGACAACACTTAAACTACAATTTGAATTGTTTTCAATTTAAACCTGCATTGTCTCCTATGTAAATATAAAATTGTCTTGAAAAAACTACCAAACAACTGTTTTATAACGGCTTCTTGAGAACTCAACTATAGGGAGTTACAGGCCTACAGGTCAATTGAAACCCAGAGATGGTGTAGTTGGCATAAAGGCTTAATTGATGTGATATATTTTAATTAAGAACGTTCCACACGGAGTGTCTGATTCGAGGGTTATTATTTACATTTGTATGGATGTGTGTCTGGAACTTTTTTTTCGTGTAGATTAACGCCGGATTGACCTCCAGGGGTTTGATTGTTGAACATGTTTAAACTGTTATGTTGAAAAACCTATTTGTCTTTTCTTAGCTATAGTACATTCCATACGATAACTGCATATACGTCATGTAATTTACAGAAGTTCTGAGAGAGAAAATCAGTTGTATATAAATATATGTATTTAACTGTTAGAGCTGTAATTTTCCCAATAGCCTGCTGGCAAGTAAAACTGTCCACAATTTATTTGTGAAATATTTTACTGTGGGTTTTTCCAGTCATAATCTTTAACATATTTTTGTTTGTTTTGTCGTGGAAAAAAGGCCAAGCAACAAACAATGTAGTCAATTAAAACGTTGGTGAAGTCTTAAACATGACTATGTGTGTTGCTAAAGACCTATAGGCTATTTATAAAGGGGCTGTTCGAAAAGTTGTCTCTGTTTGTTGTAAGGAATTCTGTTTGTAGTTGAGTGACCGGGGGCAGCACGCAGCTGCAGGTGTACATTCTTCACACAGCGACCTGCCAGCCTCTCAACACTCTGCTATTTCCACCCCCAGTAATGGACACAGTCTGTTAACATGCATGGCTGTCATAGGTCTCTATATCGGTCTATAGACTCTACAGCTCCCTCTCCTACACTCTGGAGAAAGGAAAGAAGGGGTAAAAAGCCCTGATCTATATACGTTTACCGTGTTGTTGGACCCAAACAAACAGGCACCCAACGCATAATGAACACCATTCTCCATTTTCCAAGTTGAGAAACTGTTTTCAAACGATCCTCTGGGAGCCGCACGCGAAGGGAAACAGACGTGACACAAAATCAATATCAGAGGATGAATATAGCCGCCACGCGCAGGGCAGAGGG
This sequence comes from Neosalanx taihuensis, assembly GCA_030340665.1. NCBI lineage: Eukaryota > Metazoa > Chordata > Actinopteri > Osmeriformes > Salangidae > Neosalanx > Neosalanx taihuensis. The sequence continues at coordinate 12,962,437 of CM059296.1, read as the reverse complement.
ACCAAGAGCAGGAGTGTAGATGCGCGTGCGTCGGTGCGTCTTTTGAGCGCGTGCTCGCCTATCAGCTTCAACTAAATAGACGATGGCTGGGACAGACTTTCACTTCGATTAATGACCATTTATGAAGAAATGCCACGAATGAACACATTTCAAACATAGACACTCACGAAAACGTAGCTTATGTTTTGTTGTTTTGCTGTATGTAAACACAAAATACGGGTTGAAGTATACAATTTGTCATGTTTTCTTTTCTTGTTGTCTAACAAAAAGAACTAAATAATTTAGACGTGGGGAAACTGTTATCACTGTTTTCCTCCTGGTGAAATGATTTGTGCCAAACTGTGACAGGGTGAATAAAAGAGTTTCTAAGGCAACAGTCTCCGCATATCTTTTTGTCTGGAAACAGACAGACCATATGGCTGAAAGATCTGTGATTTCTCATTTGCATCTAGGCCCATACTTCCATCCACACAACCACTGGGGATGACAGCTGTACTCTATTTTGAATAAAACACACACAGCTACTACAAACCTGATGTTGAGGCGATATTATCCATTAATTATGCTCTAACACAAAAGTCTGAACATTGTTAGGCTATCTTTTGGAGATTATTCTGGGTTACATACTGGGTTCCTATAGTAGGCTATTTGGTGAAAACATAGTCACTATATAGGCCTACATAAATATGAAAAAAAAAATATATAGTGCATATATTAACCTGTTTTCATTATTTAGCTAAAACATTATAGTAATGTTAGGTATTTTACAGAATTACATGAAAGAAGAAAAAATATCTACACTAAATAGACTAAATAATCAAAGGGAAATACATATTGTATTTAATTCATGTAAAACAAATGTAGGCTCGTTTTTAATTTTAAGACACAAAGAAGGGCTATCTATCGTTTTATTTTAATAATCATGAAATAATAATTGCACGTTGCTGTTGTTGTGCTAGCCTTATAATTATTCCTACTTTTATAAAACGATCATAATCTTTGTTATAATTGTTGCGCCTATTAATACATATAACACGAAGAAATATTTTCATTAGTATTAGTATAGTAGGTTAGGCTATAGGCAAACTCATATGAACATTTTTGCTTTTTTAAATAGTGTAACGTGCTGAAAATTACGCCTTCAGAATTACCCGGTTTTAATTATTTAACTTTCCACAATCCAAAACAATTGTCTTTCGTCAACTACAAATGCAGATGTGCTTTTTACCTCTTGTTTGTCTTATTTCATGAAATAAATCCTAGAATACTACAGAACTACAAGGCTACTTTTTAGCTACTTTTTGTCTATTACAAAATGACAAATCAAAAGATGTACATGAGACATTTTTACCTGAAGGACATTAGTCAAGAGCAGTAAAATACTAAGAAAGTAATTTTTGATTGAATATAATACATCTTTATGATTGTAGGCCTACTTAAAATTGCAAAACCATACCTACCAGACCTAGGTAGGGTGAGATACTTTTCCCAAAGACTCAGGCATGCTGGCACAGCAGGGATTCGGACCGGGAATTTTCAGATTTCAGGCCCAACTCTCTTACCGCTCAGCCACCTAAGTCTCTACGCTTATAAATATAGGCTATTAATATGTGGGACTTTCAGAAATTGATCTTAAATATTTAATGCTAACAACATACAAGCTTATAGACTATGACATTTTATTTGACATATTTTCTGTGTAGTCTATCTGAAAGGTATTTGGACCCATGAGAAAATTCGTAAATGGTGAATCTGGTTCTGCTGTGGCTTTACGCCTATTTCATTATTGTGTCTTGGCTAAGGTATGAATGTGGTTCATTCCATCGTACAAGAGTATTTGTTTTCATTTACTGGCATTTCTTAATCTGTGTGTGTTTTCATGTGGCCCTTGGAGTCCAAATAAGCACAGAAGTAGGTAGACTCTGTTTCCCTTTGATGTTGTTGACTGTCACGGGAAACAACTTGTATAGAGGTTAGAGCGCCATCTTTTGGTCAAAAAATCATCCATGAGGCCACAGTTTACTGTCACCTAAAGGAAACAGTAACCTAACAGTCAGCCAGGATCGAATAACATGCATCTGAAATAACATCTCGTGTAAAAAAAATGTGGCGTGGACAAGCATTTCATATATACAACATAACATATTTGACACTGTTCCGTGTAATAACCTGGAAGAAAGGCCTTATTTGGTGAGTGGTTTGGCAATACCTATTCTTTGTACCGTCTGGAACAATAAAATCATGTATAGGCTTATAAGAGTATACATGTTATAGAGAGTATGATGATATTGTAAAGGGTGACCACAAAAAAAACTCAATTTCTTAAAACATCTTTATTTAAAACAATATAGTTAGAGAACAGGTCTGATTCTTTGCAGGCAGCAGCACAACAAGAGTACAATCCACCATTGAACAGTCAGCACATCTACACACGCCATAGCAGAGAAGCAAGACTGCTCACACTTAGGAACATATATAGTATTCTGCGTCAATGACCTGAGTCTGTATTTCCTACTATATAGCCCTGTCACGATGTACTTTGGGTCACAACGCAATAACTTATTTAGATCAAACTAAATCATTTCAATTATTATGTCAATAAATAACATTTATGCAACCTTTTTTCTTTTCTCTCATTTCAGACACTCAAACTCGGGGCCAGATCCACAGGCCTCGTCATTCTGCAACAACTTGGTTTAGGCCGTAAAGTGTTTGAAAATGAAATAGATGAAACTGTGTCTCATTCAGCAGGCACATTCAATATTTTTAGTTAAAGTAGCTCCTTTTAGAGAATAACACCCGGGGTGATCCCTGAGCTGCTGATCTCGCGGGATTTTCTCAGGCACAGTGAAGAACAGTTTTGGTTTCATTAATTATTCAGCATCGTTTGGTGGTTGACTGAGGGTAGATAGGACGGCAGGTGAGGTGACGAGAGGGTGATAGGCTGCAGCCGACTGAACTTACACCTTCATGACATGCATACACTTAAACGTCTTAAGGAGACGGTTACTCACAGAACTGTCTCGCACCATTTTATCAGAGGTTTAGTTCAGGTCTTGGTTGTCAGTTTGCTATTGTCTGTTGTAAAGCTTATTTTTTTTCTTTCTCTCAAGCAATTTGAAACAAGTTACATAAAAACGGAATAGTTTTTGATGATGATGCGATTTAAAAGAGAAAGATTTCAAAACTAATAGAGGAACACACTTGCATCCTATTTCACACCCTACACAGATTTATAAGGCATAGGACTGGTGTCAGAACAGATGTTTGTATCCATTCTATTTGTCTGTGTCTGGCAGATCATGTAAGAAGTCGAACAACTTGACACCCAGGGGCAAAGAGGGGTAAAGTGTTGTGCATCATCCAACCATAAACTCTTCTCAGCAACCAAGTTGATTATGTCTGAGTCACATCTTAATTGAACAACCTAGCTGTAAATTAACTTAATAGTATACATAAATTATTTCTGACTAGTCACTGCCATGAAATTCTCCCTTAAAACGGGTCTCTGCTAGGGAATAACAGGAAGTGGATAAGGACAAACAACAGACAGTGACTGTGTCCATTCCATTCAGTTCCTGCTCAGTAGGATAGATGCTAGAGGAAATAAAATGCAGGTAGCGACTGTGTTTACACTCCACACTTGGGATCAAATACTGTTGGCAGAGACTGTCGAAATGCTCTCTGATCTTTCATAGGTCTGTTACATTTCACTGACTCGGTCACCGAGGGTGACAACCTCCTCGTCCTCCCCCTCCTCAGGCTCCGCCCCCTCGCTGATGTCAGCGTGCGGGTTGACCAGATGGACGGGGTACAGGAGGCCGTTCTGCTCGGCGTGGTGCTGCCAGCGAGGGTCGTCACTCTCGTGGGTCAGGTAGCGCTCGGACATTTTGCCCTCCAGAGCTCGCAGGTCCAGCCACATTTGATAGTCCTGGAGACGAGACAGACGAAGGTGTTAAACAGTGCTGCGAGTAAACATGAGCAGACAGAAACAACAAGTACAAAAAAAAGACATCAAAACAACTGCTTAAAGTCCAGTATAAAATATGATATATTCATGATCTACAATCTAACTCTGCTAAATATCAGATATTCATAGTTGCATCTCACCTGCAGCCAGGGGTGGCTGAGAGTCTTGTCAACACTGTAGCGCTTCCTCATCTTGACTTGCAGCAAGTTATTAATGAGGTCAATTGCTGCAACAACAAAGCGGATGGGTCAGGTTTGGCCCCCCAGCTGGGGGTCTGGGCAGGGGTCTAGCTGGGTCTGTCCAGGGGCCTGGGATGAAGTCTAGGTAACTGGGTTTGCAGAAGGCCAGGAAAAGGGGGGCAGGTGGGGGTGGGCTTATAAGGAGCCAGCAGGGGCTAATGAGCAAAGCTAACATCATGTTAGCGTTACTTAAGGGGTCACAGTTTTCTGAGCCTCAGCTGGGATCCGTGACCTTGAGGCCCTGTCTTCTATAGAAGCCTGACGGCTTGGTGTTATTCACATGAATGGGTTGACACAGGAACTGGTTTGGTACTGGCCTCCTTTATTATCCCTCTTTTCCTTTCCCTCTCTCAACTTTTCACACACAGACTCGCTTGCATCTCACATTCTTTCTCTCCCTCTCTCTCTCTCTTTGTCTCTCTCTCTCTCTCTCTCATACACACACACACACGCACACATACACACACATATGCCGCTTTTCCACCGCAAATGTAGCACTACTCGACTCGACTCTACTCGATTGGTAGTAAACACGGGTGGTTTTCCACCGCAAATAGTACCGCAAATAGTACTTCCTGGTCGTCGGCGAAAGGGACGTGACGTAGACCGTGACGTTTTTTTGTACCCAACGTAAATAACACCAACGCAACCCACAAGTGGACAGAACCCACATTATAATTTTAGCCATGTTGACGAACTAGTCTTTTGTAAATTATCTGACTTTTAAAAAGCTTGTAGACTGTTGGTGTAATGGACTGTATCTGATAGTAATAAGTATTAGCTGCGGTGCTGTTGCTTTAAGTCGCTCTTGTGACTTCGTCACACTTTCTGGCCAATCAATGGCCGGCCGTCTGCCGACGTCACCTTTTAGCTCGACTCAGCTCGCTTGGTACCTAGGGCAAGAAGGTACAAAAAAAGTACCCGCTACCAGGTACCAGGTACCATGGAACTGCGGTGGAAACGCCAAAAATGCGAGTCGAGTCGAGGCGAGCTGATACCATGCGGTGGAAAAGCGCCAATAGACACTTTAATTGAGTCTGTTCTCTCTCTGTCCTCCCATTTAATGATGTCTCTCTCTCTGTCTCTCCCTCATACGAGGACATGATACATGTTAGACATGCCAGCTTTGTTTCCATATGGCAGCGCAGCCAAGGATGATGTTGTAGACTACGTCCTCTCTTCCCCCTCAGTGTAGTTGGAACAATGTGTACCGTCTATGCAGCCTCCCTCATACAAAAACACAATAGTGACTCACCCTGGTAACATACTTGCTTGTCTAGCTTACAAGCACGCAAACACGGTGGAGTTGTCTATAAAATAAAAATTGAGTCGCCATCGTCAACCGAGGGTTCAGAAGGATAATTAAGGAGCCTGGTTAGATAGATCCACTAAGTCTGACAATTCTCTTTTTAATACATTGTACATTTTACAATAGGACAGAAAGATTTTGTAGAATTTGGAGCTTTGCTTTGATCTTTTTGTCTTGACTGAATTTTGGTTTAATAAGGTTAGTTACAGATTAAAATAACGATTTAATTAAGAGCCTAAATTAACTGCAAAAAAGGTGTAAAAAATAAGCTTTCTGATCTCTAGCACGAACAACCATCAACTACGGCACACCAAATCAGGCATCAATGCCATTTGACGAGAGTGGCTTTTGTTTTATTGTTGCTTCAATGTACTTTAACGTGTGACTTAATTCAAGGTAACTTCTCTGGACTTTTCCTTGCCTTCTCCTTCCGGTCACCCACCTTCCTGGGACACCTTCTTCCAGGGGTTGGGGGGGTACATGAAGGCAGCGTTGTGGATCTGGTCATGGATGTCCTCGTCTTCATTGAAGGGGAAGGTTCCGCTGAGGCTGACGTAGACGATGACGCCCACCGACCACATGTCTAGAGAACGGTTGTAGCCTTTGTTCCTGAGTACCTCCGGCGCCAGGTAAGCTGGTGTTCCCACCACAGAACGCCTGAACGACTTCTCCCCGATGATGCGGGCGAAGCCAAAGTCACACAGCTTCACCTGAGGAGGAAGAAGATAGGAGGAGGAGAAGAGGAGGAAAAGGAGGAGAAGTGAAGATGGGAGGAGGATAGGAGGTGATTGGGAGAAGAGGAAGGAAGAGGATTACAAGATGAGAGGAGGAAGGAAGAGGTTGATAGGAGGTTGATAATAGGAAGAGGAGAAACGGAGGACAGCAGGAAGAGAATAGAAGACAAAGAGTTAGAGGATAGAATAACAAGGAGGTGTGGACCAGAGAAATTACAAAATTACAGCACGTTGTTGTTCTCAAAAGTGCTTTTTCCTCTCACTGGACAAAATACTTTGGTCAGGGGTACAGTCAGTCAGGACTACATCCAAAATTGATGCTCCCTTTTCAGCCTGTCTGGACTACACTCAAAATGACTTCTCTCTACAGTCAGTAATCCCTGCAGAGTGATTACTTACATAAGAAAGTCTGGCAGTTATGTTACTGTCAATAGAAAAGGGCCAGTCAGGCTATTCTGCGTAAACTGTTTATGTTCAGGATGAACGTACAAAACATTCTGAAGCAACCTTTCATTATTACATAGCACACAGATGGAAATGTTTGTTTCAGACCAGGAGGAAAAGACCAGAGTCACACAAGGAGTGGAACACTGAACATAGACTGGAATGGAATATTTAGAATCTGAAACATAGACTTTTCTGCATAATTGTAGCTGAAAAAAAATTGAAAACATTTGAAAAAAAGACACATTTTCAGTTTAGTTGTTGGTAATTCCGTGAGAATGTGTTAATTCTACCATACAAAACTCCAGTAATTCCCCAATGTAAATTATTTTAACCGTGCAAAAGACCAAGGACCTTGCAACAGTCTGGGAGAGGTGAGTGGGGGAGGATAGCGAAAAGAACAGGAGGATAATTAGGAGTATATCATTAAAATCAAGAAACATAGAAAACTAGAAAAGAAATCGTAGCTTTGCCGCCTGCAACCCTTCTCCACAGGACCAAAATATTGACAGATACACAAGTGTATGTTTACACAGATGAAATGACTGTTTCTGTTTCCGTCTGCTTGGGTGTGATCGTCTGGAGTTTGTGTACAGTACGTGTGAGTGTGTTGGTGTGTTGGTTACTTGAGGATAGGAGTCGGCAGAAGCCAGAAGCACATTCTCTGGTTTCAGGTCACAGTGCACTATGTTCTTGAAATGAAGGTGACGGAGAGCCACCAGAATCTGTAAAAACAAACAAACAAACACAAAGAAAAAGAAGGTTTCACATTTTGGTTGGAGGCCCCCCCACACACACACACACACACACACACACACACACCCACACACACACATAAAAGAAAAGCATAAAAAATACAGTTCAAAATTAAGCCCAGTGTAGTGAATTTATGATGCACTGGCTGTAAAGATTTAGACAATGATGTCATTTGTAGAGCAGAGGTGTGTATGGAACTGGACTGCACAGGAGGTTCATCTCACACACACGTGCAAACACTAAACAACAAACATGAACCATTGTGACATGTAACGGACCATGTAAACTAACAAAAATAAGAGTGTGCGGACATATCTGTGGGTGTGTATGTGTGGGTGTATGTTTACGTATGTGTGTGTTTGTGCATGAATCTGTGTGTGTGTGTGTCGCCTGCAAGGCAGCCAAGCCTGTCATCCAGGCTTACCTGTGTGACAAGGAACTTGGTGATGCGTTCAGGCAGCCTTCCCTTCTCACTTGACAGTATCATCTCCAGCATGTCGCCATGGAGCTTCTCCATGACAACAAACACCCGTTCCGGTGTCTCAAACATGCACTCCAGGTTGACGACCCCAGGGTGGTGGAGGTTCTAGAACACGGGACAGAACTGTGAGAAATGGGAGAAAACCGAATGCATAACGCAGAATGTTTTAAGGCCAAGCTAAAAAATTACTCGTAATTTATAATGTTATAGCTATCATCAATTTTGTAATTAAAAGCAATGCTACTTTTTTTTGCGACCTTGTAAACCCATGATAGTTAAGGCATGTTTTGTGCATGGCACAAAAACAAAATAATCAATCAATCCACCCATGAACAGAGTACTAAAGTGTTCTGTAAGACAGGTGAGATCTTTGAGATGTTTCCAGCTGTTGAGTGAATGAACTGAAAAGGTTGTAGAACACTGGAGACAATGTCAGCGTTAGGCGTGAGAGTCACACTTGCCAGGTGATCACACCCCCACAGTGCTGTCATCATAATCACCTCATTATCTGCGTTCCTGTTCTGGAAGTTCTGCTGTGGGGGGTTGGGGTTGGGGGGGCGGGGGTGGGTAGGGTTTGGGTTGGGGGTGGGGTAGGGTTTGGGTTGGGGTTGGAGGTGGGGTAAGGTTTGGGTTTGGGTTGGGGGTGGGGTAGGGTTTGGGTTAGGTTGGGGGTGGGGTAGGGTAGGGTTAGGTTGGGAATAGGGTTTTCCATGCGTGTTTACCTGTAGGATGGCCACCTCGTTACGTAGCTGGCTCTCCTGCTTGGTCGGGAAACGTAACTTATCTATGATTTTGATGGCGACGTCCCGGCCAGTTATTCTGTGCTTCCCTGCAGAGTAGAGACATGGTAACAGTCAGGTGTTACAGTGCACCTGCTCCCTGTCTCCTCAGGGAGGCATATATATGCAGCGTGACAACAAGGCTCCTGAGTTACTGGTGATGCTGATTTAATCCCTTACCTCCATAAACTATCCCAAATTGTCCGGAACCAAGAACCTCATCAGGGAATATCTGATACACAGAGCTGATATCCTGTAGGAGACCAAAAAAAAACATCAGGACCGACACGTCACCCCGCAGATATGATCTCTTTGATCTTCTCTCTGGTTCCTCCCATGGTTTCTTCCCTGAGTCCTGTTCTGTTCTGTCTATCAGAGAGACAGCTACGATCACTGTTATCCATTTTTGCCATCGGAAACCATGGAAACGCCTTGCCTGATCGGGCAATCAAGATAATCTGTATCTGTGGCTCTTAGTGATGAGCTCACCTCTGGGAGCTATGCAGCTACAACTGCAGCTCCACTGCTGCTTAAGAACTAGCGCAGCTAGTTAGGAGACACACATGCTCAAACACCAGCGCCTCTCCACCATGGTAAACGATACGATTCAAATCACTTTCATTTGGTATGGAGTCTGCTTGTGTTTGATGGTGTTCGTCTGACCTCATCTGATCACTAGATCTACAGTAACCCTCCAGACGTTATGGATGCTGTACAGACGAATGACTTTGACATTCAAGCTGAATTTTGTTTACTCACCACATTCTCTTGGATCTGACAGTTGGACACAGATATACTGACAGACACATCCTCTGTTGGAACAAGACACACAGTCAGCAAGTTGTTGTGTCTTTTGTGCCTGTGTCTATGCATGTGTGTACGTTTGTGTTTGTCTATTTAGTATGTGCTTTTGGGCATGTGTAGTCTAGAGCTCATGTGTTTTGGGAAGTGGGGGGGGGGGGGGGTTACATACTGTGTCCGGCGTGACGCGACCCATGGGACATGCCCTTGGAGATGACAGGCATGAGAGCATGCTGGATGGCCATTTCCCACATCCTGGCCACATCCTGCCCCACCCCACTGACCAGCATGCTGCCATGGCGACCTATTCCACCCCCACCGCACTCGCCAGACCTGATTTGGGTTTGATACACACACGGCATCACAAACCAGGTTGTTCCCGTACGTACTTCTTGGACATGCTGACTTGTAGGATGATAATTGACCTCTGGAGATTCTCTCCTACATAGTAGACCAGCGAGGCAGTGACGATCTCAAAACAGTGGGCGTTGGCGCCCTCCGGGAGCAGGTTTACCGTCCTGGCTGGATCCAGAGACAGCACCTCGGACAGGGGGATTTCCTGTCCAAACAGGTAATGGATAGCATGTTTTTTAGTTTTTTTTTTAATGAACCAATCACATTGTGTCACAGTGGAGGCAGAGCTCAGACCTTGTAGTATTTGCTTCCGGTGTCGTTTTGGAACAGGGTGATGCATTTGCTGTCTAGCCTCCAGTAGTGTCTTTTCCTCTGAAGACAAATTTTGGGGGGTTATTTTTATTTAAGTGCCAGCATTAACAACTTAAGTGAGTAGACCATGTCTCTCCAGACTCACCAGGGTGTCTTTGCTGGTGAAGTGAACCAGCCAGCCTTCCTTCATGGAGTTGCTGCTTTTCCTCTTGGCATGTTTCACCGACTGAACCACACGCATGAGGGGGATGTTGTTGCTGGTGGACGGGCTGCACAGACAATGAGCGTTTAAGACGGTTTGGCAGTTTATCGAACCATAACCCTGACATTTCCTTCGGAGTATTCATCTCTAACTAATACAGTGAAGTTGTTTGTCATCAGAGGTGAGGATGCGAGGCGTGAGACAGGTCACCTGATGGCCCTGTTGGAGTCGTCCAGGTCCTGGTCCCCCAGGTCAGCCAGGTCACCGTGCCCCGCCTCCAGCAGGGCAGCATCAGACGCCAAGTTGTCCTCCAGATCCTCCATCAGACCTCCGCCTCGCTCGCTGTCCCCGTCACTGCAACAGCCTTCCTCCATCACCACATCCGACTCCACCCCTGGACTCAGAAGGTCTGCATATGGACGGGCCAAGAGAAGGACAGAAAGGTTACAAGGATTTGTATTCGGCCAGTTTCTTACTATGATTTATAGACAGAAAGATGGATAAACGTGTAGAGAATACGGCTGGTCAGAGAAAACATTTATGCTGGGTTGTCAGGGTCTGTCTACCGTCAACCATGTCAGCTGAGCACAGAAAGACTTGCCTCCATTCTTAGACACCTCTCCAAGGCAGTTGTTTGGCACTTTTGGAGCACATCGCTTATGACAGTTGAATTTGCAGTCTGAGGAAAAAAAAGAAAGAAAATACGAGAAAATGTTTTGAATGTTTAAGTGAGTGAGACAGACCTGCTGTCAGAATGTCTAACTAGGCCTTTTCTAGTGAACACTGTCTACAGATAGTGTCATGTAGAAGTCAGGATGTTCTCAGATAGGAACTCTGCACAGTGTCTCATAGCTGAGTCACATTGGTGGAGCTCCAGGTATGAGTCACTAACACAACAACACAACCTCCCCTATGCAGCAAAATCTCTGACTCCACCCGCACCTCTCTCATCTCTCCTTCTCCCTAATCACCTCCTCTCCTCCACTCCCCATCTTACAGTATGTCCTCTCACTCTCTCAGCCTCCTCTCCCTATCTAACCATCCTCTTTTCGTCTCACCTCTTCTCTCGTCTTACAACACATCCCCCTTTCTCTAGCTACAGTCATCACTACCTTTGTTCAAAATATAAACAAAATGCATATACAATACATATAAGCAAAACATACATATATCATCTCTTAAAAAAGATAAGTTGTTGTTGAAGCTTCTTCTCTTTCTAGTGTCCATCTGGTGTTACCTTTGCACTGCAGGCCCTGTCTGAAGAGGCCTTTGAGCAGCTTCTTGCAGTGCTGGCAGACAGTGGGACGTGTGTACGAGTGGATCAGGAAGGTGTGAGGAACCTTGACCTTGGACAGGAAGATCTTATCCAGCTCGATGGGACGGCCGATGTAGGAGGAGAGCCTCCGCTCTCTTCCTGGAAACATGTCTGACTGGGTCTTCTGTTGAGGACAGGTCGAGAGAAGAATAGAATCTAGTCAGGCAGTGGTCTTCAACTTTGGTCCTCAGGACCTGCTCTCCTGTATATTTGAGCTGTTTCCAAGCTCAGACACCTGATTCTAAAGTGTCTGATGATTCCCTGGGTGTGTTGGAGCAGGGAAAATTCTAAGTCTAAGTCCCACGGCAGTAGGACATGAGGACCGGGGTTGAAAACCACAAATGTAGAGTCTATTCACTGACGACTAGCTCAATGGCAGGAGTACTGTAGGGCTGGAGAGTGTTGCCTACCTCCATGCTGGGACTGACAGGAGACTGGATATGCAGGCACGATGGATGGATCCAGGGGAGGGGAGGGGGCAGAGGAAGGACAGAGAGGAGAAGGAGAGGGAGGAGAGCGAGAGAGAAGAGGGTGGAAGGGTAGGAGGGGGAGAGGGAGGACAGTGAGAAAGTCAAAAAGAGGATGCATCAGAGGCTTCAAAAGAAAGTGCAATCATCACCAGACACCTTCTAGAATAACATCAGCAGATTCCACAAAGCAGAAACATGCTCTGCAAGGTTATCAGACTATTTGGCTAGGGTGCGTATTTGTGTGTCTGTCTGTCTCACTTTGTGTTTGTGTGTGTGCATGCATGTGTTGTGTGTGGGTGTGCATGTATGTTTGGCTCACCAGTAAGGCCTCGTCTGAGGGGCTGGGGGAGGGTTCATTGGAGCGAGTGATGGTCAGTCCTGTCAAGCCGGTCAGCGACACATTGGACAGACGGCGTTTACGGACACCGCTGCAGTTGTTGGGAATTTTAAAGGCACAGCGCTTGTGATAGTTCAGACCACAGCCTTAAGAGAAGAGAGACAGACAGGGAAGGAGACATGGGCTGGCATGAAATGTTAGTATTTTGAGACAAGGTGTCGGGGAAACAGGGACACAAAGTGTGAGCGAGAGAGAAAGAAAAGAGACGAAAGAGACACATAAACAGACACATTTAGAGGAGAGAAAGAGTGATTTGAAGGAGAGAATGAGCAATATATATAGAGAGAGAGGGGCCAGAGCTTAAGAGAAAAGAAGATATTGAGAGAGAGATGGGACCAGATATTTTGAGAAAGGGATAGCGAGAGAAAGAGAAAGGGACAGATTATCACAAACAGTCATGCACTCCTCCACCTTCACACTTGAGTCCCTGTCGAACCAGTCCCCAGAGCATCTCTCCACAGTGGTCACAGAAGGCCGGGGCACGGTACGAGTGGACGAACAGAGCATGGGGGCGGATCTGGAAGTCCTCCACTGTGGCCGAGGCTGAAAAACAGCAGAACACACGCAGAGTCACTGTCAGGCCTCGAGCAGACAGGAAAGGGTTTGGACCAGAGAGCGCTGCGGTTTCACGGCTGGATGCTCCGAATAATTATGCGAATAAAGAGGCAAGACGAGACCTGAGGAGAAGTTGTGTGACAGTCGGACCGGGGCCGCAGCAGCACGGAAATACAGCCAGATCTGGAGGCCGCGATGCCTCACAGTCTGATGGGATGGCTCTCTTGTAGCGACGTGTGGTTAGAATATCAATGATGCAGGGTGGTGGGCTGTGCTAGTGTTGGGAAAACAGAGCTGGAGGACGGGGGTTTGGATGAAGAGACAGGCTGTTGAGTTCTTCAGCGCTTAAGTCACAGTGTTGACTGTGTCTGGAGCAGTACCCAGTCCCAGATGGCTGCATATCTGGCCAACGTTGGAGGATTCTACTCTAAGATCCAACACACACACACACAGCTGAGACCTAAGGCACCAGGCTCTCAGTTCATCTATGCCCTGGATAGACATTTGATGGTCTGGCCTGCCTGGTGTCTAAAGGACTGAACAACAGATGGAGCAGATTTGAGATCCCCTAACTCAACCCTAGCCAGCACTTTGGTGCTCTACAGAGCCTGTTTAAAGTGCCTTACAGTATATGTCATGGGATGATCCCATTATCTGATAGTTTACCATCTTCAGATTGAATTGTTTAAGGATTAACATTCAGATAGCTAAACTAAGGCCAAAATAATAGAAAAAACCTTTTTCGTTCCAGTCCATATGAGATAAAACAATAATAATAATGAAAATATGATTTGTGGATAAAATAAAATGAATGGTTTGTAAACAAACAGGTATTTGTCCTTGGGGTCCTCGGAGCTTAGTGATTGTACAGGCTGTCAGCCACAGATGGTTGAGGGTACAGATTGGCTCATGTTTGTCCATGTGTAGCAGGAGTTGTTGGGAGCGTTGAAGGGGGTTGGAGCCCAGCATGGGAACAGAGCGCCTGATGACTGGCGTAAAGCCTGAGCTCTCCACCAACCATCTCTGCCTGCTTAAGCAGAATGCCGCCTGATTAGACTTTCTACAGAGAGAAATTGCCTCCATTTATTCAAATTATTGTTTTGCCTTTTGTTTAAAGGCCAAGATATGTTTAGAAGTTGAACAACCTGTACACCGTCATTACATGCTTCAGAAAATGAGAGTGTTTGTGTGTGGCTATGTGAGATAGTTAAGAGTGCGTGTGTGTGTGTGTGTGTGTGTGTGTGTGTTCAATGGCGTCTTAGGACACCTATGTTTATTTATGTGTTCTGAAGTGAAATTAGTAGTTGTAGTAATCCTCTCTGTCTGTGTATGTTGAGCGTTTCTGTTGCTACAACATGATAAAACAAGCTGGAATCATGCTGAGGCATTCATCCAGTTCACCCTAGCGGGACTCTTCATGAATGTACGATATTGAACCTGTTTTTTCCCCCTTCCTGTACATAAAAAGTCTCTCCCCTCCCCCCCCCTTCCTTTTTTCTCCCTCCATATTTACGTGGAACAGCCTTCCGGGCGCTCTTGTTTGCGTTCCGCAGCATGGAGCTCTGTTAGATAGTCTACGATCTTCACACCCCGTAGCTGGTGGCAGCTAAAGTGTTGTTAGCATCGTATCCACCTTCACACTCATTAAGCTGCTGTGCACCAGCAGCCCAAATGATCATACTGTGAGAGGGAGTAGAGACAGAAGAGGCTGACAGGAAACCTGGTGGCAAACAACAGGCAGAGCTAACACATACACCAAAGTGTTTATTTTACCTGCCGAAGGTTAGCGAACCCTGAAATTATCAATACAGAGAGCAAATGTACTGATGCCAAACCCAGCATTAGTTTGGTGTTCATTTCACCCACGGGGTAATTCCTTGAATGTCTTAAAAAGGCATTACAGTATCGGTTCAGGTGTTCTGTATGGCAGATTTGTTATTGTGACTTTACTTACTGTACTAAATATACTTTATATACATATAAAGGCCTTCATGTATATACTGTACATGTGTGCTTCTACCTCTTCTTCTACAGTTTGCATAACGAGCAAAGAGTCAAACTTGCTGTTGGTAGAATCTGGAGATTTTCGTTCAAAGGAGCCAGTCTGCTTTTAAAATCCAGGACGTTTTTCTGCATGTTTTTCTTTCTTCATGTACAACCCTGATCTACACTGTATCCTTTTACCAACTTTATGACACGTAATTATACATACTAAACAGTTATCACATGTACTCCTTCAACCTTACTCTCCAAGGACACAAATTTTCACAAAATCTGCACCAATATCCAGCAGTTACAGACAGATGTGAGCTATGCTGTATGTGTTGAGCTACACAAAGTAGTTTGTGTGCTACACACCATCTCTGTTTTACCACTCACCCCCAACACGTTGTCTACAACATACTGTGTTTATCGAGATCTGGAAATAACCTGGGCACCATTCAGGATCCCCAGGGCTTTGCTTCAGCCAGGTTTGAAGTCACATTCAACAGTCACTAACCTTACACACACTTTGAGATGCAGCCTGTTTTTATGCGATACCTCTCTACCACATCACTATACTGCGCTACAAAGTGTCATGACAGGTTTTGGAAATCTACTGCATTAGAATGTGTGTACGTGTGTATGCACCTGCTTACGGATGTGTGTGTACAGAGTATCATTTCCAGTCTTAGCCAAGTGTGGGGTGTACTTGGAGGGGGTATGTGAGGTGTCAGTCCCCCATGTCTACCTCATACACTGAGGCAGGAAGTTGATTACCTGCTAGAGCGCTGTTAGGAGAGGAGACAGCCGTGGAGCGTTTGGAAAAACACTTTAGCTGTGTCAAACGAAAAGCGACATCACTTCCTCCTTCTCAGTGGAGCCACGTGGCGTTTACACCCAGGATTTAATATTACAACATGGCACAAAGAAGTGTGTGTGTGAGCGTGTGTGTGATTGTCCACATGGGTTTTTGTGTATGCGCGTGAGCGTCCACGTGTGTGTGTAAATTATGTGTGTGCACGTGTGTGTGATTGTCCACGTGTGTTTTTGTGTGTGTGAGTGTGCGTTCACGTGCGTGTGTGAATTATGAGTGTGTGTGCACGTGCGTGTGATTGTCCACGTGTGTTTTTGTGTGTGTGAGTGATGGTGCACGTGTGTTTTTGTGTGTGAGTGATGGTCCATGTGCGTGTGTGTATTGGGTGTGTGTAAGCTTGTCTACCTGACAGAATGACCTCCACCAGATCTCCTTCCAGGATATCCGAGGAGCAGCGAACCAACTGGAGGATGTTTTCCGAGGACGGATCGTGGCGGAACAACATGATCTTGTCGTACATCCCATAAAAACCACATTCAGGAAACTATAGGAGAGAGGAAATGGAGAGACTATGTCAATGCTTTTATTAAACCCTCCCTCATGGTACTTGAGTAGAGGTAACAACAACAACAAAATATTGTAATCTTTCGTTTTTTGTCAGCCATTCCATTTGCTGAACTACTATAACCTATATTTTCCCTTATTTACCATTGACCAGACAACGATATCTAAAGCTTAAACATTCTAAAGGTCAAAGTGTATCGAGGAGCTCATAACATGACATGATAGATTTGGGGAACATTCTAAAATGACAGTATATGTGAACCTGGCCTATTACACAAGCACTCTTCAAGACCAGACCTCATTCATTATTCCTCTAAGACATGAAACCTGTTCTTCATCTAAAGTATTCTGAATCTGAATTAACGGGACAAGTTACACAAAAATCACCCTGGATCCGCTTCTAAAACTAGACGCCTTTATGCAACAGAAATAGATTTTGAATTAGGAATATGCAACTGTCATCCATTGCGTTGGACTTGGAAAGATGGCTGTGGAATCACCTTTACTGTAAAACATCCAATGATATCATCCTTGAAAGCTGTGTACGTCATCAATTAAATATAACAAGTAATATGATGTCAAGTTTGGATCCTGTAGGCTTTTAACCTTCCGACATGAACAGAACCCAGATCAAGCCAGTGTGGAACTCCGAGGCCTGAACATTCTCTATGTGGTAAGATAAACAGTTCCAGCAGCAGCCAGATCAATCCCCTGGCAGAGAGAAGAGCAACATATCGACTGACCTGTGAGCCGGCTCAGGAAACCCGCCACAGCCAATCACACGCTATTGATCTCCCCAGAGCCTGGTCACAGCACTGATGACCAATCTAGAGAATCTCATTGGCCGATCAAGTATTATTATCATTGTTTAAATCTTTTGTTTCCTCTAGTGCGTAATTCTGATATATTATCAGAATTATTTAATAGATCATATTATATAAGGTGCATGTGTAAAATACACATTTACTGTATATTTCAGAGCAAAGTGGACAAAGAAGAGAGATTAGGAGTAGTGGAAGAGGTCAGGGTGTTCCTCCATCAGTGATCCCACTACAGTAAATACATTGGTCCAGTTCCTCTATGGCCATGACCAACCAGACATTGATCAGTGAACAAGTCACATGCCCTTAAACCAGAATCCTCCCAGAATCCTTTTCTTTCTCTTGACAATAGCCCTCACACCATCAACCACATATACAAAGCTTAGCTAGACTATTCTTTCTTTTTTTTCAGTCCATCGGTCTGAGTTCAAGATCTATTGTTACCGATTTGTGAGGCAGTTGTGAAGAACAGGTAATAAAAAATACGTTCTAAATATTAAATTAACCTTATCCTGAAGGTAACTGACATTTGAATAGTAATAGTTTAGTCAATATGAATAACATGTTGCCCATTCAAAACAGCTGGAGGAAGAACAGCAAGCCCCAGATCTGTTTTTCGTCTTTCTCGCTAATAGCATTGATTTTCCCCTGCTCTCTGCTTACCTCAGGCTAAATCAGGTTGGACACAAAAAGATTCACAGACGTAAGTGTGTGGCTCTCAGGTCGCCATGACAGCAACGCCACTGTAACAGTAGCGTTGTCATGGCAGCGGAAACCAAGGTTCTCTTGCCGTCGACCACTATTCATTTATATGACAAGCTTACAGACGCATTTACACATGCACTCACACACTGAAAGAAATGACAGATCGTAGCCTTTTGAGCCATGTATAATATGCTATTACTATGCAAAAGGCACTGGATACTCTGGTGGTGCTGCAAGTTGCTAATCTTGCAGCAGATTAACGGACAGACACCAGCCTAGAAAGATTGCTGACAGCAATTCAGTTGTGTTCTGCTGTTACGTTTGTCGATTGTTGTAGGCTTTAGGGTGTGCATGTGTGTTTGAGTGGTATTGAGAGGGGAATAAGTGGCATGAGTGTTCCCTCTCAACAAAAGGACTAGGTCAGGAGACGAGAGTGGAGAGGAGGAAGAGAGAGAGGAGGAGAGGAAGAGGAGGAGAAAGAAGAGATAGGAGGAGAGGGAGGGGAATGGGAAGGGGAGAGGAAGAGGAGAGGAAGGGGAGATGAGGGGAAGGGAGGAGAGGAGAGAGAGGAGAGGAATAGGAGAGGAGAGGAGAGAGGGGAGAGGAAGGGGAGAGGAGAGGAGAGAGGGGAGAGGAATAGGAGAGGAGAGGAGAGAGGGGAGAGGAAGGGGAGAGGAGAGGAGAGAGGGGAGAGGAGGCAGCTCACGAGGTGGAATGAATCATCAGCAGGTTTCTCTAACTGCTCCACCCACACTGTAACTATCCACTCAGGGAGAAAAACATCAAATAAGTATACAAAAGTATTTCTCTTCCTCCACTGAAAATGGCAGGGTAGAATGGAACAGAACAGGCAGGTTGTGATAAACTAAAAACAGAAGCCCTGATAGGCTGGTCGTATTTGTGGGAGTAAATTTTTTTTTTTTAAGTGCACAGGAAGGGACACAGGAAGTGCACTCTGTGATTTTCACTTCCTGATCAGGGCACTCAAGAACAGAAATATTAAGAACTAAGGGTTTTTTTTGTTGTTTTTTTTTGTTTTTTTTTTTATGAAATGTCATGTTGGCCATGATCATGACAACAAAATAAGATCCCAAAAAATGGTATGGCCCTTTTTGGAAGCATAGTCACAGAGGGCTTCATAGATGCCAGTAGGTCTGCGCCTAAATCAATCTAAAGCCCTCATGGAAGCCATAGAAAATCCCCCAGGAAAACTTGAAATCCATAGCTCAGTTATTCAATATACTCCATGTTACTTGGTATGAAAATGTTTTTTTTAATGTCTTTCCTTTTAAAATAGAGGGATGACATCACATCCTGATCCTCAGCCTCTCATACTACCTACAGAATGTGTCCGCAGTGAGAAAGAACTGTCTCTGTTTCCATCAACTGTAGGTTACATAAACGCTTATACAACGTTCCCTTGTACCCCATGAACACAGCAGGAATCATGAGTTTGTTCAGCCGTCACAGAAGATGTTCACACTCAGAGCCACGTTTTAATAAGAACTCAACCAGGTTGCATGTGTGGGTTTCTAATATTGTCAAGTGCTCTCTGAATGTGTCTGAGGACTTGACACCAGGTGAGACCAGCCAACCAGTCTAACAGATCATCATAGTTTCCTTCCAGACAGCCTGTCTGCCTACATACTAGCCTGCCTAACTACCTGCTTACATGCCAGCCTGCCTGTCTAACTGCCTGCCTACATGCCAGCCTGCCTGCCTACATGCCAGCCTGCCTGTCTAACTGCCTGCCTGTCTAACTACCTGCCTACAAGCCAGCCTGCCTGTCTAACTACCTGCCTACATGCCAGCCTGCCTGTCTAACTGCCTGCCTACATGCCAGCCTGCCTGTCTAACTGCCTGCCTGTCTAACTACCTGCCTGCAAGCCAGCCTGCCTGTCTAACTACCTGCCTACATGCCAGCCTGCCTGTCTAACTGCCTGCCTACATGCCAGCCTGCCTGTCTAACTGCCTGCCTGTCTAACTACCTGCCTGCAAGCCAGCCTGCCTGTCTAACTACCTGCCTACATGCCAGCCTGCCTGTCTAACTACCTGCCTACATGCCAGCCTGCCTGTATAACTGCCTTTCTAGCCTGCCTGTCTAACTGCCTTTCTAGCCTGCCTGTCTAACTGCCTTTCTAGCCTGCCTGCCTGTCTAACTGCCTTTCTAGCCTGCCTGTCTGTCTAACTGCATGCTTTCATGCCAGCCTGCCTGTCTAACTGCCTTTCTAGCCTGCCTGTCTAACTGCCTTTCTAGCCTGCCTGTCTGTCTAACTGCCTGCCATATGTATATGGATGAGCATATCTTTCCTAGGCTAATATCTCCAAACCATGGAACAACACAGAGCCTTTCCACATGGTTATGAGAAAGGTACCATACAGGAAGAAGAGGTCAGTCTTAATATCCCAGTTCAGTTGTTCTGGGTATGTCGCTGCGTAGAGCAAAGAGGGCCACAGAGAGGGCCACAGAGAGGGCCACAGATAGGGCCACAGAGAGGGTCACAGAGAGGGTCACAAAGAGGGGCACAGAGACGGCCACAGAGAGGGCTACAGAGAGAGTCACAGAGAGGGTCACAAAGAGGAGCACAGAGAGGGCCACAGAGAGGGCCACAGAGAGGGCCACAGATAGGGCCACAGAGAGAGTCACAGAGAGGGTCACAGAGAGGGGCACAGAGAGGGCCACAGAGAGGGCCACAGAGAGGGTCACAAAGAGGGGCACAGAGAGGGGCACAGAGAGGGCCACAGAGAGGGCCACAGAGAGGGTCACAGAGAGGGCCAGAGAGGGCCACAGAGAGGGCCAGAGAGGGTCACAGAGAGGGCCAGAGAGGGCCACAGAGAGGGCCAGAGAGGGCCACAGAGAGGGCCAGAGAGGGTCACAGAGAGGACCACATGGGGAGGTGACAGGTCCTCAGGGAGAACGATGACACTACACTGAAGGTCGTGTTACTGTTTGTACAATCATGGAGATTCATGGAGGGGGGGGGGAATTATCATAGCTGTAGATCCATTTGGGAAATACATAACTTCTACTTTGATTTTGCTTTGATTTATTATTATTATTATTATTTATGATTATTATTATTATTTATTTATTCCGCTGCTTCATTGACTTGCTTAACGTCAGTCTATTTTAGTCTATTTTCTTCACATTTGTTATATTCTACTGTGTTATCCCAGTGTAGTAGGACCAGCGGTATGAGCAGCAGGCACCCTCCCGACCCGCTCTCCCATTCTGGCCGTGTCCAGCTGGTTCACACACAGACTGCTGTCGCCTGTCATTCTCTAGCTGTAACTGTGGTGTGATCACCACGGGTCAATACTGTTACACCACTGGGTCTCTTTGTTGCTCTGCCTCCCTCTGCTATACACACATACACATCAACCAATACACACTTATCACAGACACACTGTGCCTAGCTTTAGCCCATGTTCATGCAGTGGGCAGGTGGAGAAAGAGGGCCAGCTAATGCAACCCTTCAATTATTCTGAGTTTACAGAGGTATTTGTCCTAGGCCTACTGAGATTGAAGCCTATACAGTATTTATGGTACAGTAAGCTATACAGACATAAAACTATTTTTATTAATTCATTCATTAATTACTTATTATCAGATTAGATTAGATTGTGTATTTCTCTACCATGACTTGCGGAGCCTATCTAATCATAGAACATTTTAAACCCCTTTTAAAAATCTCATTGTCACCTTAATAGCCAAATTTTCACACGTTATTAGAGAGTATTTTACAGTTATGGGGGCACTGCTAGCAAGGCATGCCCCCCTCCTCTGCCATAGTCACACTGCGCTGTGTGAGTGTGTATGTGTGAGTGTGTGTATGGTATGTATGTGCGTCTGACTGTGTGTGACTCTATGTGTATGTCTGACTGTGTGTGGTAGGGCTCTCTGCTACTCTCATTAACACACACCACAGTGCAGACTTAAGGCTGTGGGGAGGTGTACGTGTGTATGGAGGGGGGTGATAAATAGTGTGAAGCTGGTATGCAGAATAATATACTGTAGCCTAATAACATCTGAGTTCTGTCAAACTACTTTAAACATGTTATGGAAATTATCACATTCTCTTGAAATTACACTCTAGACTACATATTAGTAGCAATCACTGATATCATTGGGTTCAACTAGCAGAATAACTATCTAACATATAATTCTCTTGAGCTCAATCTAATTCATCTTTCAAACTCCAGTTTAGCTAACCTGCTCAGACTGTATAAACAAGTGAGGGAATACTTACTACAACGAGAGGAGCGACGCTGCGTTGGTGACGCAGGAAGAGCGATCGCTACTTCCTGTTAGAATAAACAGTTGGAGTTAGGTTCAAACGGTTAAACGTTGATATGACTGTGTCGTTGGGACAACAATCAAAACAGCCTCATGGAAACCATGAATAGAATGTAGCTGGCTGCTCTGTAAGTCACAAAGCTGTGTTTGTTTTTTTCAACACCAGAGACACTCTCTAGAAACACACACAGACGAAGAGAGTGAGAAAGTAGTCTTCTTTTAAACTACCTTTCTCCTCTCTTGGTGAGTAAAAATAACAGATGCCAGGCTAAGACAGGCCGTCATGCTAGCTACCATCGCTCTGCCACTGCACTGGGGCGGTAATTGTGTTTTTCCAGTACCTGCCACCACAGTAACCTAACCTTTCACCACCGTACATTTAACAGGAGCCACATCTTATTTTTAGTCATTTTAATTATCGAGTCATGCTGTCTTTACCTAGATAATCACGGCAGTAATTAAACTAAGTTAAACGGAGAAAAAGAAGGGGAGAGTGAACAAGCGACTAGCCGGTATTGAGTAAGACAGACAGTGGAACAGTTCCAGTTGACTTACAGTTACTGCAACAGCGATGGAGGGCAGTCTGGGTGGGGGGGAACAAACACGAGGGAACTGTCCAAACATTACCTTTACTTGGTTTGAAATCGATCTAACAATGGCGGTCTAATCACTAGAGCTTTGCCTATCCCCTCCTCTTGAAGAGAAGACCTCTGTCTCTAATGAATATTCACTGTGGAAAAAACACAACAATGGTTCTCAATACAGTCTTATACATCTCTCTGGCTGATTAGCAGGAGAAGGGCAGAGAAGGGCTTTCATGCTTCCGCCCGACAGAGGAGAGAGCTCTCGTTGCTGTCAGGCGGATGGAGAGGGACCATGATCCTCAAAGCCTCTAAGCTCTTATGCAGAACCTCGTCCATGATGCTAATCATGCTATATGGCACTGCTTTGAATGCTTTTCCCAAACAGCTGCCCCACAAAAGATGCTACATACAACCTTCATCTTCTGCTTGTGTGCGTTTGTGTGTGTGGTTCTGCGCATGTGTGTTAGTACTTAGCATTTGTTTGTGGGCTTATGTGTTTGCGTTAGCTACTGTCAGTAACCCCCCTCCTAGCATTACCACCCCCCCACCACACACACACACACACACATGCACACACACACATGCACTTACAAGCTCACCCCAAACCTATATCCCTTGTCAGATGATGACACTCAAATGGATACTTCACAGGCAATCATAATCAGTTGCCAAGCAACTGGGCACTATTCTGTAAGCAGGGTAGCAATGTGGTGAAGCTGACCACAGAATCTAATAGAGCTAATTCATTCCTATTACCTGGGGGAGAGAGGTGCGGTGAGCTTTAACTAGATAACATTTGACTAATGTTTCGCATTTACGGAACACTAGAGATTAATTTGAGTTTATTACCCAAACGTGTGCAACGTGACGGTTTCTAATAAAAAGTGTGAGTGTTAGCACTGTTGCGGTGTCACAAAGACATTACGGTCATATTTAGTACAAAATCGTTAATCCTGTCTAGCCAATTACTTTCATTAGGGTTAGAGATTTGAAGAAGCAGCCTAGATGATTAATCTCAAATTGTCTTTTTTTCTGTTTCTTTGGTTAATGTTCACCTGTGAGTGAGAAGATAAAGAACTGCTCAGAAATCAGTGTTTTCAATGTAATCAAGGTTCACAGAATTATTTGTAGCAGCTTTGTTTGAATATCAAATTGAATAATTGGGCTATACTTCAGTTCAAGGACTTCAGTGCAGTTTAAGGAAGTTAACTACTGTGGGAATTGCAATAAGACAGTTAAAAGTACCTTTCTAGAACCTAGACTCATAGGTTAAACCTGACAGAATCCAGCCCTGTGCGCTGTTCATCTACCTGCCTGTGAAGTGTAGGAGGAGAACAGACACCAGAGAGGTCATCGACCCCCTGCAGCTCCTAGACTGCTGAAGAGGCAGGGAGGTGAAAAGGTGCAAACCTGAAGAAGCCAAGTTCGCTTTAATTAAAGACGATAGTGTTGAGCTTTAAAGGTTTCTGATGGGTCTGCCTGTTAGACTGCCTACTGAGAGGATGACAGGAGAAGAAGAACAAGCAGGAGGGACAGAGAAGGAGAGAAAGTTGGAGGGAAATAAGAAAGGAATATCTGGTTGGGTTGTGTTTTGGAACAGCATCTTAGGCTACCTACTGAGGGGACTGAAGAAAGGGAGGAGGAGGAGGTCTAGAAGAGGTGTGATTTGGAGGCTTCTTTTGGGAGGGCATAAAAATAGGATTACAGAGAAACAACCAGCCCACTCTCAGGATTACACATGGTACACATGGAACACCCTCTGCTCTGGTTGTTTACATGCCTGCATCCTTGACGGCCATCATGCAGCGCGTATCCATTTCTGCATGAAGCAATCACTAGAAATAATTGAGCGGAATCTAAATGTTGTAATTTCGACTCCTTGATATTTTCCACAAGCACTTGAAAATCACACTGTTTGAAATGCATGTGAAAACAGAATATAATAACAGCTTCATCAGTGTCTGTGTCACAATCCTCCTTGGTGTGGTTCTCTGTTCCTGTTCTCAAGAGCAATTATGACAATGATTAGGGTTGCTTTGTGCATTCAGTCACGCACCAAAGTCTTTTCCACAATCCAACCAAAAAAACACAACTTTACCTGAGGATGAGGGTTTACTATACTGGCTGTACTGTGTAAACAAACCCCTGGTCACCAGTTAAGATCTACCATTAGACAAACATGATATACCTCTGTATGTCATTTGGCCCCTTTAAGTCTAAAGTAAAAAATACTGACTGCAGATCCAGAATGCTTTAGATACATGCAGCATGGTCCTGTCTCGCTAACAGCACAGTTGACCTGTAAAGAGAAACTGTCATCCCATTTGTCAAAAGTGGCAAAACCAGTCCTCTGATCTTAAGAGAGGCTGGTGATTGGTTGAAATCCAGGAAGGAGTCTCTCCCTGACATAACAATAGAACACCAACCCTCACTGCTTTAGAATTGCCATACGCATCACACATAGACACACACAAACGCACACACGTACACATTAACCATTTCACCTTGTACTATTTAAAGTGTTAAGTGTTCTGAGAATTCTGAGGAGACATACACAAGGGATCCTCAGTGATGAAACACGTACAATATGGAAGGTGTTGAGGTGGCCTGATGAAGTTTCTAACAGACCTGTTGTTTTAATTAAGAATGTACCTAATCCCGTCACCTCACATACAACACATACTGAACAATCACACACACACGTACACACGTACACACACACACACCTCTGGAAACCATTGACAACCCAGGGACAGGGTGAGGTGTTTTTACTGCAATGCCATGCCACATCTGATTACGAAAAAAACAAAGTATGTTAACACCCGTGATACAGCATATGACATAGGTGCAAACTTGATAGTTTTAGTCAAAATCACAGGCAACTTTTTCGAGTTAATAATAGTTTTTTAGCACATATGCACAAAGCTGTTAATGTTACTGCAGTATTTGGTGGGTAACATGCATGTCAAACTCAGACATTAACATTAAGATACATTGTGTTCTCTGCCCTTTGACTGCATAGTAACACTGTGACTGGTGGCTGTTATGACGTTGTAGTTCTACCAAGACATCATGACAGCCACAGACATATTATCTGCTATTACAACTGTGGATGACAACCAGTTTAGACAGCAGCCCAATATGAGTAAACTCCAGTGATCTAATACAGATGGGTCTGAATTTAGGAATGGCATCTGGAGGACTAGTAGTTAGCTTAAGTAGCCTGTGTGTTTCCAATGTAGGCCCTGTTTGAAGTTCTGGCTATATTATTGATACAGCTGAATTTATATTCAGATAACAAGCATAGAGGATTTATTGAACAATCAGTGTAAGTCCTAACCCAGTTATTGAAATTGCTGGACATTATTGATCATTTTACTAAAGGCTGGCGGTGATGCATAATCATGAATAGCCTATAGGTCTGACTATTTAGGTCTGTTGACCACTTACGTGGAAAGATCAAAAACGTTGTTTATGCCAGTGCATTACATATGTTGTTTAACTTTTTGGCTTTCACCAAACAAACTAGAACACTTGTAAAGTTATTTGTTTGTATAGTCAATTGTGAACCCTGGGAACAACGTGAACCGTAACCTATAGATAAAGTGACGACTGTAACGGTACCTTCTGGTCGACTATGGAACATGCCATCTCCCGGACTTGCGCGAGGCTGAAGTCGCATGAGTCCAGCAGGACAGGCTCGCGACTCAGTCCTATCTGGATCTGGAACGAGATGCCGTTCGCCCCCGGGGGGGGACTCGGCGGCCGGATCACCGGAGGCACACTCATATGAATTTCCCTTGAGACAAAATAATAACCACTTTTCAGAGATTAGGAAATAAAATATCTGTAACTGCTAAATGATCGATAACGGAGTCGAACCCAAACTTCAATTCTTCAAGCGAATCATGAATTCAAATGATAAGAAAAATAAAATAAAGGACGTGTGAAAAAGCTTATCGGTTGGAGAGATATTAAGTAATTTTCGAGCGGTGAGAGGCGATGATGGAGCCATAGACGTCAGTTATGTTAGAATGTTGAGTTGTGATCAGTCTGAGCCCGCCTCTTGGCTGATAGCTGCTCGAGCTCTCATCATTGAATAGGCAGAGTGATGCGCGAGGGCGCAGCGGGGAAGGACGGGGCGCGCGGAGGAGCTGTACCCAGCGACAGAGCGCGTTTAACGGAACGTTCATCGTTTATGTCATGCGGATAGAACTTGTACTTCAAAAATCTGAACTGATTAATGTTAGAGACAATAGCAGATTTACTAGTGTTGCTGCCTGACCTAGATAGGAGAGGCTCAGGGCTTATTCAGGGAATATTTAAACAATGATAGGGCTTATCTTATTTACACTATGTACAATTTAATTATGTGATATTAGGAGCAATTCGATTTACAATATACGCACATTTACTAAAAGATTCTTATAATGATATTTTGAAATATGTCCGTTAAAACTGGCTGGTATTTTTCAAGGTGTGCTACAATAGACATAGTAAACGTAAAAAAAAAAAGTAAACAGTGTACCCTTCTGTACTGTAAACTATGTCTCAGTCTTGTTAAGTTACCCTATGGTCTGTGTGTATTTTGTGTATGTGTATGTGAAGCGTTGGCATGTTATCAACAAGAGGGTTTAGAGTGAGGCTGTTGCTAGGAGAGACAGAGCAGCTGATGCCTCTCCTCCCACGCATCACCCAGCAGCAGCCACACACACACACACACACACACAATAGTTCTGACCCTCTCTTACACACACACTCATACGCAAGACCCACTCACACTCACGCAGTTACACACTTCAGTTGCATTCGCACTAAAACACCAGACCAAGCTTCTGCAACATGTCAGACACTTATTTTAATTGTTTATTAATATAAACAAATCAGAGATACCTTAATGACGTTCACCTAATTAACCGAACTTTGCTTTTAGTTGTTTACATGCTGATATGTAAACAAATGTTATTCTGACAGACTGCCTTTCCTGTTTTGTGTCTCAGAGGCCTAGCTGAAGGTGTGTATGTAGGCTTGCAGACATTGTATACCATAGAGCGTGTACAGAAACCTTATACCCCAGTTAAGGTTTGTCCTCTTCCATGAACACCATCCAAACTGTGAGCACTGGAAGCAGCAATGCTGTCTGTCTGTGATTTATCATGAGGTTCACGTCAGCAACGGTTGTTTTGTTTAGAGGTGGGGAGTCACTCGGGATACTTTCCCACTGCGGTCATTGGGGACCCGGATGTTCAGCCCTGAGAGCAGTTTCAGAAGTGGCTTCATCCACAGAGGAGGGGACTAGGTCTGTGCCTTTGGCAGATCTGCTCTGAACGGGGGCTGTGGGGAGAGCGCAGGACTTGGGATGCAGTTTTGGCAGTAGAAGTGTGTCACAACATGGAGGTCTTTGTCAACTAAAGAAGCAATGCAAAAAATAACAGCTTTCAGCCTCATTGCTCTGTGCGTCTCTGTTTCTCAGAAGAAACCAGTGTCTTGTGGGTTAGTTTGTATTGCGTTTGAGATCTTGTTGTAGCATTTCTTCCTAAGAGACTGCACAGAAAGAGAGAATGAGAGAGTGAAAAATAGATAGATAGATAAACTATGCATAGTCCCAAAGGAGGCCAAAGCCTTCAGTAGCAAATGACTGAGATTATTGCAAGCCAGTCAGGAATTATAGCAAAGACCAGATCTATTATAAATCCTTTTAGAGAGGATGTGTTGTGTGCGTGTGTGTGTGTAATTGTGTGTTGATCCTGTTACACCTTTCACCACATTTGTGGAGCTCCTAAATGTCTGTTTAGAGAATACAAGACTTTCTCATCAAAGCTATGTACAAGCTTCCTAATAAACTGTTTCAATCACATTAAAATTCCACATACATCCCAAAAGTATGATCAATTAATGGAGTAATTTGAGACACAACCTCGTTGTCGATTAAAAAAAATTAACCATGACGTTGTCTACAAAGTTAGGTTTGAGTGGTATTTAATTATTTATTTTTTTACATCAGTTCTATTTCAGTTGATGGTAAATCACGACTAAATATGATAGGGTATTTAGTTAGCTAGTGATTAACATCAACAACATGAAGCTTGTCTCTCTTCCAGGTGGGTAACCTTCCCTGCAACGCCACACTGGTTCATGTTTGACTCCGGTAATGACAGGTAATTTCCTCACCGACAAAGGAAGCGGAAATTATTCCACGCATAAATCCGTAAAATAACCTTTTTAAAATCTGTCTAAATTACAGTAGGTTAGAGTCAAAAGATTATCTGAGCATCTTACACAAAGGCCCCCAAAATTCAGTCAGTCACGTTGGCTTGTCAAAGCAGGAGAGCATGCTCTGCCAAACGAGCAGGGTCACAGGTCAAGACCTCCTGCTGCATGTCATCGTGACTCCTAATTGCAATTTTAGCAAAAAAATGAGAATGACTGATTGAAAGAATGATTATGGCTTGTCAGGTGTGACGGTTATCAGTGAGACAACACCTACTCTGTGATCTTGCGTTAGATTGTCTGTCATTTGTTACTCACACAAACACACACACACACACATACACACAGGTAGCAAAGATGTGATATGTTGTTCAGTCCTTGGATATCACCATGTTGTTGCATGAAATTTTCAAAGATCAAACTAGCGGTTTGGGGCAATTCATTCGGATAGATGTTACTGGTAGAGCCAGTACTGGTGTCCATTCCTAGTAAAGGTGACACTGAATTGCATCAGACAGAGATCCTTTTGCCCCCAGTGGATGTATCCAGCCACTGCAGGGCAGTGTGCTTAGTTGACACAAGTGATTACAGTAATAAGCTGTCCCTTTTACTTCCTTACGCCGTTAGTTTGGATTCGAAACATTTCATACCCAGCCAGGTTTAAATACAACAGCCCCATGTTTAATCTGCGAAACCCTCAGTAGGCAGTTATGGTGCTATCACATATAAGTCTGAAACTATTTCCCACTATATGTCTAAAACAGTGTGTGGGCTATTGTATCAAAACCTGGCTCCAGGCTTACTGGTAAGAATATGGGCAAGCCTTGGCTCTGCTGTGAGTCCCTAGGGAGAGGCCACACTATCTGTGATGACACGTCTCCACTAACACTACAAACACTTCCTGTTTGTCTGTGTGTAAGTGTGACGTGTATGTGTGTATATCTGTCTGTGTACGGGCGTGCATGTATGCGTGTTATACCACTTTGTAAGTTAGCACCACTATTGTTCACAGGCCTACCCCTGGGTGATATTCAAATCACAATGGGACACGGACACACACATACAAAAATGTCACAGAACTTGATACCATGTTTTGTGAAAATGTTTTGGTTAAAGTTTGCAGAGTTTTTTTCTCAACAATACAGTGTCAGAGTAAAGGACACCACAGCTGAGAGAAAACCTCTCATCCTGTGATCACAGGCTAACAGGATCCATCGCTCTTGTTGAGCTCTGAAGGAACTCAGCCACACTACAGTAGTACTACCACAGAAGTCTGTAATACCTGATATCATTCATCAACACAATTCTGGGTTTTGAATCAATTGCCTACGTGCAACTAAAACGTTTTCTACGACAGAAACTTGTTTCCTATTACTGTATATGAAATGAGACCACAGTGCAAACCTGCTGTTTGTGCACAGTTTGTTATGGTTTAGGACCAGGGTCATCAGGTGTGTAATATGAGTGATCCTCAGTCACACATGCTGCTTGTTTTGAAACAACGACTATCAACCAGGGAGTCCTTCTCAAAGATAAGCCTGATAATGATGATGAGCACACCCTCCACCCCTTTCACCAGCCTTTCAAACATCCATGCCTTAGCTCACAGAGCCCTCCCTAGCTCAGATATGAAACTGCATCCTGACGTACGCTCTGCTCACGGGGGCCTGCTCATGAGGGAGAAGATGAGAGGAGAGTGGAGAAGAGAGCATAGGATAGGAGAGAAGAAGAGAAGAGAGGAGAAGAGAGGAGAGGAGAAGAGAGGAGAGGAGAGGGGAAGGGAGGAGGGGAGAAGAGAGGAGAGGAGAAGGGAAGAGAGTAGGGGAGATGAGAGGAGAGGAGAAGGGAAGAGAGGAGGGGAGAAGAGAAGAGAGGAGAAGGGAAGAGAGGAGAGGAGAGGAGAAGAGAAGAGAGGAGAAGGGAAGAGAGGAGGGGAGAGGATGGAGAACCATTGTAAAATTCTACATTTATACTTGCTGCAGGCTCTAGAAGATGTCCGTTCACAGACCTCACTGTTTACAAAAACAAAGCAGCAGTGTTCAACTCTCAAATTTGTGCATGGATATTTATAAACATGTGTTTTGTTTATCCTCCCTATAGCAGCAAGTGTGATGAAACCTGATTGGTACAAAATATAAACTCTGTCTTTAATTACTCATCTTCTTTCACAATAACAAACCCATGTTTGTCTCGGGGAGAGAGAGAGAGTGGGAGAGAGAGCAGGAATCTGCTTATTTTTTGTCCTTAAACGGGGGGAAATTGAATTGCAAACAGAAGAAAACATATTGCAACAGTGCCAGGGGCAGCCCTCATCCGCCTGCATAAGAAAAAACAAACTGCACCTTTAATTATTTTGCGTCTCCTACAAACAAGTTTAATTGGCTTGGAGGAGGCAGGGGAGGGCTTGCCAAGGCACTGAGTGTGGTCACTGGAGACTTTACAGGACTGTATACTGTCCCCTAATGGATGCTCCCTCTGCCTACATTCACAGCCCACTAATGACCCATGTGATTGTCACCAATAATTCTTTAGCATTAGCATGCTAGTTAGCTAGCTAGCTCCATATCTGGGCCAAGCCCAGCTCTGCCTCTGCCCTCAGGCTGCTCTGGGAACTGGGTAATTGGGGTGGGGTGTGTCTATGTCAGGGTGTGGGCCTGGAGAACATCAGGGCATGGGCCAGCTACCAGGGTAATAGAGCCCAGGGGGACCTCCTCAATCTACAGTTTCAAACCTGCAAATTGAACTGTGGAACAAGATGGCCTCCTCAGAGAGCGTTCGCTTCTGTTGTTCAGCCGGAGCAGGGATCATTTGGTAAATGTTGCACCGTCATAATTGGGGGAGCTGTCAAGTCACCTCTGATCACCTTAGTCACTATAGCGATGGTTATTAAGGAGCTATCAGTGTCACATGACCACAGTCTTGTTTGTCTTGTATTCACATAGTAATAATTGATTATTTATTCCATAATCTAAGATAAGATACTGGACAATGGATACTGTAATTTGTCATTTTTGTTAAAACACATGGTATGCATTGCCACTACCTACAGTATTATTTCAAAAAGCAAAGGAAACTATGGAAAATTACAGATTTTTTACCTAAGAAGGGCTCTTGTCCCCAATGTCTCTTTCCTCATTCTGTCATCATCCACACAAATCTGGATGCTCTAAGAGAGTGTTCCTTCATGTTCAGAGGACAGGAGGTCTTTGTAGACTATTGAGACCCAACCTTTAAAACACTGGCTTCCTTGCCTTGGCCTGTTGACTCTGTGTCACCCCAGCAGTTGGTTGCGTTGCCTTGGTAACCTGTAATAGCCCAATCAGGTGGTGCACACAGTGACAGTGATGCTATAATGGTGTTGGACCTCTGCAAGTGTGGGGGGAGAGATGGACTGTGTGTGTGTGTGGGTGCCTGTGTGTGCGTGTGTATCATGTCTACTTTTCTCACACACAAACACATCTCTTCCTCTATCCAGTCCCTCAAAAGTCCACCACCCCCTCCACACACAGACCCACACACACACACAGAGACACACACACACATCCACCCACTGTGTGCCCAGTGCCCACCCTGCTGTGGTCACATGTACATGTTTATGATATGTATCTGCTTTAATTGCAAATCATCTGTGATGTACACGGCTGGCTCACTAATTGCCGCTGGAAGCTGTGCTCATTAGCGCTTCTCATCTGGCTTGGCTACACCAGCTAAACAAGCTGCAAACCAGCTAGCAATTACTGCTACTTTACCACTGCGACGCCAGGCGTGCAGAGAAATACTGCACTAAACAACAAAAGGCGTTTGGCTGCAAGTGTCTGAGGCAGTGTCTGTGAGGAAAGGCATCTCATTAAGGCGTTTTGGTGTTGTTTTTAAAGGAGAGGCAGCTGACCGCTGTTCCAGAGTCTCCCTCTGTCTCCTCCAGACCCAGCTGTACGCCTACCGAGACTCTATTGACCAAATTCACTGGCTGTTTGTTTACCAATAAAGAGATGCTGCATTGACGACGTGTTGAGTAACCAGCGGTGCTAAGGGATTGTCTTTCTACACACATGCACACTCTCAAACATACACACACACTTTTTTTCACCACAACACAAACACTTATTTTATTCTCTCCACAACACACACACACTTCTTCCATCAAGCCAAGGTATCTGTCAAACTGGTGGGGAGACACTCATACATGAACTAACATGCTCTCTGTTGGTATCTTCTCTTTACACTGTGCTGACATTTCCCCTACACACACACACACACACACACACGTACAGACACATGCAGGCATGCACGCACATATCAGACACACAAACCACTGACATGCAGAGGAGATGTGAGGGATGATAATGACACCAGAATGGTAATAATAGGATACAATAATAATATTACCGTAATAACAATAATATTCTCTCGCAAACACACATCAGAGACGCAGCACATTAGACATGGGTCATGTGAGTCCTATTCAAATTGGATGTGAGAGCAATTATAAGAAAATAACATAACAGTAGTGTTCCATGTAAATGCGTACCAATTAGATATGAATGCAATACTATCGTAGTCTAAGAACTAGTCTAAGAATTTGTCTTTGACAAATGAGAAAGTTTTAGAACAAAGGAAATGGCAAACTCATTTGAGCAGATGTACACACCAGAGCACTGAAATGAAACCCACAAACATCAGACATGTGCAGAACAAAGACCCTGGTTGGTGTTCATCTAGACAGTCATTATCCAGCGGATCATTAATATTTTTGTTTTGGAAGAAGCTCGTTGGCAAAATGTCTAAACTGTCAGAGGCTCCCTTTTACAATTATAAACAGCTCGGAGAACGCACACACACACACACACACACACACACTTAATATTACCCCCCCCCCGCCCTCTCTGTATCTGGGTCTTTTTTTTACTCTCTCTCTCGCTCTCTGTCCCTCTCTCTCTCCCTCTCTCAATCTGTCCCCACACTCGCTCACTATTTCTCACACATACACAAGGCACACATACACAAACAAAGAGAGACTAAAACTCGTTTTAATGTGTTTATGGGATGTGAAGCCATTCATTTCCAAACCCTACCTCTGAGCTATTATCTTCCATTGTACGAGGAGGAGGGCTCTGTGTGGGCGGACTGCAGGCATTACTGTGAAATCCTCTTTAAAAGGGGATGAGAGAGAATAGGTAAGCTGAAATTAATCAGACAGACCCAGGACTGTGGAGTAGGGGAGGAGAGAACATTAGAGCGCTGCTGATCGGCAGGTAGAAGGACACTCTCACACCAAAGAACAGGGTAATTAGCCTAGGTGCTTTTTTCGTGTGTAAGTGTGTGTTTATGTCTGTGTGTGTACATGTGTGTGAATCAGTTTGTGTGTGTGTGTGTGTGTGTGTGCACCTGGGTGCATCTGTGTATTTCCCTGTGTGAGTATGTTTCCATCTGCGTGAAATAGTGCATGTGTGTACGTGTATTTGTATGCACACAGATGTGTGTGTGTGTGTGTGTGTCTAAGTGGCATACAACTCACTGCACTAATTAGGGGGACAACTCATGAGCCTACATAGTCATAATTCAGACCTCACACCTGAAAACAACCTTGACCAATCCTTTCGCACATCACCCACCCATCTCTTCAGCCAACCAATGAGGGGGAGGGGGGCTTCACAGTGATGGCTGGAAGGTTGGGTCCTAATGAGTTACAGGTTAGTCTACAAGTCAGTTGCTTTCCCATCTATCCTCCCATCCCTTCAGGGAATTTACTCTGAACAAATAAAGAGCATATTGTCGCAGTGCTCATCGCAGTGCTAATGAATACAGCAGACGGCAGGAACACAGGCCCAATTACCTGGAGACTAGACAGCCATTTGTTAGATTAAGTATTTGGAAATTAGCCGCGTCCAGGTATAATTAAAAAATGGTGGCACTTTCACCTTGGAACATGTGGAACCTTGTTAATTTACAACTTCATCCTTCTTCCCCCAGTGAGTCACCAGATGGTTTGAGAATACCAGAGGAACTAAGGGGAAAAGTACACTTACTAACATGCTGGCAGTGGAAATAGTATTGGAGAGAAAATCTGACACAACAGAGTGACAAGTTTCAGTAATGAAGAGAGCAAATAATCTAGAGTTGTCGTTGTTGGTGACGTTGTTGTTGTACAAAATGTTGTTAACAGAATTGTTGTTGTTGACGATGTTGTTGTTGTTGAGCTGGGTGTTGAAGCCAATGAAGTGTCTATGAAGACATTTTCTCAACTCTTGTCAGCATCTCATTGGCTGCTGGCTAGACCACACACCACCTGACTCTGACGGACGTTGCAACACAAATATCAAGGGGTCGTCGCCGTACACATTCGGTGGTTTTTCTGATGGCTGCCGTGAATATGATGAATATGTCTGTGGTTCAAAACAGAGATACGGAAGTGGAATATATAAGTGAGGACAGGATGGGAGCAGCATTTGGAAGTGGAGAAGTGAGTTCCAGGTGGTAGCCTCCTGAGGGGATAGAGTTTTCAAAGAGGGAAATAAGAAAATTCTTCACACAAACACACGCACATCAGTCTGCCATGGTGTGAGGAGGATGTTAGAATGAGAGTGTGTGTGTGCTCATTATCTCAGATGTGGGGGGAGGAGGAGGGTGGGGTTCTGAGGAGTAATTTAAGATGAGATGCGATGCATTTCTCCTCAACAGACTGGCCTGAATGGACAGTATGTGGTGTAAACAGGAGGTGCTCCTGCCAGACCATCAGAGATACATCCTAACTCTGAACACACACAGATAGCCAGTCAGCTGCCTGCCTCCTATGGTGTTGCAGTACCGTTGCCATGACAACCATTTGAATGTGTGTGTTATTCTGGCAGTGTGTTTAATGTTTGAATGTGTAGGACCATTGTGTGTGTGTGCACGCACGTGTCAGTAGTCATTATTAGTACCTTGACATGTTAAGCAATTTAAATACTCATTTCTAGTTTCTATTTCTAGTCATTTTTGACAACTAATCATGTGTGCGCTAAATGCTTTCATGTTGAGATGTGGTGATGGAATTCACTTATATACAACTGGGCCTTTCAATGGAATAATAGATTTTCACAAATGAATAATGAAGATTCTGTATTGAGAACAATGGCACAATAATGCCAAAACAATCCAACTTCTGTGCATTATGTTATTATGCTCTCTCTCTCCCTCTCTCTTTCTCTCTTCCACACACTCTTTCTCGCTACAATATCTCTCTCATTTCAATATCTCAATATCTCTCTCATTCTGTAAATATCTCATACTTTCTTCAAATCTCTCCATCGAATCTAGCCCTGCAGACACTGCAGGGGCCTGTCGTTTGACTGACACGAGGGAGTAAATAGAGCGGCTGAATCAGACGGTATTCTACAGAAGCACGCTCTGTCCTCTCCTGTGCCTTCCAAAAACACTGTATTTAAATAAACAACTATCAGAAAACACATGTAAGTCTACTTGTTTTGTATAATGTTGTGCTGTGTTTGCTGCCGTTGTGTTGTTGCAGTACCAACAGTATGTTGATCCGCGACCGACAGGCATGTCTTGAGCTCAAGCTGTGTACTGCACCCCCACCTGCAGGCCGAAGGAAAACCCACACCCTAAGTGGAACCGTTAAAAGATAATCTTATTGATTCGTGTAGAATCTATCCTTAAACATGCAGTATAATTTTTTTGTTTGATGATGAATTCGTACATTTTAGGCCTATATTCAATCACATAACTGGTGTTGGCCTATTTTTTTCACCGTTCTCGCGGATATGCATTTTTGATCGTCATATTACGTGATCACCAATTTAATAGATTAGACCGTTTCAATAAGATAGATATAGGAGAAGCTTTCATCCTATATTAAGTGCACCTACGTGCACCTGCCTTAACTCAACCTTAACACAAACTGTTGAGACAGTCTCCAACAGGGGGAGCTGTTTTTCATTATATTTGTATCATCCTTCGAAACGTGGAAATCAAGTCAACCATCACTACTGCATGTCAGCAGACTCTGCTAGTCTGCACTTTGCATGTAATTGTCAATCAGGTAACCTCATGAATCTTTAGTAGTTGTATATGTGAAAGAGAATCTTAATCTATCATATTCTGGTGTCATAAATCTGTGATCGTGTCTGTATCAGGTAGAAGAAGTGTCAATGATTACCCATCAGTATCAGATCGTACCAACTGATAATTGAACCTGTGTCTCTGTGTTTCCTGGACATCCCTGTAATATCTGTCTCCCTCTGGAAATCCAACTGTCCCACACCTCTCCCCCACCCCCCCACACACACCCCCCCAACCTCCACTTTCCCGCTTCTCCTAACCTATTCCCTACTTTCCTCAAGTTACCTTCAAGTTTCTCTTCACCTTTCCCCCCGTAACTCTCCTCACCTATCTCCCACCTCCCTCAACTCTACCTTTACCTCTCTCTTCACCTCCCTCCCTCAGCTCTCCTTTCCCCTCACCTCTCCACACCAATTGCCCCATTTTTGTCCTTCTTGTATGTACGAAACAATTAAACATCGGACAGTCCACACATGACAAACATCAACCATGTGTAAGACCCACATGCCAGAAACACAATTCACATACATGACAGGTGTGCGGATGTTTCTGTGGTAACTAGAGGAATGGTCCAGGTGAGAACGACACCGCGTGTATATGTCATCTCTATCTTGGTAGATTAAAACTATATATGACATGAATGTGAGATGTATGACACAGGTGCAAACCTAATGTAATAAGGTAAGACTTAACAAGGTCACATACGTAGATGACAAGCTGTTCACAGTCTATCTGGCTGCAGCTATAATGTCCTTTTGGATGAACTGATTTCTGCTCCTGGGCTGCAGTCATTTTACTCAGATAATCAGACGGTTTTTATTCGTGTAATTGAATACATTTGCACATATAGCTTAGTTGTGTACAGCAGTGCCGTTGAAAGTCTGTTAAAAATCCCTGAGTGTTTGTTTGCGTGACCCAGATGATCACTGAGGTTTAGCTGAATGATCACTGAACCAGGAATGACCCGGGTTCAACACCCCCCTGGTCTCTCAGAGAGCTGTAATCTGCCCACCCAGCGGATTACAGTACTGTGTACCCCCGGACAGTTGATCCTGGGTCATTGTTGATCACTACCCTGGCTGCTGACAGGTGTTTGTTTGCTGAGTCTGAGCGATGTGGTTGTAAATACTGACTGTCAACAGGCCAGCCGGTCGGTTGACTGTCCTTTTGTGTGATGATAAGAATGGATTGAGGTGGTCAAACAGAGATTATGGTGGTGAGAATAAAGACAGACACAGAGATAAGGAGAGCGAGAGAGAGAAAAAGATTAAGCAAAAGAGCCAGAGCAATGCAGGCAATTTTGTGTCACTGATCAGGTATCAAACCACCTTCAACACAATCTAAATCAAATAAAATTAACTGCATATCTGATGAACACACTTATACTGTAATACCCATCAAATCTTTTCATTCCCACAGATTGTTGCCGCCTGATCTTCCCTGCTCTCTGCATGAGAGAAATGCAGGAATTTTCTTTCCTTAAGAGGAAAGCTATGCATAGTTGTCATGTTGGTGCCCTATAAACCCTACAGAGCTGTGTGTACTGGTTGACTGGGTCCTGAGGGATAAAGCAAAGTTATGGTATTATTCCTAAGCAGCACAATTTTCACACCCCTAAATGGCTTATGTGCTTAACAGAGCAAAAGTTATTTTAGCCAAGCGAGGTAGAGGGCAAGTGTGGGGTGTCAACCCCGCAGCCTGTGGTCTTTTCTGGGATAGTTGAGGCTGGCTTAGCGCAAGAGCCTGGCACCTAGTGGGTCTCTGCATGGGAGAGCCGTGGATTGTAACATTCTTTGATGTACAGTACAGCTAGCTTTCGCATGCCTGCCTGCCGTGCTGTCGGATCAGATGGGTGACTGCATGGAAGAAACAGAGAGAAAAAGAGAGAAGGAGGGGTGGTTCCATTTCAACAGAGGCACAGAGACAACAAAAGTCCAGCTGTTACTTGATAGAACCGAAGACGGAACCGTTGCTCTGTTGGTAGAAGGTTCCAGAGAGACGGAGATTTCCATCTGAATCACCGGTTGAATCACCTCCACAATATGTCACCAGAGCATAAAGCCATCTTTTTAATCCCCTGAAAATTATTATTTTAATGAATTTTCATGTATTTATTGATGTTTTCTGGCTGGCATGTGAATGGGAGGCTGAATGAAAACAGGCACAGAAGCAGCAGGTGGTGGTTTTGTGGAGGTTGAGCGACCGAACACACGCGTGTATTCACCGGGACACACAGCCTCGGCTAAACACGCGTGTGTATTCACCGCTCACACGCGTGCTTCCTGGCAGAGCAGAAGGAGTAGATAAAGAAGGCGCACCCGGTGAGGTACTGACTGCACTGGGACAGTAAAGATAACACACCATATCTCTCTCTCTCTCTGTCTCTCTCTCTCTCCATCTATCCCTCTCTCTCTATATATATCTTCATCTCTCTTTTTCCTCTATTTCTCTCTATATATCTCTCTCTTTCCTCTCTGTTTCTATCCGGTCATAATTTGGTTCCAATATTAATTTATAGAGAAACACCACAGGAAGTAGCAGGGTGTTTGAGCTTGTTGGTTCTCCCTGGTAACATGCTGTGTGGTGGACTGGCTGTGCTGCACATTCAGTCAGGTAGTTTCTCCTGGTCCGTGGGCAGAATGTGTTGTCTTGTTCATGAGAACCATCAATGTGGCTGAGGTACTCACAGTCCATGGCTGTGCGATGGAGTGAGCATATCTAGGAGGTGTTAGAGAGAACACATTCACTGGGGACGAGCACTGGTTTATATCCTCTGGTTCGCAGTATTGCACATCTGGGCTTTAGTTTACCGCTAGTCTGGGGGGTGGGGGGAGTGGTGTCGTAGGAGAGCCAGGTTCCAAGCCACTCAGTCTCAGCAGACCGCAAACCTGTTTTCCCACTCCTTCGCCGCCCTGAGCACTGAGCCAGGCCTGGTCACATGACAGATTACACAGCTCTAATCTGGTGTGGAATACAAAGGTATGACTCTGTATCTATTCACACTGCAGCACATGACTGGGGGAAGGGGGGCGGGAGGAGGGGGGGGACGAGAGAGATCGTGAGAAGGAATGGTGACAAAAGGGGGGGGGGTTAAAAAAAAGAGAGAAAACGAGAGGGTGCAGTTCAGGGGCAACAGCATGCTGGGAGTCCGTTTCTCTCGTGGCCATTTGTCAGCCGTAAACACAGCGTTACTCTGCATCAGCAGGAGGGAGGACAGAGGCAGAGAGGACCGAAGGAAGGAAGGAAGGCCTGAGAGCTGGGGAAGAGAAGGGAGAAAGGGCAGAGGGGAAAGATGGAGTCGAAGGTCTAGGACAGCCCACTGGGATGAGCCTACAGTCTGAGCTCCAGAAGATGCCTATCACGCCTCCTTCCCCGCAAACTGTTCAATATTTCATACATCAGGGCTGTCAGGCTGTCAAGCCCTAACATGTCTGACATCTGGAGAACAATTTTGTACCCATGGAGAACTGCATCTGATTTTTTCCTTTCTTTTTTGCCCCTTTAGAAATGTAACATGAACAAATGTAAACTGTTTGGAATTCTGATTTATCTGGTGTTACTATAGCTGCACCTAGCATTGCCTTAAACATCAGTAGTGTGTTAAAATAGACTGTTGTCTAACTGTTAGACGTGTTTCCCCGAAACTTGTCGGCATGGCTCTTTCTCAGGGTGCTTTTTTGTTTCCACTTGGCAGACATGACTCCATGTGATTTTGTTTATATACTGATGACAAGGGGACCTGACAATGGTTAAGATTCAAGTACATATCTCTATAATCCACAAGTCACTGCCTGATTTTGTACACAAATGAAATAACTGAATAGAACTCTGTAGCCCTCATTTAAAAGCAAAGGTAACAAACTCGGACTCAAGAGCAGGCAGCGGAATGGTCGCCGACGATAAATGAGCCAATCAGACAGTCATCTACTGAGTCACATGATGCCACCAGGTCATGTGATCTGATCAGAGGTCAGCTCGACTTGTCCAGAAAGAACACTCACATTTTTTTAGACCAGGAGTTGGTGGTGTATGAACAAAAAACCTGTCAAATGAAAAAATAACAAAATATTGCTTTTCACACTGTGTGCGTGTGTGTGTGTAGGTGTGTGTGTGTGTGAGAACCTGATGGTCATTCAATGGGATCAGGGCATAATGAGGTAGAGGAGTTGGGGGGGGGGAACTGTCACATCTGATGCTCAAAAGCAATTAGACCCCTCTCCCTGTCTTCCTGTCTCTCTCTCTCTCTTGTTTTTCTCCTTCTGTCTTTCTCTCCATGTCTCCCTCACTTTCTCTCCATCTTTCTCTTTCTCAGGGACCCATTGTGAGTAGGTGTGGAGGTTTTGGGTGTGTGTGACACGGAGGGGGGACAAGTTGAAGTACCAAGGAACAAATAAATGTGTGTTTGTGATAATGGGCATTCCACCCCCCCACACACACACACACACACACACACACGCACACACACACACACACACACACACACACAGTGTGAGATTTGTGTGTGTGATGTTTTTAAGGAGAGTCGAGGTCTTTGTTTGTCCCCGGTCTGAATGGGCCCTGAAGCAGCTTCCTAGAAAGAGACTAAGAGCTGCAGGAAGATGTGTTGCCAGGTTCTTTCATGGCCTCCCCCTGTCCGTGTTGGTGTTAACGAGGCAAGGCCCCTGGTTGACTATAACAAGCTGTCTGTCACTCCCAGGAGACAAGGGCCTCGTCGCTAATGAGCGGCACACAAGCACTGCTATGGACAGCTCTGTCTAAAGGCCTCTGAAGGGGGTGGGAGGAGAGAGAGAGAGGGGAGGGGGGAGAGAGAGTTGAGTGAGAGGGGAAACGAGAGAGTGGGAGAGAAAGGAGTGTCAGTGCCAGTGAATGACAGTGTTCTCAAAGACGGTTTTGTTTCTCGTGTCACAATGTCAAGATTTCTCAGGCTTCCATCTATTGGGAGGAGGGGGAGGCTGTACCCTCACTCACAAGAAAGTGCAAAAACACAATAAATTCTGCTGTAATCGAGATTTAGGAACTACATATTGGAATCATTTTGAGAAGGGAAGATAAACACGGTTCCAGAGCAGCTTCATGATGCTCTTCTTGCCTTGGAATTGATGTCTCATGTAAAGTTCACCCTGCCACATATCAATGGCCAGCCAAACAGGAGCCTTGAAATATATGTCTCCTGGCTTTCAGCTTTCCCCCTAGAACCTGCAGCTTTGGGACTTTAAGGGGTTTTCCTTGTAGTGGTATATTTTTTATT
Organism: Neosalanx taihuensis; assembly: GCA_030340665.1. Classification (NCBI taxonomy): domain Eukaryota; kingdom Metazoa; phylum Chordata; class Actinopteri; order Osmeriformes; family Salangidae; genus Neosalanx; species Neosalanx taihuensis. Next base: position 12,920,035 of record CM059296.1, on the reverse strand, counting down.
GCGATAATAAATCCAGGTGAACCACTGAATTCAGCTAGAAGGTCCCTCTCCTGCTACATTTAGGAGAATTTTGAATATGGTGTGTGTGGGTGTGTGTGTGTGTGTGTGTGCGCATGTGTTTTATATGAAGATAGATCATACTTCACAAACATCTCTAATGGTTTTGGAGTAGAGCGCACATGAATAATAGAATCCAAGTTCTCTGTCAGTCTAATTCACCTTCCTAATGGTCTTCTTTAAAGGAGACCCTGTGATGGTGCCATAACTAAAGAGCCTGTTGTAGGCTTCAACATTACCTCAGGTAATGACTTCCTAATATACAATACCTGTCTGGTCCACATATAACTGAATCACAGCAGAAGAGCTAAGATTGTTTATCGGACATTTTAATAATTTCAGCTATGTTCTCCCTCAAGTTTGATCAAAAATAGAGATAATGGAGAGAATATGACTGCAGAAGCAGAGAAAAACAGACACAGATAGGCTGCACACAGCGTTGTGTCTGTATAGGTGTGGTGTTTGTGTGTATAGGTGTTTGTGTGTATGTGTGTATAGGCGTGGTGTTTGTGTGTGTGTGAATAGGTGTGGTGTTTGTGTGTTTGTGAATGTGTGTATGTATGTGTACGTGCGTGCGTGTGTGTATCTTTTTACAGAACAAGCGTTGGTGTTGTCGGTGGGTGTGGCGTGAGGCTCGCTGGCATTGATTTTCAGTTGTGGGTCATTCATGCATTCAGAGGAGAGACTCCCTGTGCTGTCGTCTCCTGGTAAGCTGTGTGTGTGTATGTGTGGGGGGGAGGGGGGGCGGGGTAGAGGGGGGGGGGGGGGGCACAGACCTCCGAACAGCTCCAGCAGCTAACCAGACACACGCACACACACACCGCACACACACACTCAAAACCCATAATAACACCTAACTTACTTTCTCAACCGCATGAAAATCACAATGATTTTGACTGGATATCGTTACGGGTGCAGCGTTCTGTAGATGGTGTGTTTATGCAGGTCAGTGCATGGCTCGTCCCTTGGACTGTACATCATTATAGGACCAACTGAACCGTATCTGGTCCATGAAGGCAGTAGTTGAACTGTCTGCAAACCACTGTGATTCTGTGTGAACCCGACCTTTGAGCAGAGGGTAGTCCAGGAACAATCTATATAATAAGAAATTGGCAATTTCAAAAGTCTGTTTCTGGTCTATTTCAATAAAATGACTGTGTTGTTTTTCTGAAAATTCTCACAAACCACCTTTGTATTCTCAAGCATAACAGGTTGTGGGTCTATTCTACAGTTTTTCCAGCTCCACTATTCCAGGAGGATTTCGTTAATGTGGGTTTCAGCGTGTGGTCAATTGTGTGTCTCGGTAAGTGTTTATATCCGACATAAACTAAAACCATGTTTTGTTACATTTCCTAAAGCCCATTTCCTCGTGTACCCGCTGACCATAACCCTCCCGCTGAGCCCTCTACCTCCTGCTGCAATCAGCGGGAAAACGCCAGATTTAGGGTCTTTGGTCGGGTACGAGGAGAGATGGAGGAGGGAAGATGAGAGGGGAGGAAGTGGTAGGAGGTGGGAGGAGGAAGGAGGAGTCTATGTACGGGTCAGCCTCCACCCTTGACCTTCTGCCCCCCCCATCCCTGTCACAACACATTTCTACCAGGGGCTAATGATCTATCTAACCCTGCTATGCCCCACATATACACACACGCACACACATAGATGCTCTCAGCATGGTCTGTACACCAACATTCACACAAATAAGCACACACACATGCAAACACAAACAGTATGGGATGCACACAAACAATCTTGTAAAGCTCGCCGCACACACAAGCACAAACAGGCAGTAAACAAAAACAAAAAAAGGATCTATCTTCATTCAGTCAGTCCTGCCAGGAAACAGTTGTGGTTGGAGAAGTTCAGAAGGTCACAGCTGAAGTTAAGAAAAGTGATTTAACATTCAAGGGTTTTCTCCTCATAAATGATTAATTAGTTTATCCACATATTTAAATGTAAGCGCAAGGCAGTCAATATCATATTTATGAATATTCATAACAGTTAGTAAATGTTTGAATACTTATTTATTTATATTACTTATGAATAGTTATGAATGCTCTTATTAATGTGAGCATGAAAAGTTGCCGAAATAGAGATAATTTTGTCATGTAGTAAATCTTGCTGTCTTACTGACACAGTTGTTCTCATATATTATGTATTAACTGTATTGAGAATATGAATATGAATTTACATTTTAGATTAGATTAGATTCAACTTTATTGTCATTACACAGGTACAAGTCCAGGGCAACGAAATACAGTTAGCATCCAACCAGAAGTGCAAAACAGTTATTAACAACAGAATATAATAATATAGGGTATACTCAGAATATACATATTATGAACAGTATAGACAGAATATACAGGGTATGTACAGATTCAGATTCAGATTGCTTATCAATTTAAATTTACATTTATTTTGAAATGTAAGGTAATATTACAGTTTATGTGTATTTTCTAAGGTCATATTATTTTTGTTAAATAATGAACCTATCTTTGGCAAATAGTGACTGAAGTCATATTCCTCTGTTTGTACTGTAAATAAAGAGAACATAATATGTCAATATATCAACAGGAATATATAGAAATACAGGAAGCTTAATAACACTGAAGTATTTCACAGTCGGCCAGTACGCCAGCCAGCCAGCCAGCCAGCCAGCCTGTCTCCCTGAGTGTGAGTGGCTGAGCAGTGATCCTCCCCACAGCCTCTCCGCCCGCCGGCTCAGCCTCCCCCTAGCTTGCTTTGCTTTTTTTCTTTCTGTCAGAGTTTGCGTGCCGTTTTATAATGTTTTCATCGATGTCAAGACCTTGGTATAAAACATGACTAGCACTGCTCTAATTCTCCCTGCGGTCCCCTGTGTCCTTCCCCCAGCTTCCTCCTGGAGCTTCTTACGTAGCTGCAGGACTATTTACTCCACGCCTTATTTCCCCTTTATCTTAGATGTCCCAGGATGTCAGAGGCTGTGAATTTAATATTGATTTTATAAAGTACTTTCACTGTAACATGTCAGGTTGCATTAGGCTCAAGGCGAGCCAGGGAGATGCAGTGAGGTGGGTTTGCACGCAATGTGGCCAGGGCTGCTGCACTGGCAGGCTGCTGGAGCGAATGCTTTATTCATTAAAGTGACAGTGTGCTGTGAAAGCAGAGGATGCCCCCCCTCCCCGCCAACCCCCCGGCACCTGGGAAGCTCTGTGTCTTGTGTACACAAAGTGTGTGTGTGTATACACAACACCACGTCCCTCTCTCTCTTTCTGTGTGTGTGTATGTGTGTGTGAAAGACAGATATGGAGAGGGTGTGTACTTGTGTGTGTCTGTGTGTGTGTCTTTCTACATTATGCTCTAGGACAGCAGAGAGCCATGGTCAGCTGATATGTAAACAGACATATGACTTTATAGATTGTATTAAACCCCAGTGGCTGTGACCTCCAGCAAAGTAGAATAGAGAGATGAGAAGGGTTGAGAGATGGGATGAGGTGAGTGGGCTCATTGTGACCCCTGTCCCTTCTATGCCTCCTTCTTTCCCTCCCTCCCTCCCTCCCTCCCTCCCTCCCTCCCTCCCTCCCTCCCTCCCTCCCTCCCTCCCTCCCTCATGGTGAGATGTGAGAGAGGGGGGATGGTGGTCAGTCATTTCCCCCCTGCTACACTCTCGTCACATCCATGATGGGGATGCTTGCTTGTTACAATACTGACCATATCAACACATTTCTGCCTTCCAAAACAAACATTATGTCCCCTGGGTTCACACAAACACGCACACAATCACACACACACACACACACACACAAACACACACATATTTTGGTAATTCCCTCTGGCCCTCTCTTTCTCATGAGCCCACAAACAAAATGTCAGATTTATTTTTAAAACAGCAGGACAACGTGACATCTCACCACGGGTACTGAAATATGCCCAAATACAACCACATGCTGTCATTTCTCCAAACACAGCAATATCCAGGAACACTAAAATATATCCGAATACTATAATGGATCCAAAAACTAAAAATATACTGAAATATACCCAATAATGAAATATACCAAATACTAGTATAGGATGTATTATACATCCAAATACTGCAATAGACTACCTGGAAGCACTGTAAAACACTACACCCAAATAAAAAAAACTAATAAAACCAAATACTGTAATAGTTTGAACATGTACTTATAGTAAATGTAAAGTAATTACATGTATTCTATTCAACTCCCTTGCTCATAATTTTTTGTCTCCACTTACATACCTTTTTGTCCAAGCTGAAAACAAAAAAAACCCTCAATTATGAATCTGTGGGAAACTCAGTTGACACAAAGGACAGTTGACCAGCACTCATGGCCAGGCTCTTTCATGTGACTGTGTGTGTGTGTCTTAATTGCCAGCCTGGCTCAGAGTGTTGACCAGCCCACCCAACCACTGAACTTTCCTCCCAAGTTCATTGCTTTCTGAGTTCAGCTAAAGGCTGATGCTTCCAGCTCCAGGCCTCACTGAGTTCAACTCCCACTTAAACTTTCCAGTTGTCTCAGAATCCACGTATCGTTACATAAGAAACACCACAGCAGAGCAGCTGAACAGCGTCGCATCGTTCAAGCTAGCGTGTGGAGGGAGCGAGGAAGGGGACATGAGTGTTGCCATATTTAGTCCTCAGTCACCTATGGCCTTAATAGATACACACCAGCTTGCGCACATAGGTTACACACACACACACACACACACACACAGACATACACACACACACAGGTCATGAAATATGCAGCAGGGAGCGCATTTTAGATGCAACCTAGTTCATCCACAGCTGTCCCCAGTACTCTAGGTAGCATGTTTCCAGGGCAGAGAGGGTGGGAGAGAGCTTGACATCACGCACACCAACACACACACTGCAAAACACACACCAGATTCAGACCAGATTAAGACCACAGCTCAGTTCTGCAAAAGTCTTGAAACTCTTTTTAATACCAATATCAACAACTTTTGTCACATGAGCCAGAATGAACCATTTAAAAATGTGAATACATTTGTACAGTACAGTATTCAGGGTGAAAAAAAGAGCTTTTTAAAAACATGCAAAAAAATAAACATTTGTCGTTTTTTTGTATTTTTGTATGTATTTCTTTCATATTCCAATAGATCAAAACACAATTAGAAGTCCTTTGGCGCAGCTGAAGAGGAGTGTGTCTGTTAGCCTCTGTGTTGAAGTGCCAGTCTGCCCCATGTTTAACCCACGATGGTACTGATGGATACTCTGTTTGACAGAAACTATCATAGAGGGAATAAGGGAGGAAAAACTAAAGAAGAGATCTTCCCCTCTCCATCTCTCTCTCACCCTCTCTCCCTTTGTTTTGGGGTCTCTGGAGTGTGTATAAAAAACACATGACTGTTTCGATTGGGGCGGGGGGGGGGGGGGGCGGACAGGGAGAGCAAAGAGGGATGAGCGTCTATCTGCTTCATTAAACTCTAAGCCAAATTGCTTTGTGGTGTTCTCATCCCAGAATGTCCTGTGGAAGACAGGAGGAACAGTCTCTTTCTCTAAATTTCATTAAAACAATTAAGATCCAGAGGCCAGACGCTCTGTTGTTGACACCACCGCCGCTCTGCTAAAGCTCGGCTTGCCTGTCTGTCTCTGTGATGTGTTGCCTGAACCAAACAATTAAAAGAGCATGAAAACAGTTGCCCTGTTTGCCCCACTGCACTGGCCCTACCACCCCTCCACCACCTCTCAGGGCTACCGCTGTCAGATCAGATTAGCGGTCGGCACTTTTGAGCTGGGCTGAGCTAGGGCTGGGAGGGGCTGGGGGGGCTGGGGCTGGGGGAGGGAGGTGGGGCTGGGGCCCATCTGCATGGCTTACTGGGTCGCGCAGGTGGACTGAAGCGCATCACACGTTTGCCTAGACGTGAGGCTCTGGCTAATCTCCTGAGCTCTCGTTAGGTGATAAAGTACAGACGTATCCAATAGAAGAAGGCGGGGATGACAAGCGGTAAAGACACTGGAAAAACTGTGGAATTGGAGGGATGATGAGATGGAGAGGAGATGAGAGAGACGTAGGGAGGACGGGGAAACATAGGAGAGGCTGTAATCCTGTTAGCTGAGGGGGAATTCAGGCATGATCCAGGTCTTCCGGACATTACTCAGATGCAGGGGGTGATGATTGGGAGAATGAGCCTTTGCCAGACATTCTGGAATGTGGACAAGCACGCTTGAGGATCCTTATTTGGACTCAAATTTAAATCGTCCATTGGGAGGCAGGTTAGGGCTGACATCTGTCGATGAACACGTGAAACAACCCTGTTTTATTCAGCCTGAATATAGTATAGTATAGTATATCATTGGTTTCAAGACAGTAGAGTAGACAGACTTTAAACCATCACATTCTGCCCGTTTATAAAGGAAATCTAGAGCACTCAGCCTTCTAATGTGTAATCTTTGTTGTGGCCTCGAACGGCAGCTCAAATGGCTGCATTGTTTCTCCAGTGAACCAGGGCTGTTTCCCTGTGTGTTGTCGATAAGCATGTAATGCCCTGGGTTCTTAGAGACCGATAAACTGTCAAGCGCTCACTACCAGAACCCCAGCGGAGCAAACTTAACCTCCTTACTTACCTTGTTCTGCCTTCCCTCCCTCCCCCCCATCGCCCCCCCATCCTCCAACCCAACACAGGACCATCTAAGACCTTGCCAGAGCTCCAAGCTGCCAACTAAATGTATGTCTGCCAGTATTTAGTGCTGTGGTCCCTGTCAATTTAGATGACAGGGCCTCCTGACCGCAATGTACAGACCATAGCCCCTGTGTCATTCTCCTGCTCAGTACTGTGGTTGATGCTGATGGAAGAAAGCCATCAGGGGTTCCGCCATGTTGTCACTCTTTAGGTGACTGGAAGTTTAATGGCATATAAAATATACAGTATTGCAAATGTTTCTGACATGTGTCTCAGATTCAATGAATAGTTCTGACAGTTCTGATCAACGGTTTCACTTTTCTTCTCTTTCTCTCTCGCTCTCTCTCTCTCTCGCTCTCTCTCTTCAATACCCACCTGCTCTTAGTTTGTTCTTCCAGATCCAGGATAATCTTTTCACTCCTGAGGAGAATTGGAAAGACAAAACAGTTTTCGTTTAATACTGCAAACCCTAACCACTACTGTACTACAAGGATGATGTCATTCCACGTGGTTTACAAGAACCCTGACTGTTCTAACATTCTCTTAAGATTTAAGCGTAGCACAGCAAGGTTCTGCACAACAACCCTGTGTGCTAGTAACTACCTTCATCACCTTCTACAGGTGACCCTGTACAACACATCCAGGAGAAGGATCACAAAACATGAACATACAGCACTAAGTCTTATATCACTTGCATTGTGTCGAGGTGCCCACACCATCGCATGGTTAAAGTGTGTCCTTGGTTTGGAAAGCACACATAATGGCTGGGAAAACATCGCGCCGTTGCCAATGGTTACCCCCACTAGTACAAACAAGGGCATGACAGAATGGTCTGTCTATGCTTTCGTTTCCTGGCAACACGGTTCAAACTGTCACACCGAGACTCCTTTGGTAAAACAAACAAACAAACAACGGCTCTGTAATAATTACTCCAGCAGTTTGTGATTATAGGAATATATAATTTACAGTTGGCTGTGTATGGTGACACGCCACAGAGTTGTGTCGTGACAGAATTATCGCAGCAACACAGTGTAGCTATTGTAAGACATTAAAACCTGTGAATTAAAGGAATCTATAAAGCTGCTGGGCAAATATCCTTTCAAAGGCAAGGTAGAAATAAACAGTGCGTTTTTTTAGCTGTTATAATTTCACCCAATTTCAGGTTAAATATAGTCATATTCCCGTTAATGATTTCCCATTAACAATCACTGTGTTACATCTTGAAGTATTTGCGCTGAATAGAAAAAGACCATGTGACTTATGATTAAGTGTCATTGTAAGAGATTGGAACTACTCTAAAACTGAAGTATAATCCTGATTGTCTGAGGTCATGTTTATGCTGTTTTCTGAGCCTGTCTCAAAGAAAACAGTCACCAAACAAGTAAGGTGGACAAAATATTTTTGCGATTTGCAGTTTGTTTGTGTTTGTGTGAGTGCCTGTGTGTATGTGTGTTTGTCGCTGCCTGGGATTGGATTTGTGAATTTAACAAGAGTAAAGTTTAATCATTAGGGATTGGCCAGGCTCAAGTGTAGGCTATGCGCTGATCTCCTTGCTGCTTTCAATTAAGAGACCCCGTGCTTACCAGGGTCATTAGCCTTGAGAGGAAGGGGGGGCTTATACAGCACATGGCCGTCTGGTTGGTTTAGCAGCGGAATGGGGATGGGTGGAGCAATGGCTCAGGTCATGAGGTTATGGGTGTTGTGCTATGCAGTAACGCCTCAAATGCTAAGCTTCCATCCCATACTGGGTCAGTGTGTGCATGGGGGCATGTGTGTGTGTGTGTGTGTTCAAGCAAACAGACAGTGCATGTAATTCCAATAATTGTCCCACAGCCTGGAGAACAGAGATGAGTCGCCTGATCTCCTGTGCTTCCTGCGGCCATCTTTGTTTCCTGGATAAACTATGGACTCACACAATCTCTGCTGCTGAGTAACTACAGCTAAACATCAGTGATTCGGTCAGGATCTGCTCACAAGGACTTGGACTGTTTGGAAGGAAGTTCACAGTCCAATTAGGAATGTGACATGGATGACAGACTGTAGTCCCAGTGTCTCCCAAGGCCCCCTCCTTTCTAAATCCCTCCGGGTGTGTACCAAGTTCATGGCCCCTGTGACTCTGAGGTGAACTGGTAATCCAGACACCTTCCCTCCCCCCGCTCTTTATCCGCTTGGACAGCGAGCACAAAATGTGTTGCAAAGTAAAGTCCTTAATCCAGAGACTACAATGTCCATATGGACAAATCATTCCTCGAACATCCCCCCTCCCACAGTCTCCGGCTCTCAACAGTTCTACACACATCCACCCAGATGCTGTTCATCACCGCGACATGCGCATGTGGATGGCTGTGCGTTCCCCTGAGAGACTGACTCAACATATGGCGCTTGTCACAAAGTGAAAAAATCAACCTCTGTATTTCTGTATCTTGCTCAAACAATCCGCTTTATCCCCTCAACTGAGGTGGAACGGTAAGTACAGTATCTCTAAAGATAGGTGTTCCAGATGTGTCATCTGTAACAAGCATTCCAGTTTCCATAGTTTCAATCCCATCTCTCTCTTTTCCTCTCTCTCTCTCTAATCTCTCCATGATGGTAAATGGCTGTTTCCAGTCTCTCTCCAGGGAATGTTCTCGTCAGCCTAGACCTCACCATCCACACTACTAAATTAATCATATTTCAGCACTACTTGACACCTTAAACATTTTGACAATGACAAATTATGTCTCTGCATATTAATTGCAGTCCTTAAAAAAAAACCTGTTGGCTCCTTTGTCTTAGGGGAACTAGCAGGTGAGAACACACAGGGCTAATTGACTAACTGAGCCAATTAGGACCAGTCAGAGATGTAGCATTAGGATGTAACTCTAATGTCATTAATGCTCTACCTGCAGTGATACATGTGAAAGTTCAGCCTGGGCCTCCTATTATCTGTGTTCCTCAGATTGAGCTGTTTATTCGGTTGATGACAGGAGAACGAGGAGCTCCAGATGGAGGTAGTGGTTGGAACTACGTCTGCAGGGTTGTTATTGACACAACCAAAGCACATTAGTATATTGTTCAGGTGATATTAGTGTTCGTTTACAGATGCAATGCAAGAGAGATGTTTTTTGATGGTGCTGGTCTTTTCACAGAGGTTGATTGGTCAGTCACATGGTCTGAATGCCTGCCTGTCTCGGTCTGTCACTGCTAGTCTGCCTGTCTGCCTGCCTGCCTGCCTGTCTGTCTGTCTGTCAGTGTGATCCTGTTATTCTCCGAACCCACCAATCACATCTCAGAGTTCCACTCCCTCATCGCTCAGAAGCGGTTGCTATGAAACAATCTTGCATAATTCATTTACCCTCTGCATGCAAATATGTGGACAATTAACCACTTTTGTTTGCATAATAAATGTGGATATTTAATCTGAGCTCATCTGCCGTCAGAGGACTGACAGGAGGAACACAAAGCAGCCGCATTGTGAGACGACAAACTGACAAACACCCTCTGCAATCATTCCCCCTCACTGGCTGATCCTCACGGTGCCTGAGAGAAGAGAGGGGGCCAGTAAATTACCCCTAGAATGGTAGTGTGCAGTAATTGCTACCCTGTGCGCTCCCGGAGGACCATTGATGTGCAGATGAGGATGGGCTAGCGTGTGTTGCGCTGAAAGAACCCATGTTTTGGTTCGGCTCTGTCAAAAGAACAGCTGGGTTGCCATTTTCTCTCAAATTAGATTTCGCTGAAGCACTGTGCTGGAAAATTCTAAGGAGCATTACACAAGTTGTTCTCTCCTCCTCTTAATCTGTGAGAAGGAGAAATCAGAAGGGCAGAGTGACAAGTCAACATCCAGCCTCTTCTCCTGGCAGAAGCAGGGAGAGAGAACATGCTTTTCATCCTAAAGTTGAAAGGTTGGAAGGCAAACGGCAAACGACAAAGCAGTTGTGCAACCAGCATCTGTCTGGACTGATCCACTGAAGACTTGATTCAAATAAAACGATTCTGTAGATAATAAAGTTTCAGTGTATTAACCTCTCGTTGGCTAACACAGCATTGACCTTGCAGATGTTGTGTTTACTGTACGAATGAGCCGATTCAGTGAAAACCGTAGGCAAATCGAAAAATGTGTTACACTGTTATAGTTGAGTCCTCAACACAGAACTTCCTTGAAGAACCTGACTGTGTTCAGAGTATCGACTGGAGAATTAGTGAAAAGAATTAGTGTTGAAGAAAGTCAGCAGCTTTGCTCTGAAGATACATCTAATCAAATGGAATTGTACAGCCATTTTTAGAAGCAATGTCACAGAGGTCTTCACAACCCTCAATGAATGAATGTTAAAAACAGTTTGACGAGAGTAGCCAATCTCGTGTGGAATCATAACCAGTGAGCGAAGTTAAATACCAACCATGTACGTTTAGAGAATGGTTGACTGAACAACAAGGTAAGAAAAAGTATGATAAAGTACTATGTTACCTGTATGAGCATTCCTGTAATCCTGTAGTCCCAATCCCAGGCCCAGGCCAAGTCCCAGTCCTATAACATGTCCTAGTGTATGCATCTCCAGCCTTTCCAGTGTCTGTTTGTTTTCACTATCGGTGGGTGTTTCTCTTTTGTGGGCCAACATGGTGGTCATTGATACCCCATCACACAGAGACAGAGACTCCGCCCCCCTAACCCCCCACCCCACCCAGCCCTTCTTCCTTTCCTCCACTTCAGCCCCCACCCTGTCACATTCTCTGGAAGTTACGGACATGGGAAGAAGAGGACACACCGTGATGTCATCGGCTTTCTTCCTCCTATGGACCTTCACCATCGATCCAGCCGCACCCCCCAGCCTGACACCCTCACTTCCTCACCCCCCCACAACCCCACCGAGCCTACCCCCAAAGTGACAGCAGCATCCCCAGGTTAAAACCCTGCACCCAGCCCTCCCACCTACTCTGCTCTCATCTTCCTTCTGTTTCTCTCCTCCGCCTCTCCTCAGCTCCAAAGCAGCACTACGCCATAAAATTAAACGGTGTACTATGAAAAATGACATGACGTGCAACAAAAAAAAAAACACTGGCAGAAACCATTATACAGGAGGCAAGTATGTACAACACATGATTTTACAGAAAGGAATTCAGACACTTCTCTACTCGTTTGGAGTTAACATTTTGACAGGATGTTAAGGAACGGAGCAACGCTGATGGGGTTTACAGTCACAGCCTATAGTCTCGTTCCAGTCGCCTGTAATCTCAGTAGACGTACAGACACAGGAACACCTGACAGCAGGCTGAGACTCACAAAGGTAACAGGAGGTTAGTTTGGAAAGGAGAGTCAAATGGTGCTGCTGCCTCTTGTGATTTAAATTTATTCAGTGGAAAGAAAGAAACGAGAGATAAAAAGGGAGAGAGTGGGAAAATACGCAGGTGCAGGTGTAGCTCTCTCTCTCTCTCTTTCTCTGTCAATGCCCTCCAGGTTCTCTTGCAAACTTGGGACTGATTAGCAGGCAGATTCTATCACTCTGCAGACAAGGCAATTTTCATGCCGAGGAGGAGGGAGAGGAGGGGTAAAGAGAGGGTGAGGACTGGGGGAGGAGTGGGAGTGGAGGGATGAGGAGAAGGATAGAAGGGAGCAAGTCAAGAGAGGTAGGGAGGAGGAGAAGAAGGGGTGAAGATGGGTGGATGGGTGGGTGGGGGTTGAGGGGGTGAGGGGGTGAGGGCTGTGAAGATGACACTGTGACCCCAGTGAGACGAGTGCTGAAGCTGATAATGAGACTGAGCCACTCTGGGGTCAGGGAGACAGAGTTATTTGGCTTGTGTAGACAGCAATTTCCTCCAGCCACATGAGATGAGATATCACAAGCTGTTACAAATGTGTGCCGGGAGCCAGTTCTCCTGGGGTCGGAGTCAATCCTATATTCCCCACAGCCACCCGAATATTGAAAGCGGCAACTAACTAGGGACCGAATCATTTAATTTGACTCCATCCAGTGGAGAGTCCCCCTCTGACTCCAATCTCGGGGCCCAGTTCACAGCTCTGAGGCTGGATGATAATCACGTCTTAGTCACCCGGGAGGGAGCTGGAGTCTGAGAGCAGGCTGATGGTCACATCACTCTAACTCATCAAAAGTGGGAGAATTTAATGAAGGGTTTGCTGTCTCCTGTGTACCCCCCTCCCACTCCGGCCATAAAAGGTGTACAATACTGTGTCTTACTGGTTACTGTCTGTCTACACTACAGCGTGTGTGTGTGTAGATGATACTGTAGGTGTGTGTAAAGTACTATCTGAAGACAGGTTATTCGATGCATTGCCATACCCAGAAACACAGTTAATGTTGTGGATTTAAAAGGAAATAAACAGTTTTATCAAGTTTTTATAAATATTCATATTTATGTATGTACCGGTATGTATTCAATGTTCTAATAGCCAGCATGGGTTTATAGTGATATCAAACATATTTCATGAACATCCCCAGTACAAAATGGGCAGCAGTCCTCACATATTGAACAGAAAAAAACACATAGCTTGCGAAATGACAAACAACTTAAAAAATAAGTCATTAAATCATATATAAGTATGTGTAAATGGACGGGGATGAACTAAGGTAGGCTTGTTACTAGTTTGGTGTGTTGTGGAATGTGGTGGCAGATCTATTGTCATCCATGGAACAAATGTTGTGACAATGTATATTGTGCTGAAATACGCAGCTACGGTATAAACACCTAAATACATCTCACTCAATTGTATAGCCTTGTCAACACCTATGTGAGAAAAATATACAGAAAGTCATTAATGCTGCAAGTTTACCTCATACTGTATCGCAGAATATCCATTCATGTACTGAACAAAGGGCTGGTGACACATTCCGTGACACAATAAACTCCTGCTTCCTGCAGTATTGTGTTGTTCCCTCCATCCAACAGAAGAATTGTCTTTTCATAAAGGTGTTTTTGCCAAACAGACGCTGCCAGGAGAACAGGCCCTGGAAGCTACCACAAGGACAGATGTGTAATTAGGCTATTTTTACACCCAAGAGCTCAGTGTGTGATAGGGAGATTAGCATCACACCTGTGTATAATTGGCTAAATTAGCTTGTACAATGGCAGTCCTGAATGGCAGTGGACAAAAAGGAGGAGGGGGAGCGTTGCTGAAAATCACAGGCCTTGTTTGGTTCCTCTGAGAAGACTTTTGGTAGCGGGGGAGGGGGGTCAGAATGTAATATGAGGTCAGAATGAAGGGTGCAATTGCATGTTCTTGCTGAGGTGTAGACGAACACTAAACACTTTAGAAAGTTGTGCATTGTGGGTCGATCTTGTGACTCACCAAAGAAACATACTGGAGTTGATTGAAATACTCGACAGTGGCTGTTATACTGAAACCTTTGTTTTGTAGCATTTCTGTGTTCTTTTGGCTTTTGTTTATGAGTGTAGAATCAACTCTCTCCACAAACAACCATCTATTAGTGGTCGCAGAAGATTAAAGATAATCTGACAGTTCTTTGGTTCAAATCCCAGACAAGGTTACATGAATGGTTCACTGTAATGGCAGTTGAAGGTTGGTCTCAAAACCTTTCAAATTCATACTATAATTTTCTGTCCTAAATCTGCTCAGAGGCACCTCCATGTGGTTGACTGTAGAGCTTCTGTCAAAATGGCATTTGTGTTTAAAATGAAGAATGACAGATTTCTGATTAAATCCTTGCCACTAGAATATGTTGCTAGGCCACACCATCTACTGGTCATTTTGAGACATTTTCGAACATTATAATACGGGGGTCAGATGGCTCAATGGTTAAGGCGTTGGCCTCATGATCGGAACGTTGTGAGATCGATCCCTGGCTGTGGCTATATGATTTTGTGTCCTTGGGCAAGGCACTTCACCCTACTTGCCTCAGGGCAAATGTCCCTGTACTTACTGTAAGTCGCTTTGGATAAAAGCGTCTGCTAAACGATTAAATGTAAATGTAATACATATTCATATTGCCTGGTTAGCTCTAGCAATCTAATACAGCATTAGACCAGCTCAGCTAGGCTACTCACCGGTCCAGAGGTCAGGTCAAGTCAGAAGATGAAATTGCCTGGCAGTGTATGGACATCAATTGGCAGTATTCCTTGTTGCCATGAAATGCACCACCTGCTAACGCTAAGAAGGAGTGCCATGCCTGAAGCTTAGTCTGGTCACTCATGCCAGTCCCCTCGGTGGAGGAATTGATGCAGGGATATACAGAACTGACAGTATAAACAGGTGCCTCTCTTGGCAGACTTGCTGTATTCCTTCTTGTCATGAAATGCACCCCCTGCTAACTCTGTCCAATGCATGAAACTTACTCTGGTTACTCACTGAGAAAGACATCTGTTATTCACACAACTTACCGACATTCATCTCTTGATCTCTATAACAAAAAAACGTATTAAGTGGGATATCCGCTTGATTGCGATAGCAAGACGAAATCCTTCACTTTCTGTTTCAAGTGGGTGACATGCTCTCGTCAAGGGGGAGCTTCTGGTGGCACAACACCAGTCTTTCACTCCCGAACAATAGGTGGCGTTAATGTACCTTCAACTGTTGGTTGCAGGCGGCCTTAACGTTACAAGAACAAGGGAAGAAGGAAAGAGGGAAATTTAAATCTTCAGGTAATTTCAAAGGAGGCTCAGTACTTCTTGTAAGTACAAGAATGTCACGGAAAACGTTCAAATATACACGATTTGCACCGTGTATATGCATTTTTGCATGCGATTATATTCACATTTCACATTTTTATAAAGTTCTACATGTTTTTCAGACATGTTAAACAGTAGACGACTTCCATTGTTTTTGTTATTATTAGCGCAACAAAGTGCTAAATCTGTTAGCACAGTGCGTCTCTATCAATCAGAGCAACAAGCTTGTAATATAATGTCACCCAGAAACAATCATCTTTGCTAACATAAGCTATAAGGTTTGCTATGTTTGAGCCAAGTTAGATCACACTAGCTAATCCTGTTTTCGTGTATATTATCATTGGCAACAGTCTCACCAACATGAGGACGAAGGGAAGGAAACATGTGAAGGACACACCTGAAGACTGTGAGTTCACAACTAAGCCATAAGTTAACAAGCTGCAAGTCAATAAGCCACATGTGTGATATAATCAATCGTTTTGCTTCGTTGTTTTGCCGTGTGTAGGTTGTGCTCTGTGTAAACTCGACGAGGACTGTCCAGACAAGTATGGAGAGAAGCTCACTAGTCCACAAGACAACATTACTGTTCACTACTTCTGCCTGGTGAGTTCAGATAGAATAAGGCAGATCTGTGTTCTCTGTTCTTAACTAAACTGAATTAATGTATCATCGAGGCCAATGATGTCAATATGAAGCCTTTGTGCCTTTATGGCCCGTTTCTTCCAGCTGATGGCCAGCGGTATTTACCAGCGAGGAAAGGAGGATGAAGGCATCTGTGGCTTCCTGCTGGACGATATCAAGCAGGAGATCCGCAGATCATCTAGGCTGGTGAGTGTCATTGTCACTGGTATTTGTCTGGCCTCATCCACCTAGAGCAGGGGTGGGCAATCCTGGTCCTCGATACTAATCATCAGGCTTCCACATAGCTTGATAACAACCCATTCATTAGAATCAGGTGTGCTGGAGCAAGGAAACATCTAAAACCTTCCGGACAGCGGCCGTCGAGGAACAGAATTGCCAGACCTAGAGCTTAATAACAAGGCATAGGGATGTTTGTCTCACTTGTGAGTAACTGTGGATGAGTCTAATGGGTGCCGTGAATTGTCCCCCCTCAAAAACAAAATTCAACATTACATTTGTGTTGCTTTGCATGTCACATGTGCGACAACCAGACTGATTCCAGAGGTGACTAACTGACTGCTTGCTGTCTTTATCTGTGTTGCAGACTTGTATTGGTTGTAAGAAGAAGGGTGCTTCCATTGGTTGCTATGTCAGTTGCTGCCGGAAGTCTATCCATTTCCCTTGTGGGAGACAACAGCAGTTCAACTTCCAGTTCAGAGGAGAATTCCCGTAAGCTGCCTGACTATGATCCTTTCAGCACCTTTGCATGTTTATGCAAAGGTCAAAATTAAGGCTGTTTGTGTCGGCCCTCTAGGTCCTACTGTAAGGAGCACGGCCCTAAACAGTCTGCATCGTGTAACGTAAGCCTGCCTCAGTCCTGCTCCGTGTGTCTGGAGCAGCTGGAGCCAAATCTGTCCTACTCTGTCCTAAAGTGTCCGTCCTGCATCAACAGCTGGTTCCACAGAGACTGCGTCCAGGTGGGAAGGATTGCTGCTATCTGATTTAGAACAAACACTGGTTGTTGGTTTCTTGGTTGGGTAGATTAAACGAGTTTGATTGGTTCGGGAATCGGTTGGTTGATTGATCAAGTTGTTGTTTCTGTCACGTCAGCACCAGGCACACAGTGCCGGAAAGTTCTTCTTCAGGTGTACGCTGTGCAACAACAAGGACAAGTTCCAGAGGGAGATGCTGCGCATGGGCATCTACATACCTGAAAGGTACCTTCCACTGACAGGACAGAAATACAACACCTAGATACTGTACCACCCACATACCTAAAAGGTTCTTCCTTCTGACAATATAGAAACACAACACATACATTCTGAATCAGAGGAACTCATCAATTGCTGTTTTCAGGTCATCATTCATAGATTAACATGTATCTCTGTGTGGGGATAATAACATATTCGCCTGCCACCCCAGAGATGCATCTTGGGAATCGGAGGAGAATGCCTACGGAGAGTTGTTGCAGGTATATCAACACTGTGACGCTGTCAAATGCCTCAGCCACAACGGAAGGTCCTATTCGTCCAATAAAGGGTAAGTGTGTGTGTAAGATCAAGGTGTGTGCTTGGTGATGGTTGGTGCTCACAGGTTCTGCCCCCCTCCCTCACAGCTGGTTTGAGATACTGCGCTGTAAGCTGTGTGGCTCCAGAGGAACACACAGGAAGTGCTCGTCGCTGGAGCGCAAGTGCACCTCCTGGGTCTGTGACGATTGCTCTGCCATGGACGACACGGGTAGCCTGAACGACTTTCAATTTTTTGGGGGGCGGGGGGGTCTGCACTGAGTGTCATATCCAGTCTCTTCATGAAGAGTTCCTTCATTTTGGAGTTGTGTGTGTTGTCTTCCACAGCGTCCCTCCCCAGCCCCACTCTCCTAGATGCCCAGCAGTCTAGTGTACAGACGAGGGGGTCCAAGCGAACCGCCCCCTCACACCATTCAGCTCTTTTCTGCAAAAGGTACGTCCAAGTGTTTGCTCTCCTGTAGCTAACAGAGATATGTAAGTCGAGTACCATCAGTGTACTTCAGTTGGGTTAATGTTGTTTTAGGGTAAGGAACTGGTTTGTCGTTTTTGCGGGAAGGTTCATCCCTCCATCCACTGTATTCTTCACAGGCCGTCGTTGTCAGGAAGCACTGCGGCAGAAATGCTTCAAGCCCTGGCCAGCCAGCTGCTCCAGCAATCCCCCTTCAGCCGTAGCCACAGTTCGACCCCCAGTCCCAGCCCTAGTCTCAGCCCCAGGCTTAGCCCTAGTCTCAGCCCCAGGCTTAGCCCCAGGCTTAGCCCTAGTCTCAGGTCCATCAGCTGGATTAACCCCAGACCTATCAGGAGATACATCTCCAGCCCAAGTCTGGCTCCTGTCCCCCAAGAGGTGGTTGTGTCAAGGGGGCAGGTCTTGAAAGCTGCCCTGGAGCTGGTGAAGAGCAGCCAGTTCAGCCCAGACAGACCCCTCTGTGTTCGCTTCACTGGCAGCCAGAGAACTCTCTCTCCCAAGAAGCCGGACGCAGGGGACACACGCTGCTTCCTGCGCCTGCTCGTCAGGCAGATCCAGAGGCTGACGCTGTTCGAAGGGCCAGAGGGCGTCAAAATTCTGGCTCTTGACTCGCAAGGTAGACATTTATACACTTTGAACATTTAGTTAACCAGATAAGTCGACTGTTCAGGTATGCTATTTTCAGATGCACAGAACAACACAAGGTCAGACTGGGCACTGAGATTCTTAGGACTGAAATTGTTGGTGTGTTGGCAGCTCTGCGTGAGGACTTGTACTACGACGTGGGCTGTCTGCTGTCCCTCAGCTTGGTCCATGGAGGTCCTCCCCCAAACTTCTTCTCCAGGGCGCTTTACCAGTGTCTGTTCAACTACCCGCGAGACTCACCCCTCAGCCTGGACGACATGGGAGACACGCGCTTCGCACGCAAACTCCGACAGGTATGAATTCAACGGCTGCTTCCAGCTGTCTTGCGTAGTGGGATGTTTGCTTCTTGCGCTCCGTGGCTGGTATAAGCAGGAAATGTGTGCTAAGTTTGATACTAAAACAACAAAAACGGCATTCCGCTATTCCAAAATCTTCTGTTTTGTCTTGTACTTTGCCCTTCGTATGTAGAGGTTTGTATTGAGTTGCGCTGTGTCTCCTCTGCATCTTAGATCGAGGGCTCCAGGACAGTTGAGGAGCTGAGGGAGGCCATGCAGGCAGCAGAAGAGTACCTGGAGCTGGCAGGCTGTATGAGAGCAGTCAGCAGCCTGGACGATAAGCAGGCCCTGCTGGAAGATGTTGTTAACTTCCACCTCATCACCAGGATGCAGGTGCCCTTCCAGAGGTGCCTTTCTGATCCCTCATGTGAACTGACCTTACTCAGGATATGGATAGTCTGCTGATACAGGGGTTACCGGCTTGTTTGTGTCTTTGTGGAGTACAGTATTTGTGGGTCACACACAGTGTTAATTTCTTCACACCTCTTCCGGACTCTTCTTTATCAGTAGATAACGCTCACCAATGCTGATCTTCTGTGTCTCCTCAGGTTCTGTGAAGGCCTGAAGACGCTGGGTGTGTTCCAGCAGGTCCAGATGTTTCCGGAAGTTTTCTTCAAGGTGTTCTGTGGTCCGTCTGAGAAGCTAAGCGCACAGGCAGTCATCAACCTCTTCACTGTCATCTTCTCTGAAGACCAGAACCTGTCAAGGAAGGAGACCATGGTGGAAACTTTTTGGAGACACTTCCTCCTGGAGTGTGAAGGTGTGTGTGTGTGTGTGTGTGTGTGTGTGTGTGTGTGTGTGTGTGTGTGTGTGTGTGTGTGTGTGTGTGTGTGTGTGTGTGTGTGTGTGTGTGTGTGTGTGTGTGTGTGTGTGTGTGTGTGTGTGTGTGTGTGTGTGTGTGTGTGTGTGTGTGTGTGTGTGTGTGTGTGTGTGTGTGTGTGTGTGTGTGTGTGTGTGTGTGTGTGTGTGTGTGTGTGTGTGTGTGTGTGTGTGTGTGTGTGTGTGTGTGTGTGTGTGTGTGTGTGTGTGTGTGTGTGTGTGTGTGTGTGTGTGTGTGTGTGTGTGTGTGTGTGTGTGTGTGTGTGTGTGTGTGTGTGTGTGTCAACCTCAGTTATACCAAGACAGCAAAAGAACCACATTCTGCACTTGTTGTTCTTGTTGGCAGTTGTGAAATGCTTCCTGTCCTGTATATGTAAGCCGTCCCTCCTCTCTCTGCTCCAGAGGGCCGCTGTGCTGCATCTCTGGAGGATGTGCTGCTCTTCTCCACCTCTGCAGAGGAGGTGCCAGCCACAGGCTTCCACCCTGCCCCCAGTGTGTCCTTCATCCACCCCCTGGAGTCAGCAGGAGGCTTCCCCACCAGCAGGCCCAGTGCCAACTGCCTCTGTCTCCCTGTGGTGCCGACCTACGAAACCTTCAAGAAGAACATGGAGTATTCCATCTGCCAAGTCACCGTCATGCAGATAATGTGACGACAACATGGACTTTGTACTCAACCACCCTGTCGAGTCAGTGGGATCTCAGTTGGTTCATCTTCACTACAACTTTAATTTCTTCACACTGTGAACTGACACTTCACCCACACAAGGCCTAAACCCTATTGCAGTGGTGTTCAGCTCTTCAAAAGGGGGGTTTGAAACCAAGGGATTTAGAACTGAATTTATGCTTGAGAGTTTAACTTGTTCCTATTCTTGACCTTAAGGTGGAGGGTCATTACCTGAATGCAAACCTTTGTCCTTTTATCCGTTTAATGTTGTGGATGTTCTTGTCTGGGAGGTTTTTATGTTGGTATTTTGTCATTATAGCTGTAATTATGCTTTTATGTAGACTAAAAGATTTCCATGTTTGTATTTGCATGTATTGGTTTTAGGTCCCTGGTAGATGTTATATTGTATGGTTCTGACTAAACTGGAGTTATATATCTGCTCACTGTATTCTCTTTTTAAATGACATTCTACGTAGAATATTCCATATAAATACACAGTTCCAGATTGAGATTATAGTTAGTTTTTCAGTATAATTAATAATAATTCTGTATATACCCTGGTCCAAAAAGTATATATAAAACCTCAGAAATGTAAACAGATTGTAATATTATAATGATAGGTAAATATTTTACTGTTCGAATTTCATCAACCTTGAATTTGGTTGTGTGGGTGGCAGTGCTTGTCTGCCAGTAGGTGGCAGTAACGCTTGCCTGCCAGTAGGGGGCAGTAACGCTTGAAAGACACTCAGTTCTGCAGCTCTTGGGCGCCACGTCACCCGATGCCTCGTCACCGCATAAACAGAAAAGATGGCGGCGTCCGTACGGGAAAAGCAGACAGGTTTGTAAATGATTGGTTTATACAATTATAATACGAAGCCGGACCTTATACAGGCATGCCAGCATTAAATATATATTTTGTTTGTAAAATCACGTCTCATCCGCGGATCTGAAATAGTTGTCAATGTCACTAATAGGATAAACTGTCAATGTGGATTATTCATCACTAGTGACTGAACCAGACAGACTGACACACTTAACTCTATATTCCTGGTCAAGCAGGTGGCATCAACACCATGAAATAACCAGCCCACAAACAAACAACCTACTACATTATATTATCAGATGAGATGGCAAGCTGTTTAACCAGACATCCGTTTATTTAGATGTGGCACTAAAACGTGCTTAGCTAGAACAGCTAGTTGCTTATCTACTTCTGTGTTGATAAACCCCTATTTAGCCGATCTCGAAGGTAAACAATATAAATGTATAGGTTATATATGGTCGCAGAAACATAGCTTCAGAATGATCATCTTCGGAGTTTCACTTCTTGATGATATGAGTGTGTCGTGTTGTTTCTGTAGCTGCCCTGAAGCGGATGCTGAACTTTAATGCTCCTCCTCTGAAGAACACAGCTACTGAGCCAGTATGGAAGGTAGGGGTCACCTGGACACAGACATCTTCTTGGCCTTCAACTGAATTACACAATTATACTTTTGTAGCTTACAACCCTAATAAAGGCATTTTATTCTAAACAACAATTCAGTTTCAAATGCACAAAAAGTATCATACTGGGTTGTCGTTTTATGTTTGTATTCAGTGGGCAGGTTCAGTTTGTAAATAGAATATTGTTTTATGGTGTTATTTGTCGTTTAGGTGTTGATCTACGACAGGTTTGGCCAGGACATTATTTCCCCTCTACTGGCAGTGAAGGAGTTAAGAGACATGGGAATCACACTGCATCTGTAAGTGTCCTCACCATGACCTATGAATAAACAACAGAACATGCTCACCTTGACAAACCTGACAAGTGTAGGATGCAGAAGGTGTTTCAATGAGGACTGTCAACATGAACAGTGTGTATTGTCACTTGCGGTAATGACAGTTCAAGTTTCAATGCTGCTTGTGTTTTCCAGGCTGCTACACTCAGACAGAGACCCCATTCCGGATGTGCCTGCTGTCTACTTTGTCATGCCCACAGAGGAGAACATTGACAGGATATGTCAAGTGAGCGTTCTAGCCTTCAACCATTCATATCAATGTTGATTGTGTCTCTTATGAACTACGAACTATCCAACTGTCCCAAATGATGAATAAATATGTGTTTTTTTTCTTGTGTATTAAGACAGTGTCCTTGTCTTTTCTGTTTGTTTTCTCAGGACCTTCGCAACCAACTGTATGAGTCTTACTATCTGAACTTCATCTCAGCCATCTCCAGGAGCAAGTTAGAGGACATCGCCAGTGCAGCTCTGGCAGCTAACGCTGTGAACCAGGTCACCAAGGTCAGTCCACACCTGTGCTGAAGATGTTCATACCTGCACCTTGTTCACCACAGCAGCACAGAGTACACCTGTGCTTATGATGGGTTTAATACAGGTTTATGCAAAAAAAATCGTATTTTTGCTGAAATAATCATACCAGTTTTATCTTTAACTGTCTCTGATGTTTGTTTTCAGGTGTTTGACCAGTATCTTAATTTCATCACTCTGGAAGACGACATGTTCATCCTCTGCAACCAGAACAAGGAGCTCATCTCCTACCATGGTGAGTCACACTCACTGACCACTAGGAAATATTCACGCCTCACTACAAAGACATGGACCTAGACCCAGTTAGTGGGTCAGCATTCACACAGACGTTGATGTTTATTGACGCTTCTTTTGCTGTGTATTTGTATAGCAATCAACAAGCCAGACATCATGGACACTGATATGGAAGCCATCATGGATACAATAGTGGACAGCCTTTTCTGCTTCTTTGTCACTTTGGGTGAGTTTGTCCCACACATCCGTACACATTGCTCTCTCTCTCTCTCTCTCTCTCTCTCTCTCTCTCTCTCTCTCTCTCTCTCTCAATTCAAACACTGCAGAGTCTGCTCGTTTGTCCTATTCACATATCCTCCAGACTACCTTCTGTTATGCTACTTGTATACAGTCTGAATCTGGGTTTTCCTTGGCTCAGTGCTATGAGATCTATTAGATGGCAGCAGTGCTAGCGCCGGATAGAAGAGCGAGTCGTTTATCATGTCAGGAGTCATCCCTGCCCTCTGCCTAGTGGGCGGCTAACATCCTGCGCTCATCCTTGCCCTCTGTATAACACATCAGGGTTGTTTTTCACAGGTGCTGTTCCTATCATCCGCTGTCCCCGCGGCAACGCTGCAGAGATGGTCGCCGTGGTGAGAATCTTCTCTGTCTTTCCTCGTTTCTTTCTCTCATACCTTCTACTCTTATGTCCCTCCTCAGTCACCGTACCTTCATAGATACACCAGGGTTGTCAAGGCTGTATTCACGGCTTCATGCAATCCCAGTCCTTCTAACCAACAAGGTTGAAAGGACAACTCATAGTCAACATTGAGATCTAGACTCTCACAGTCTATGTCTGTGCAGTGACTACAGAAAGGAGTTTCAGATGTTTATGAAATATAAGCATCCGTGAAAGCTACAAGGTATCAGGGGAGTATAGCATCGACCCTCTGGGTTAGTTTCCCCCAGAGGCTACTGTCAGAAAGTTGGTCCGTGGTTGGGGAGGAGGCAGGAAGGAGGTCATATCCACAGGGAATAAGAGGAGGAAGAGAAGGCGATATTTGGGGGATCCACAAACGATACACACAGCCCACATTCAGAAGCGAGGAAGAGGAAATGAAAGTGAGAGTATGGTCAGTTTACCAAGCCACTTCCAAAGCCACCAGCCACTGTGTTGTCACTAGCCTGGAGGGCAGAGTTAGGATGTGGGCATCAGACAGTGGACAGATGGATGGATGGAGGATGGCAGGACTGCTAACTGATCTCTAACGGATGGATGCAGTGGCTATGCTGTGGCTATGCTGTTGGTGTGTAGGGGAGGAGAGAATGAATGGAGGCGGGAAAGAAGTGAAGGAGAGAAGGAAGTCTGTGTTTAACCAGGAGAATTGCGTAGCTGGGATCAGATCACACCTGTAGACAACCAGTTTGGGACTCATCTAGCAACCTCTGTTCTGGGATTTATCATCCAAAACCTTTTTTTTTATTTTACTGAGACAGTTCAGAATTTATTGTTACAATTTCCCACTGTCTGTACTGAGAGCATATGGTATCACTCTCCATCACAGCTACGTCAGAGGTAAGTTACGTGTGTGAGGTTTGATATCTAAAATGTTTTTGTTGTTGTTTATTTTCTAGAAACTGGACAAGAAACTACGTGAAAATCTGAGGGACGCGAGGAACAGTCTGTTTACCGGAGACAACATGGCCGCCGGGCAGTTCAGGTATGTCACATTGCATTCTGGGTAACATGAGCTCAAAGGAGACACTAGAGAATATAATTCTCTCATATCCTGTCCTTAACAACGGAAAGAATGCTTTCCATACCACCAGAACTCATGAGATAAAACCAAAGTAGAAAAATCTATGTCTCAAATCACGATGTTGGACTTCATCCTGGACTCTAAGCCCTGTGCCGCAGGCTTCCTGGCATCACTTTGCTGGAACTGAGGGTAGGACAGAGCATGCAGCCATGAGGCCTTTTCTGGGACTACGTCTCCCAAGATCCATTTCAAGCTGGTCTTTGTTTCCAGCTGTGGAACACTGAGCCCCAAAGGGATCTCTGGGATTGATTAATCATCCTCTCCTTTCATCACGTCTGTCTGTTTGTCTCCCTTTGCTACCCTCTGCCTTCCTCTCTCTTCCCCGTCTCTCTTTGTTTTTCTACCACCCAACCACTTTTTTTTTCTTTTCTTCCTGTGTCTGTCCGTCCTTTTATCTTGTTTTTTTTCCATGTCCGTTCACTCGCTCAATTTCGCTCCACCTCTCTGTTTCTCTCTCCCTCCAGCTTCCAGAGGCCTCTGTTTGTTCTTGCTGACCGTAACCTGGACCTGGCCACCCCTCTGCATCACACCTGGACCTACCAGGCCCTCATCCACGATGTTTTGGTACAGCACACACACACACACACACACACACACACACACACAGATCTATCAATTCTAGATTTGCTACCTGTGGGGTCTAGCTCAGTCATAGCCGACAGGAGGTCTCTTGAGGGGTGCGAGGGGGTGGAAGGAGGTAGAGGAGCAGAGAGGAGAGGCTTTGTTGGAGCAGACGGACTCTGGAGAGGGTGTAGATCCGTCATGCCAGGCAGGAGCTCCCGGGGGAGGAGAGCTCTGTCAAGCTGCCACCTGGTGGGTGTACTGATGGGAGTAGCAGCCCCAGGCCTCTGACAGATGGGCTGTACAGTACCATGCAGTCTGGGCTACAGCTGATCCCATCTCACTGTCAAGCTGGACAACCCCTGAGGTAACCATCCAGAAGCCACATGGCAGCACTGAGGTTTAACTCGGATTGGTATTTGTTGAAAACAGTGTGTGTGTGTGTGTGTTAGGGTTATATCTGTTTAAAATGAAGACGTTGGTGTAGTAATACTGTACGGGTTGCCATGGGTTGTAAATATTAGCCAGAACCCATTTCCAGCCTCCTCTCTCCTGCTTCCTGGTATCCTTCCACCCACGCTGGATCTCTTCAGTATCAGTCCTACCCTGCTCCAGTCCTGCTGAATTCATAACACTCTATTCAGTGCGGTGGGGGATTTGGACAGTAGTGTGATGTTACCTCCCTAAAGCAGTCTCTGTCTGCTTGATGAGTGTGTTTTCCACTGATGTGGGATGGATTGACTGTATTACCAGATCTGCTTCCACACCAGCCAATCACCAGCCACTTTTCTGACTCTCCCAATCACCGGAGACGTAGAAAGCATTACCGTTATGTTACTTTGGATAAAAAGGAAATAAAAAACCTGCTAAATGAATCAGTTATTATGTGTTCTTATCTGGACCTTTATGGTGTGTTTCCTCCAGGACTTCCACCTCAACAGGGTGAGTATGGATGAGTGTCCGGATGCTGGGGCGTCGCCCGCAGGAGCCCGACCAAAGAAGAAGAACAAGAAGAGCTATGAGCTCACGGCTGCTGACAGGTTCTGGCAGAAACACAAGGGCAGGTCAGTCATCGCCTCGCACGGCAGACGCCAGGTCATCACAGCCATGAGTCCCATCATCTCATCGTCCTTGGAGATGATAGTGCTGTAGGGTTGTGAAGCCAGCTCGCTGTATCTCACCTGGCTGAGTGTGTGTGGGTGTGTGTGTGTGTGTTTCCAGCCCGTTCCCAGAGGTGGCAGAGTCTGTCCAGGAAGAGCTGGACACATACAGAGCTCAGGAGGACGAGGTCAAACGCCTCAAGAGCATCATGGTATGACGCACACACACACACACACACACGTAATACACACAATCACATTCTAACAATGCCCCATATCACAACTCTCCCAGAGCTAAACCCTGTGCTGACTCTGTCTTGTAGGGTTTAGAAGGAGAGGATGAAGGAGCCATCAGCATGCTGTCAGACAACACAGCTAAACTCACCTCAGCTGTCAGGTAAAGCCGTCTGCATGTCCCTCCCCCTCCTATGTCCTCCTCTGATCCCCAGCCTGTCCAGCAGAACACTGTGGTTCCCCAGGGTTCCTCTCACACTGTTCCTTTGTTCTGTTTTTCAGCTCCCTGCCAGAGCTGCTGGAGAAGAAGAGACTCATTGACCTCCACACTAACGTAGCAACTGCTGTCCTGGACCACATCAAGGTTAGCATAGCACCCTGTCCACACTAACGTAGCAACTGCTGTCCTGGACCACATCAAGGTTAGCATAGCACCCTGTCCACACTAACGTAGCAACTGCTGTCCTGGACCACATCAAGGTTAGCATAGCACCCTGTCCACACTAACGTAGCAACTGCTGTCCTGGACCACATCAAGGTAGCATAGCACCCTGTCCACACTAACGTAGCAACTGCTGTCCTGGACCACATCAAGGTTAGCATAGCACCCTGTCCACACTAACGTAGCAACTGCTGTCCTGGACCACATCAAGGTAGCATAGCACCCTGTCCACACTAACGTAGCAACTGCTGTCCTGGACCACATCAAGGTTAGCATAGCACCCTGTCCACACTAACGTAGCAACTGCTGTCCTGGACCACATCAAGGTTAGCATAGCACCCTGTCCACACTAACGTAGCAACTGCTGTCCTGGACCACATCAAGGTTAGCATAGCACCCTGTCCACACTAACGTAGCAACTGCTGTCCTGGACCACATCAAGGTTAGCATAGCACCCTGTCCACACTAACGTAGCAACTGCTGTCCTGGACCACATCAAGGTTAGCATAGCACCCTGTCCACACTAACGTAGCAACTGCTGTCCTGGACCACATCAAGGTTAGCATAGCACCCTGTCCACACTAACGTAGCAACTGCTGTCCTGGACCACATCAAGGTTAGCATAGCACCCTGTCCACACTAACGTAGCAACTGCTGTCCTGGACCACATCAAGGTTAGCATAGCACCCTGTCCACACTAACGTAGCAACTGCTGTCCTGGACCACATCAAGGTAGCATAGCACCCTGCTACATCCTACATCCACACCTCTCAGTGTTTCCTGTCAGGTGACATGATTCCTCACGCTGGTCTCCTCATCCCTCCTCAGAGCCGGAAGCTGGATGTGTACTTTGAGTACGAGGAGAAACTGATGAGCAAATCCACCTTGGAAAAGTCTCTTCTGGACATCATCAGCGACCCTGATGGTATGTTCTTCTGCCTGGCTGTCTGAGGTTCAGGGGTCACAGGTCAGAGGGCATGTACTTATTATTGCAAGCAAACAACAGCCTGCCTGGTGTTTCAACAAGAGAGTTTGATCCAATCCAGTTGGACAGTAATAGATTCTTAAAGTCTCTGGATACAGCCAGCGTACTTTGGTAGTTTCGTAAACACAGTCTGTGGTGTCCTTGTTGTTGACCAGCGGGGACCCCAGAGGACAAGATGAGACTGTTTCTGATCTTCTACATCACAGCCCCACAGCCTCCCTCGGAGGTAAGGCCGTCAGGACCAGCCCAAACCCAACACACACACACACACACACACACACACACACACACACACACTCTTCTCCTGAGCCCAGTACTACACAGAGCACTCACTCTCTCTCTAGAATAATCAATCAACTCCAGTCCTGAGCCCTTTACCAACGCAGAGTGTTTGTGTGTGTGTGCGTGCGTGAACTCTGAATACTCTGCTGGTTCTTGGAGGGTTGCAGTGTCCCAGCACAGTGTCCAGGCGCTCTCCTGCATGTGTTTGGTGTGGTTGCGTGTTTAACGTGTGGTTCAGAGTGAGGTTTGGATAGGAAGGTCCAAACAGTCTGGTTTGAATCGTGCGGTTCATGGCAGGTTCTCCAGAACCTTGTGGTGTTTCTGACTGGAAGTCAGGCAGATATACTCTGTCCCCAGCAGGGTCCAGTCATCCTGCCATGCGTCTGTCATCTCCCTCTCCTGTCCGCCTACTCACTGTCTCTCTTCCTCTCAATCCATTCCACTCTCTTTCTCTCTCTCTTTTCTTGTTCTCTCTCTTTTTCTCACTCTCTCTTATTCACTGAATCGCTCCCCGTCCCTCTCCCTCTTGCGCCTTCTTCCCTCCAGGATCGTGTGCTTTCCAGACTGAGTGATGTGGTGCAGCGATGACAGTTATGTGAAAACTCCCCTGCTCTGCCGTTGCACAATAAGGACTGATGTCAGCATAGCAGCAGCAGCTCAGTGTGAGAGCGCTCCGCAGTGAGGGGCGCCTCACAAGGCCACGCTCCCAGCCTGGCTGATGATTTGTCAATGTGTCCTACAGGCTGACGTGGAGCAGTACAAGAAGGCCCTGTTGGACACAGGCTGTGACCTTTCACCCCTCAACTACATCAGGCAGTGGAAGTGAGTGGCCGAACACCTCGCAGCCACAGAGAGCACATTGTTCACTGTAGGTATTCAGTAAAGAGGATTTGACTGACGCGTTGGAATGTCTCTTCTGCTGTTTGTGTGCCAGGGCTTTTACCAAGATGGCCGCCACGCCTGCCAACTATGGGAGCAGCGGAGTGAAGCCCATGGGGTAAGGCTGCTCTGCTTCTCTGGTGCTGCTGTGCATCGTGCCATAGTTTCACCTCTGTGGTAGATGTCTGTCCACAAAGAGTCTGAGCAGATACCAGATTCCTGCCAAAGAAAACATGACAAAGAAGTTGTGCATACTGAGGTGGAAATACCTGGTCCTAACCTCCAGTTTGACCTTCCCTCCTCTTTGTCTCCTCTCTCTTCATCCCTCTCGTCCTCCCACCCTCCCGTCCTCTCAGACTGTTCTCCAGGGTGATGAATAGCGGGTCCCAGTTTGTCATGGAGGGGGTGAAGAATCTGGTTCTCAAACAGCATGTGAGTGGTTCCTACACGTGTGCTTCTGTATTGACATAGGCCTGTATGATGGTTAAAAGAACCTATTTAACAGTTTTTCTTTCTTTCTTCTTTTTTTTCACTGTTCTAGAACCTTCCTGTCACACGCATTTTGGACAACCTGATGGAGCTGAAATCAAACCCTGTACGTGTCGAGTGTGTTTGTGTGTGTGTGCACAGGTTGCGTGCAAGTGTGAGAGAGATACGTTATTCCTCCAGGACCTGTGTTATTACTCCAGCATGTGTGTAAGGGAGTAGTGATGACAGAGAGAGCTGACTGTGAGATCACAAACCACCTGATTTTTACAATCAGGAGCAGACACATCCCTCTCTGTAGTCATCCATTTTCCTCTCCTCCTTTCTGCCCTCCATCCATCTCACTCAAACATCCCCTGCGTTCTGTCTAACCATCCATCCTCCCCCCTGTCTCTCTCTAACTACACCTCCCTTTCTATTGCACTGTGACTCTAACCATGTACCTGATGGGGTCCTTCCACCTCTGACTGAGCAGGTAGAGCTGCAGTAAGACTAGAGGATGGAGGCTGGCTGGCTGGCTGGATGGATGGATGGCTGGCTGGCTGGATGGCTGGATGGCATGTTAATTGTCTCTGATTAATACAATAGCACAGGGGTACCTATGTGTTCCATTGTGTGTGTGTGTGTGCGCGCCAGAGGGCCTAAGCTCCTTAGGGAATACCTGTGTGTGTGTGTGTGTGTGTGTCTGTGTCTGTGTCTGTGTTTGTGTATGTGATATGCAGTTTCAGCAGTGCAGGCCTTTGATACTTTGATACAAAGCCTTTGATACACTCTCTCACTCTCTCTCTTACACACACCTCTCTCTTCACAGTCCTTGGCTGTGTGTGAAGCAGGGGATCGTATGACTTCTGTGGAAGCACACATGCATGCATGGTCTCATAGACACACACCTTTCCCATCATTCCAAACTCAGAGGTGGATGCAACAATATTATCATTTTCTCAGCTACTGGAGTTACAGCCCACTGTACAAAGATGCCGTTGTTCTGCTAGCCAGAGAGAGATGGTGACAGAGAGAGAGAGAGAGAGAGAGAGAGAGAGGACAGTGGGTGGAAGAAAGGGTTAGGGGAGAGAGTAGGAGGTGAGGTCAATGAAGAGAAGTTGAGGGATACCTCTGTCCAGATCTAAGCCCTTCCCTCGTGTGGTCATAAGGGAAAGGTCTCTCCTCCTCTCTTCTGGGCAGAGAGAAAGACGATAGCGCAAAAATCTGGAGCATTCAGTTCTTTGGAGAGCAGCAGCTCCTCTTTCAGCGAGCTGACTGTGAACTATTCAGTCCTGCTGGGGAGGGAGGGTAGGGGAGGGCAGACAGGAGGAGGGGGAGAGGCGGTGCTGAATGTGGCTTGGCTTTAAAGGGGGGAGAGGGTGGAGAGTTTTCATCCATCCATCAAAGTGAGGGTGGAGGGGAGAGAGATTCAGGTTTAAAAAAAGATGGATGAGTTGAGGGACTCGATGAAGAGAATCCTCTGGAGTGTATTAAAGCCGTTGTCAGGGTGATGACTTGGGTTCAAGTGGACTATGGTAGAAGCAGATTACTGCAGGTGTCGACTGAATAGAACACAAAGCTAACCTGCAGTCACACAACTCAGAAGTATGACGTGTGAGTGTGAGGGGTGTTTTTTATTATTATTAAGTGTGCCATGACGATTCTGCCACATACCTTATGCAAAGGTTCTCCTCTTGAATGTTAACCTTTCAGGAGACGGATGACTACAGATACTTTGACCCCAAGATGCTGAGAGGCAGTGAAAGGTAAGACCTGTGGGTGGAAGAGAGGAAGAGAGGGAGGGCAGGGGCCTGCTGATGCATTTCAAAAGAGCTAGGTTGTGGAGCTCTAAGCTGATTGGTGGAGTCGGGTGTTTGCCACATCCTGAATCATACTGACTCTTGAGTCATAATATCCCCTGGTTCCTCATTCATACGTTCTCTCTCCATTTCTGTTCTCCCCTGAACTCAGCTCCATTCCCAGGAACAAGAACCCATTTCAGGAAGTGAGTACACACACACACATACTCACAAACAGGCAGCAGAACATCCCTCAACATGCATGCTTGATGTAAACTCCAGGGTTTTCCACATGTCCTGGGTGTTAGAATGGTGGGAGGACCAACAGGGCTCAAGCTGTCAGAGGGAGGTTAGGGAGTGGGAGCATGGGTGTCTGTTGGGGTTAGGTTTTATTCTGTGGAAGTTAGATTCCCTGCCAGGACCGGATAATCTACCGTGTACTACACACTTCAGATGTAGGCTGTCTGATCAGCCTCCCCTAGATTCACACTTTATTCACTTTCAGAGCTAACAGGATAAGGAATTAAAATATGTCAATCAAATCAGTGTTTGGTATGGTTGGTTTGATGAAAGTGTCTGTGCGTGTCTACGATGTCTGGTTCAGCTTGTTCTCTGTTCCTGTCGCAGGCTATAGTCTTTGTAGTTGGAGGAGGAAACTACATAGAATATCAGAACCTGGTCGACTACAGCAAGGTAAAAACCCATGACAGCATACAGACACAATATTCATGCCTCAACATAGTAGCCAAGTGAAATAAATGTATTTTTTCCTTCTCAGTCGAAACAAGGGAAGAGAGTGCTGTATGGATGCAGCGAGCTTTTCAACGCCGGGCAGTTTATCAAGCAGGTACAGTCAGACAAGTGATACTTCTATAATGATCCAGGTTATGACTTAGGTTCCTGTGTTTTAATTTTCTATATTTCTTCTTTTTTTTGCTCTACACAGCTCTCTCTACTTGGACAAAAGTAAAAACAAATCAAGAATACGTAACATTACTAATGGGATTCCATTTCTCCTGATGAATCATAGAGCACCTTCTAAACTCCTCTAGCCCCTGAATGACTCTCTGATATTCCATTTGTTTTATAATGTCTATTATACGACTTACAATGTTTGTCTAACTCTTTCTTTACACATTGAATCAATAAAGTTTAACAGTCTTATTCATTGCTGCACCAATATGTGTCAAAGGACTGGTTTCCTGTTTGTACTGAAGTCAAAACAAGGCCACTTCCTCACTGTAAACAATAATGCTTTCACCTCATGTTTCATGTTTTTCATCACACACACTCAGTTTTTTTGAGCCGCACATTTACAAAGTTGCACATTTCCGTGTTGTCCATGTCATTCCATGTCATCCTGTCGTGACCCAGACAAGCTTGTTAGCTTAACCAGTTAATCTGCTCATGTAGGACGCAGCGATGCTCAGGTGCAGTAGTGTCATCTGTCGTGGTAACAGACACAGCAGAGAGAAGAGAGGGAGGAGATTATATCATCCTTCGTCTTCTCTGTCGGCTCCCCTCGATCCAGACACATCCACCAGAAGGACAAGGGGATGTTCACCAGCTTCCTGCTGCTTCGAGGGGCTCCTTTCTCCTTCCCCTATCTGCTGTTTGAAACATATTCCACCTCAGCAACGTCCAGCCTGCGTTGAGTCCAAGCTTGCCTCAGTACCTCCTCTGTACCTGGGACTGTTGATCACTGTTGCTGCCCAGAGGGTGGTAAAGAGCTTAGAGCTCTGGTCCCCAGGAAGGTGTGTGTTCTGGAGATGAGCCTGCTTTGAAAGGTCGAGCCTGGGTGTTTGTGAAAAGGACTGCACCATGGAGAACCATGGGACCATGTATCGGAACAACATCAGCGTGTACCGGGTGTCAGATGAGGGTGAGACCGCCATTGGGGTCTATCTCATCTTCATAGGTAAGAATCCTCCAGCAGGAGCAGGTGCTTTCATCCAAAGTGAGGGGTGAAGGGGGGGGGGGGGGGGGGGGGGGGGTGAACACTCTAAAACTGAGCTGCGCTCAGTCGGACTAATCATACAGCAGCACATAAACCTTCTTAATCCAGGGTTAAATTAATGACCTCTACAGCAGTTATAATACTCGGTAGTTATAATTAGAAGTTGTGTGTTATGTTGTGATAAGCTGATGTTGTGTTTAGAGTAGCACCCGTGGTTCAGTGGTAGGATTCTTCATATGGGGTCAGAGTTTGATTCCTGGTGAGAGTTCGATTTCTGGCTAGTGCTTTAAACATGAGTATGCCTGCAAAATGTCCCCACAGTGGGACTAATAAGGGATCATCTTTTCTTAGGTTGGCTCTCGTGGATCGGAAACGGGGTGGTGATCCTGATGATGACCCAGCAGAGACACTACCTGGAGCCCTCAGATCTGCTGACCTACAACCTGGCCCTGTCTGACGCAGGCATAGCCATGTTCGGTTACTCTAGAGGGATCCTGGAGGTCTTCAACGTTCTCAACGATGACGGACAGCTGATCAGGACTATCTGGACCTGCCAGGTGGGCTACCGTAGCAACGACTTGAATTCTTTCACAAATAATTAGCTAAGATAGCTTTTGCTGTCTTTTTTCTGTCTGTATTTCTCTCATTGTGTGCATTGTGAACTCTGGTTTTCTCTCTAAAAACTCGAACCTGTGAAATAGTTTCTGATGCTTGACAGGTGTTTTTAAGTTTTATGTTTGTGTCTGACTTTGTATCTTAGCATCAAGTACATTGATACAAAGCAGACCCACTGTTCAAGATGAAACCAGACCGGTCTTACTCTGCAGTTGCCCTGGCAACCTGGGACTCCTTCGAGGTTTGACAGATGAGATGAATAAAAGAAAGATACTAAAGAAAACAGAACTTTCCACTGTTGAAGTAGAGTGTGTGCTGAGGGTTCCTGTCTGCCTTCCAGCAGATAGTGCCAAACACTGTCAGGTCATTGTCCCTGGCTAAACTCGAGTCCCAGAATACAATGTCCTCTGAACATGTGTACAGAAAACTTGCCTAATACAGGTAGGGCAGGCTAGGTGCTAGGTTACAGTTGAAGTCCTAATCAGCTCTTTCTGTGTGTGTGTGTGTGTGTGTGTGTGTGTGTGTGTGTGTGTGTGTGTGTGTGTGTGTGTGTGTGTGTGTGTGTGTGTGTGTGTGCGTGTGTGTGCGTGTGTGTGCCAGGTGGACGGCTTCTTGATCTTACTCTTTGGGCTGATCAGTATAAACACTCTGACTGCCATCAGCATCATCCGCTACATGAAAGGCTGCCAACCACAATATGGTGCGCTAACTAGACACAGCCTGTCTGTCTGTCTGTCTGCTGTCTGTCTCTGTCTGTCTGTCCAGCTGCCTGTCTGTATGTCTGTAAAGACTCTTAATAGATCCCAGTTTGATATGATCTGATCTAATTTGTTCTCTAATTTCTAGTTCAGCACATAACTAAACCTAACGTCGCCAAGGTGATCGGATCAGTGTGGTTGTCCGCTCTGTTCTGGGCCGGAGCGCCTCTAGTGGGCTGGGGGAGTTTCACATGTAAGTTGTCCCCACTGCTGCATCGTGGGAATTGTTTCAGATTGAGCGTATTACGTTAATGTTTTCAGTTTTCAACGTGATGATGGTTGGGTGTCTGTACTCCTGCCTGCAGCTCGTAAGTACGGGACGTGTGAGATCGACTGGGTCCAGGCCCGGTACTCAGAGCCATACAGGCTCTACGTCCTCCTCATCTTCATATTCAACTTCTTCATTCCCATCATCACCATTGTCTTCTCCTACGTGTCAATCATCCGCACTGTAAACTCCGCCCACAAGTCCAGCAGAGGGGGTGAGATCAGCGAGAGGCAGAGGCAGATGGAGCGCAGCATCACACGGGTGGGTGTCACACACACACATACCTAAAGCACACACACATCCCTCACACATACACACATCCCTCACACACACACACACACACCCCTACTACACTCATGACCCATGACTAATGTTCCCGCCTCTTCCTGGACGCAGGTGTCCCTCCTCCTTGCGGCTGCCTTCCTCCTGGCCTGGTCCCCCTACGCTGTCATCTCCATGTGGTCGGCCCTGGGCTACGATGTGCCCCCCCTCACCAGCATCATGGCCAGTCTATTCGCTAAGTCAGCCAGCTTCTACAACCCCATCATCTACCTGAGCTTGAGCTCTAAATTCAGGGAGAATGTGAAGGCCCTAATCCACTGGCCCTGGTCCTGTCCAGCCAGCCTTCGATGGGTCACCTCCGCCCAGACCCCCACGCACCTCCTGCCTCGCCCACTACGCCCAGACGAGGTGCAGGTGAACTTGGAGGTGGTGGCCATGAAGGGAGAGGAGGGTGATGGGGACACTAAACTGGACTCGGGGGTGGAGCTGGGGGGTCTCAACGAGAGCAGTGATAGGGGTATAGGGGAGGTGAATGGGGAGGAGAGGGGAGAGGAAACGCCCATGTTGGGGAACCAAAGAAGTTCTATCATAAATCCTGGTGCCCACAGGTTTCTGAGAAAGTTAAGCAACTCTGGCCGTCTGTGAGCCGGTTGGTTGGCGGAGGCCAAAGCAGCCGCTGCTTTTTCGTTCAAGAAAATACCGCTCAGCGTGGAGCAGTAAGTCTGTAAACTCCATTTATGTCATTAATGAACCCTCATGCAGTCAGACACTGAATCCATAAAAGAATGTTATTTTTGGGATATCGTATGGTTCTGCACCCTGTACCCCTCTCTTGTGTAGACAACTAGAGCCGTGGTCTTGGCTCAGATTCTCATTGTTCAGATCAGGATATGGCTCGACTAACTCTGCCATAAATGTCCTGCTGCCCAGGACTGGCCTCAGTGAAGAAGGAGATTGCCTGCTTTGCTCCATTTTCAGAAATCATGTCTGAAATGTAATTTACTATATCAAATTTGTTGTTTTTTTATAATAAATGACACTCTGGCTAGTGATATAAAGATAAACAGACTGTTAGTTTCTGTGACGACATTTACAAAGTTCGTCAGTCATGGTCAGGTAAGTTAATACTGAAATGCTATTTTATAAACATGACGGTGGAGGGGGGAGGGGAGAACCTCTTGAAATAGTAGTCCTGCAGGATAATGACTGCTGACTCCTAGAACTTTTCAGAGGGGCAGAGAGAAACACTAATGAGCCTCAGAAGAGGTGAGAACGGCCCCTCAGTGACCTGCACTCACTAATCTGGGGCCCGGCCCCTCTGTGGTCCTCCTTATGCCTCCAAGGCTGCCTGGGAAACACTCTGACAGGCCAACAACCGTTCACTTCCTCAGTCAGCCAGCCTCGAGGAGCACCATGTTACCAGCCACAGTCTTCCTCATATAATTATTTCAGCCATGTAAACAAGAACGTTAAAGTGCACAGTCTGTCCTTTTTGACAGAATTTTTGACTCTATTGTTTTGTTAGTTTTTATGTTTGTATCTTCAGTTTGACAGTAGCAGCTGCCTTCTCAGGCAGAAGTCCCTCCGCATATATACAGAGAGTTGTTGTCAAAAGGGTGCAGGCAGAAATGTCAGCTGTACTAATGGAGGAGGACAGGCAGACAATACACCTCAGGAGGTCCCTGGACCTGAACCTGCCAAAGCCGTTACCCAGTCCAGCCAGCCAGCCAGCACGCCTGCCAAACTTCCACACACCAAAACATGATTCTGTTGGGACACACCTTTCTGTAAACAGAACGTCGAAGCTGTAACTGAGTTTATGAAACACTCACTAAAGTTGATGAACATGAACAGTCAGGGACTTCAAAACAGTAAAAGGATTTGAGGTGTTTTGATTTAGCAACAGGAATAGGAGGTTAAGATGGAATGTGAATAACATTCTGGATTCTGGAGAGGTAAGATTAAGAACCTGATCCCTGGATTTAGAACTCTGAGTAGATTCTGCTTTTGGACCCGTCTGTTTCCTCTGCAGGAATGTCTGTTTCATCTGCACACACTGGTGGAGTGACACACACATGCTTACACATTCACACGTCAAAACAAAAACTTAGCTTGGAGGAATGGAGAGCCAAGTTGTCCTTGTGATCATCACCTGTTTACTGGGAAAGAACCAAAAACCATTAAACCATGAACAAAGCCTACTGTCTGTTAGCATGGAAGTTAATCCAGAGAAATATGATGATGAAGTGTGTTTTTGATACTTAGAAGATACCGAGAGTATGAAAACAAAAACATGACGATGAAGATTTCTGAGTCCTGTTTCAGACACAGAGAGGTCTGTGACAGAGCAGTATTCAATGACTCCATCTTGGATTCCATCTTATCAGTGACACATCTGACAGGAAAATACAACTGTTGAAACTACAACGGGTCTCCATGACAATGCTAGGGGGAGCAGCATGCTGGCTGCAGGAAGACCATGGTGATGGTTCGATCCTCCTTGGTGTTCATGAAAACATCCAGAGAGGATTGTGGACAATGGGTGAATTGTTCTGCAAAGACACTGACACAGATCTCAGGCGACCTACTTGCTTTGAGCTTTTCTTCTGCAGACTCTCTTTAAGGAACGCTTCCTATCCGTCACTGGCCTTCAGGAAAGAGAACTATCCAGCGGAGAGTTGTACTGTCCTTGTATTGTCTTAGTCTGGTTCATATGAACTCCTTTTACAGTTTTTGAAAAGGTTATGACTTTTGTGTGTTGTTTATCTTACTTTAGGTTTATATTTGTCTAAATTATTTGTGCTGTAGCAAGAACTCGATGGTAAGTTGACACAGAAGGGGGTCATTTGGAGCTGGATTTAGTGTTCTGAGGAACTGAACATCCTAGTGTTTGAGTAGGCTACATCAACGAAGCTCGGTCAAATGAATACAGTGCTCTCTGGACCAACCTCAAACAGTAGTACCATCTGATAACAGAGCACAGTGAAATAAAACAGCTGTTCAACATCACTATTAAGAAAAGTTATGTAAGCGCAATATCAAACTGCCAATTCATAACCTTTTAGACAGAAAGCTGAACAGACCATAAGTGGTACAGATCATTTGTACCAGTTATTTGGACATACATCAGATGACAGACTAATTACAATTTGAAATATGATTTCTTATGTTACATAACAAATTCTATAGAAGACACATATTCTATGGAGATTTGGAAGTATGAGCTGCTGTAGATATTACTCAGAAACTTCCAAGCAACAGACAAATCATGATATTGTGTTGGGTAACAGCCAGACACTTTTTGGATGAGTTTTTTTTTTTTTTTTTTTTACAAATAACATAGCTAAGGTTGTGTCACTTATTTTCCAAATTCTTTACTAACATTAACCTCAGCATTGACCTGTGTTCAACTCTACAGTGTTGCAGTGACCCTAGAGCCCCTTTAGAGAGGTAAATAGCTAGTGACAGGTCCCTGAGACAAGGTAAGGTGTTTGTGTAACCAGGCTACCTGCCTTGGTTCTAAACTAAAAGCAAACTGGTATTAAATCATGACCATTATTATTACCTTAATCATATTTAACCCCCTTTTAGGGCACCCTGAGAGTACCTCATTGTTCACGTTGCCATGTTTGTCCTCTTTTTGTTTTCACTGCCAGGTTGAAGTTGCCCCAGGTTGTGCCGTCCCCAGCAGGGCCCTCCCTCCTCCGCTGATGTCAGTGGGGATGATTGGGAAGCTGGGGCAGATTATTTAAGCAGCGTCGCTCTCTCTGGAGGTTCACTAGACAACCAAGGAATACTGCAAAATTCTCAGGAATACTCACACATTCCAAACTGCAAACTGTCCAATCCGAATCTTGGGATTTTTTTTTCTTCATCAAACTAAAATTGGAAGATTTTTTTAACCTGCTTATCATCATCTGTAAGCTTGACTTTTATAGTTTCAGTGTTGTTTCTTGTACACATAGAGGGAGATGCTCTATGGACGCATGACTGAAAATCACCCAGGCAGAGTTCTAGATCAGGCTGTTGTTTTCAATGTGGATTCAATAGGCAGCCGATGTCACCTGTATCACACGGTTTAATATCAGTTTATCTGCTTTACTGCCTTACCTACTGTAGTCTCTCTGACTGTGCATCCAAATGAGAACTTTTGTTACTGACAGACTGATTTGGTTTGCAGGTGTCTGAGTCTATCATGTCAAATCTGTCTGCTGTTCTTCACCTTTTAGGTAAGCACATGGTGAACTAACTCATGCATTTATAAGACATTTCATATTTTTGTCATAAACAAATAGTTTGTTGGTGTTAAGCAGAAACTTGCCTTTCCCCCTCATCTTAAATGGAGATTTTCTTTTTTACAATTACTTGATAGTGCACAATTAGTTTGACAATCAGATCCTGTGATATACTTTGTTTCTGGGTTCAGTAACCATTATTATTTTAATTTTATTTTTTTATACTAACTTGACAATGACCGGATTGGAGTTATTATGATACTAAAGATCTACAGTGACATTAAACTGGAACTGCATTGAGAACACTTCATCAAGGACAAAAAACCTTCTGTAAATCACTGCTTAAACAGCTCTTCGGTTTCACCTCCAGGTATTCTGGCTCTGACATGCAGAGCCTTTGGATCAGAACCAGGTGGTAAGTGAATATAAATCTACTCTCATTGGCGAATGACAAGTGAAATATGCTGTTTTTTTTACAAGCACTAATTGATCACATTAAATTATTTAAAAAAAAACATTTCAATTAGTCCCTGGATAAAATTGTATTGTTGCTTAATGGTCGCTGTGGGAAACTATAGGCCTTAAATATGGAGGAAAGCTATTCCCACCGTAACCTACCTTAAATGTTTGTAGGGTGCTCTGAAAAATACTGTAAAGCTGAAACGAGTCAACAGAGTTGATCTTCCTCGTCTATTCATTCACTTTCCAGTTCCCCTGCCAATCTCCTGTTCGACACGCGGGGCAGACTTACGGGAGGCCCGGCAGGTGGTCCTGTGTCCACCCAACTGTACCCAGTGGCGTGTGTCGGTGTTCGGTTCCGGTGTGTATGCCGCTGTGTCTACCGTCTGTTCTGCTGCGGTACACAGGTAGGACATGAGATGAACAGAACCCTGCATTGCAGTCACTCATGTGTCATGATGTAAGCGACCCTGGTACCTTTTTTTTAAGGGGGGTGATTCAATCTACTGGTGGTCCGGTTGAAGTGCACAAAATGCAGGGCAGAGTGAACTACCTCAGTTCCTACTCCCACGGTGTCCAATCCCAGGCGCTGGCCAAGTGGACGTCATCTTTCACCGTGGCTAGTAAGTGTGTCGACACATGACAGATCCATAAAAAGGCTTTCCGGAGTTTCAACGGACCGTTTATAATCATGATAATTGTTTAGTTTAAGTGTTTGTGATGAGTCCGCTTTAACCTGTGTGTGGTCAGGTGCTGTTTTTGGTCCCCAGGAGCTGTCCAGTAAGATCACCTCTACTGCCCTCCCTGCTGCTGAACCAGGTACAGCTCACACCAGACTGGCTAAATAGGCACCAGACACACTGGGGTTTAAATACAGCCATAATACTACAGTATAACTAACTGATTGAGCATTGAATAGAAGCTGAGCATTTTCACAGACACAATCTGTCTTTATTAATTTCAGATACATGAACGACAATGTTTTATGACCATCATAAGGCTAAGGAGAAGGCCATACAGTAACCTGAGTTTGTGTGTTTTGTGTGTGTGTGTGTTCTTCAGAAAATAAACCACTGAAGAAGCCAGTCAA
The DNA here is from genome assembly GCA_030340665.1 of Neosalanx taihuensis. NCBI lineage: Eukaryota > Metazoa > Chordata > Actinopteri > Osmeriformes > Salangidae > Neosalanx > Neosalanx taihuensis. Next base: position 12,878,888 of record CM059296.1, on the reverse strand, counting down.
GAAAATACCATCAGGAGGAAATAAAGGTACGTGTGTGTTTGCAACTGCTCTATTTGGGTCTATAGTGGCATAAGATTAGCCAGTATAATCATTCATCTCGTCATGAACGTACAAGTTGATGATTGATTAACCAGCACATCTCTTCTGTCCTAAGACTGTCAGATGGAGATAGCTGTTCTGCTGGACAGCAGCCAGAATATCGGCAAGAGGCGCTTTGCCCTGCAGAAGAACTTCCTCACTAAGCTGGCAGTCATGCTTCGAGTTGGACCAGATGGACCACATCTGGGGGTGGTGCAGACCAGGTGGGTGACAGTCCTTCAGCTCTCATCTCCTCGCCTCTCCTCTCACACTGATTGACGACACTGGCCTGTTGCCTCCGCAGTGGCATCCCCAAGACAGAGTTCTTCTTGACCAACTACACTCAGCCCAAAGACCTGGTGTCAGCCATCAAGCAGATCACCTACCAGGGAGGCGACACCAACACAGGTTACATCTGATTAACGATGTCTTACATGAAACATGGCACAGCAGACTGGCATGAATGAATGACTGTGTGTGTCTAAGTTAAAGATTGAATGAACCGATACATAGATGGATGAAAGGATGAGTTTGAAAATAGGAGAGAAGTGAAGGTAATCTAATTCATGTAACCCAGGTAAGGCCATCATGCACACTGTGGAGTCCTTCTTCAGTGCGGCGGTGGGATTTAGGCGGGGTCACCCCAGGATCATCGTGGTGCTCGTAGACGGTTGGCCGTCTGATGATCTGGGGCAGGCGGCCATGCTGGCCAGAGAGTCAGGCATCAACGTGTTCGTGGTGTCAGTTGCCAGGCCTGCCCCTGAAGAGCTGGCTATGGTCCCAGACAAGGACTTTGTTAAGAAGGTAGACACACAGTTCCTTAGATTAACTTGAGTGAACATCTAATCTGCATCATCATCGTTTGCACATTGCGTTAAATGTGTATGTCTTTCTGTCACTTACTTTGTATTTTTTTTGGCGTTGTGCGCTTGTTTGTCTGTCCAATGTGCATGCGCGTTCATCTTTCTGTGTGTACGTGTGCGTGTGCGTGTGTGTTGTCAGGCAGTCTGCAAGGACAACGGTTTCTTCGCTCTGAGCATGCCCAGTTGGTTCACCACCACTAAGCATGTGAAGCCCCTGTCCCAGCGCCTGTGCTCTGCAGAGCAGATGATGTGCAGCAAGACCTGCTACAACTCCATCAACCTGGGCTTCCTCATCGACGGCTCCTCCAGCGTGGGGGAGGGGAACTTCCGCCTGGTCCTCGACTTCCTGGCCTCCATTGCCAGGAGCTTTGATATCTCTGATGTGGGAGCCAGAATAGGTAGATGTAATGATTGAATATGTGTGCGTGTGTGTGTGGTGGTGTGTGGGTGTGTGAAGAAATGTGTTGTGTGTCTGTGTTCACCTGCATCATGTTTTGTTTTCATAAGGTGCTGTTCAGTTCACTTATGATCAGCGTTTGGAGTTTGATCTGTACGACTACAAGGACAAGGAGGCGGTCATCAGGGCACTGCAGAGCGTGCCCTACATGTCAGGGGGCACTGCCACCGGTGATGCCATCACCTACACCGTCCAGACCCTCTTCCTTCCAAAGACGGCGGGGCCAGGGAGGAACTTCCTGATTGTGGTCACAGATGGGCAGTCTTACGACGATGTCAGACGTCCTGCCTTGGCAGCGCATAAAGAAGGTGTGTGTGGTTTTGTCTAGGTGTGTGTGTGTGTTTGTTCGTGCGAGTGTGTGGATGCATGTGTGCATGAAAATGTTCTTACTCTCTTCTCCTTCTGTTATGCAAAGGAATTACAATTTTCTCAGTGGGTGTGGCCTGGGCGCCTATTGATGATGTCAGAGCGATGGCGTCCGAGCCCAAGGACAGCCACGCTTTCTTCACGCGGGAGTTCACTGGGCTGCAGGATTTCACCCAGCCGCTGGTGCGGGCCATCTGCCAAGACTTTGCCAACGCCAACTAGACACCTCCTTTTTCACACAAACACACACACACACATATATATATACATGCACATACACATACATACATGTATATATAAACCACAAACAAACCAGCCTGAGCTTTGACATGGCTTCTTCACTGCCTCTATATACATACATGTCCAGCCCATGTAAATACAGGGAGGAATCCTAATGTTATAACACCTTTAAACACTTCCTCTGAAATGTAAATTCCTCTGCAAATTTTGATATCGAACAACTCTGCATTCTCACTGTCCAAAAACAATAAGGCAAGAAAAATGTTGACATGGGTCTAGTTGACTGGATCAGATGCTATTTACTAACATCTCAATCCTAGAGAATACACACACACTCCTGCTGCTCCCATGCTTTTCTATGCTGTAAGGCTCTAACTATATCTATAGACCTGTGTATATATGAATTTCAGAGCTAGCTGTGTTTTCTGGCTCTAAGTAACAGTGTTACGGATATGAAACAGCACCCCCTGTCCGTGTTTCTAGGACCTTACAACCACGGTAAGATAGTCCTGCTCTGGATGCAGTTCATAACCATGCTGTCTTTTACTCAGTGTTAAGACTGGTGTGTACGGAGCAACATACCATTATAAACTGTCTACTGGGTTTTTATCGATGCTTTTGCCTGTAACATTTTGTGTTCCACTGACACAAGCCTGCACTTTCTACAATTGCATGTTGACCTAAACTTTTTTGTTAAGTTTTTTTTTTTTTTTTACAAGGAGAGGGAGATTCTCTTTTGATTCAAAGTTTTGATTATTCTGTATTTCTGTATTCCATATTTATTTTTTCCTTGTTTTCTTTCAATAAAGACTGAAAGAAATTTGTATTTTTACATTGCATCCTGTTGTCACTGAGAATGTTGCAGAACAAAACAGCACGAGGCTTTCTACAGGTACACCATTTAATATTTATTATAGACATTTTATATACATTACTTTTCAACAGTTGTATTTTGCTATGTAGTACAATCTTTAAAATCAGCTGATTCATAGTTTGTAAATCAAAACCCTTACAAAACTCGCAAACTGATCAGAATTTTTTTATAACGTTTTTTGGAAGACTAGAAAAAATACTTTATTGTATTAATCATGCATTATACAAACAAAAAGTCTTTAGTTACACCATAAATTGTAGCATGTTTTTGAAAATAAAATAAGTTTTACAGGATAAAAGAAGGGAGAAGTTTAAGCAACACAAAAAGCAAAATAATAAAAATAAAAAAAAAGATTTTGAATCATAATTTCATCTTCTGATTGCCATCCTACTCCCTTCACTTAAAAAAAAAAAATACATGGAATAAAAGATCAGAAAACTTACTCCTCATGCTTCAAAGCACTAATTTAGCAGGATGAGGCCTTGCCTCAGTCAGACCAGAGGTTGCATTTTAAAATAGTTCTTCTACCAATCCAGCTGCCAACTGTTCAAGATCACCGTTCAGTTAGACTGAAGAGGGCGTGGTCTACCAGACTGAAGAGGGCGTGGTCTGCCAGAGCCCCTCCTCTGACCATACCCAAGACTCACCAGGAAGTGAAATAAATAGCTATTTGACGTCTAAAACCTGTGATAAATAAACTCATTACAGTAAGGTGTACAAAAATATCACATAGTGATAGGATGCTGCAGTTTAATTATCTAACAGAGGAGCTCTCTCTACTGGACCAGGACATTAGCTGGTCTTCATTCCTGTGGGCAGGCAGTGGCATACAGAGATCCTTATACGTCTATCTCTATGGTGGCAAAGCTATGGACGAGCCCACTGCATCCGTGGGGGGTGTAGGATGCACCTGGGCACGTGGCTCCCTCTCCTTCTCAGAGCCGGTCTGATCGCCGGGGGATGGAGAGGGGGGCAGGGCGGGGCTGGGGAGGGGAGGCCTGCAGGAGCAGCTGCCTTCACTTGCCAGGTTCTTACCCATCATAGGAGAAAAGAGGTGTGTCTAAAGCAAAGGACGCCATCGTGGACTGTTGAGGTCCACGTTGCCACTTCAGTGGCGGGGATGAGGATGTCAGGGGACATGAGTTGCAATGGAGGGATCAGAAGGGATACAAGTATTCCCTTTTTATCTTTTCGACTTCTTCAGTGCTGTTATGACCGACCTATTTATATAAAAAGGATTATAAAAACTATATATATATATATATAATTTTTTGTCTTTTTTGTTTATTTTATTTTTTTTACACAAAATGTCAATATGTAACTAACACTAGAGTATGAAGTTGACTTGTTTTTCACGCTACATTGATGTTGAGGAGGGTGGGGTTTCTAAATTGAAGTAGGAATCCTATTGGCCCACCAGGGGCTGTCCTTCACCTTGCGACTCCACCCACTTATGGCCATGACAGCCATACAGTAGTCACTGTCACATACAGACTGAACAGATGTGATCTTAGCTCAAACCCAGGCAGAAGGCTACACACACACACACACACACACACACTGGGTTTCTCCCCAGTTTCAACTTACAGTAAATTACAGTTACAGGTTACTTTAGTCTGAAAACAGATTAAACTTGAGGAGCACTCAAGCACCTCTGCACCTCTCCTCTCCGCTCCCCTGGGGTCGAATCTCCTTGGCACTGCGGGTGAGTCCAGCAGGGTGAGGGGGAGTTGGGGTGGCAGTTTCAATGTAGTGTAATCACCAGGTCAAACGGGTACTTTCAGTCAGTATGTCTTCACCAAGCTGTGGGTTCGTCCCTCCCTCTTCTCTCCCTTTGTTTCCCCTCCAGACAGCTAGGGGGCGCTCTCTCCCTAGACAAAGACCTTGGCGAGGGCATCTGCCCCAGCGCTAGCGATGTAGGCCTTGGAGGGGTGGAAGGCTACGTCATAGATGGACTCCTCTGACTTCTTCCTGTGAGCTGTGATCTCCTGGACACAAGTCTTGCTGTCCAGGTTCCACAGACGGATGGAGCAGTCATGACCTGAGGGGGAGGCACAGACAAAATGATTACTGACACAGTTCTTTACTGGCTATGACTGATCAGTTCCAAGTTTTAGTAATTAGCTAGCTAGGATGTGCTAATAGTTAGCATTAGCTAGCTAGCTAGCTAACAGGTTCCAGGCCTGTTGGTTAGCTATGGGACTTACTTCCAGACATCAGGTAGATGCCGTTGGGGTCCACAGCCAGGCTGGTCACTGCATCCAGATGGGCCACCATGGCGTGAATCACCTTACCTGCAGGAGACCCGTGAGAACAGCCACAGTCAGTGACTTAGAAAACATACATGTCCTCTGGAAGAACATTTGTGGTACGGAAACACGCATAATAATAACAGGAAATAAACAAAATAAGAATCCAAGGTTATCGTAATCATCTATAGCAGCCATCATGAATATGGTGACAGACCAAGCTGCCTGAGGCTGATCCTCCAGCCAGGTGGAGCTACCTGATTTGTTGTCGAAGAACTTGATGTTTCTGTCCTCGTGAGCGGAAATGGTGACAGGCAGGGTGGGGTGGCTCACTACCTTGTTGATGTGGTTGGCAGATGGCAGAGCTGGAACACAGACACCAGGTCAGTATGGAGCACAGACAGATCCATCACAAGACACAGACACCAGGTGGGATAGGGCTGTGTGTGTGTGTGAGACTCACTGCTCTCGCCCTGGCCAGGAAGCACCACGGTGGGCTGGGACGTCTCCAGGTCGTACACCACCACCTTCCCCGTGTTGAAGGACGCCACCATGTGGGCGGGGTCGCAGCCGTTGAAGTCCACCGCCGTGGGGATGCCATGTTCTGAGGGCCCAGACGGGGAGAACGTTACCACAGCAACGGCACTGGAACATTCAGACGTAGAAAAGATGTGTTCTGGCAGAAACCAGTGCAGTCAAGCTCCTTCTCTCTCACCCATGTCTGAGTTGTAAGTGCTGACGCAAGGGTTCTTCTCCTGGGGGTTCCACAACTTGACGGTTCCGTCGGCAGAACAGGACAGCAGCCGGTTCTTGATGCCGCTGTAGGCCAGTCCCCACACAGCGTCCGTGTGGCCCAGCCAGGAGCCTGCCAGCACACTGGGGTCTGCAGGGGGCAGGAGGAAGTGAGGGGGGGCAGGAAGGGGAGGGGCAGGAAGAGGAGGTTGAGAAGCCAGGCTGTGACAGTGACTATTCAGGAAACATGCTCTATGTTCTTCCGTCCCAGAGGGAAACAGCTGGTCTTCCTGTGTGTGTGGGTTCTTACCGTAGGTATCATATGGGTCTACGTTGGAGCTGGGGATGTTCCACCACTGGATGGTGGAGTCGATCCCTCCACTGTAGCACTGCTCACCACTGGAGCTCATAGCCAATGAGAGAACAGGCCCGCTGGAGAGGAGAGAGGACTTAGCGTCTCACACACACCACACCTCATAAATGTGTCGATCCATAACATAGCTACAATCCAATCTGGGTATTATATGGGTATCAACTAATACTGGATAATGTATTAGACAGCATTATCTATCCTGAGAAGTTGGTAGTATGCTAATGTGGTACTTACACATGGGCTCTGAATGTGTAGATAGGCTCCACGTCAAAAGAGGCACTTCTACAGAACAGACACCACAGAAAACAGTTAGGACAGGTTCTCCACCACACGGTCCACTGCAGACACACCATGGACCAGCCATGTCACTGTACGTGTGTAAGCTTGATTAGGACCAAATCACGAAAGCGTAAACAGACGAACAGCGTCTCATCTGAGGGCGAACCACTTGCTTTTTGGCAGGGACGGTCTTTTGCAGGTTCCACAGTTTGAGCGTGTGATCCTCAGACACGGTCACCAGCACAGGCTCCACGGGGTGGAACGCCAGGGCGCGCACGCCGTCAAAGTGGCTCCGCAGCGTGTACTTGGGGTTCCACGTCTTCCTGAACGAGTCCTTGTTGGCCGGCAGCTGGTAGAGGCACAGTGGGAGGGAGGCAGATGGTCAGAGTGTGGATGGAGAACTGGAGACAGGTGCTGTGGGTGATGGGATCGTGAAAGTGCTGGATGGTCTGTGTGTCTGTTTAGGAGCCCTTACGTCATAACTGTAGTCGGCCTCGTCGTTAGAGACGGTGAGGTCAGCGAGGTCACCTAGGCCCAGGACGCTCTCCAGAGCCTCGTCAGAGCCCATGATGAAGGACTTACCCCCCCCTGAGAAGGGCAGAGGCTCCGCTGCACACACAGACACAGACACAGACACAGACACACACACACAGATGAGACTGGGTAAACAATGTGGCTCATGTAGGGGCTGAACACAGAATGCTCACGCAACATTAGCTCTACATTTGGAGTATTTGTATATTTGCAATTTCCTCTTCTTGCATGCTGCAAAAATACAGTTTCCCCTTTGAGATCAATCAACCTAAAAACTACCAGATCCACTTTAGAAAGACATCCTCACATGTTCTCTGTCTACTTGACTCACATTTTGGACATGTGGACTTGTAAACAGTGGAGCAATGTCAGCTGAGGGTGGCGTGTGCCCTACAGGCCAGTGACGTGTGTGTGTGTGTGTGTGTGTGTGTGTGTGTGTGCACGCATGTGTGTGTGAATTTGTGTATGTGTGTGGGTGTGTTTCCATGTGTGTGTGTGTGCTCAGAATATCCCATGCAGCAGCAAAGAAGGAATGCTGACAAAGCTCTGGCACCTTCCAGAGATTCCCCAGCACAGGGCCTTGCTGCACTAACCACAGTCCCCAGCACAGGGCCTTGCTGCACTAACCACAGTCCCCAGCACAGGGCCTTGCTGCACTAACCACAGTCCCCAGCACAGGGCCTTGCTGCACTAACCACAGTCCCCAGCACAGGGCCTTGCTGCACTAACCACAGTCCCCAGCACAGGGCCTTGCTGCACTAACTAACCACAGTCCCCAGCACAGGGCCTTGCTGCACTAACTAACCACAGTCCCCAGCACAGGGCCTTGCTGCACTAACTAACCACAGTCCCCAGCACAGGGCCTTGCTGCACTAACCACAGTCCCCAGCACAGGGCCTTGCTGCACTAACCACAGTCCCCAGCACAGGGCCTTGCTGCACTAACCACAGTCCCCAGCACAGGGCCTTGCTGCACTAACTAACCACAGTCCCCAGCACAGGGCCTTGCTGCACTAACTAACCACAGTCCCCAGCACAGGGCCTTGCTGCACTAACTAACCACAGTCCCCAGCACAGGGCCTTGCTGCACTAACTAACCACAGTCCACAGCCCTCCTCTCTGCAGCACACCCTCATGCTCAAACATCTAGTCCCTCCCATGGAGGACAGCGACACAGGGACACACACATACACACACACTCCTCTTCTTACCCCACTCGGTCCCGTCTCCAGAGCTGCGGGCCTCCCCCGCTCCCTCGCCATCCTCGGCCCCCACCAAGAAGTCAAACTCCTTCAGAGCCTCCTCCGTGTCGGGGTCTTCTGGAAGGTCGGACGCCAAGCCTTCATTACCCACCTGGAGCGCAGAGAAGAACAGAGAGAGACAGAGATGGGTGGATGGATCCAGTGGGGTTGAGAGAGAAGGAGAAAGACCAAATGGAGAAGAACATACATATTTGTTAGTCTAACTTCCTGTTGGTTGAAGTTATTTCAACTGATTCTTTCATATCTCTTGTCTGGCTCCAACAGTGTGTGTGTGTTTTCATCATCACCTTAACCTTGTGTTTCTTTATCCTGTGTTTGATTGTCCTGTCTGACTCCTCCTCCATCAGGTCCCCCTCTTCATCCTCGTCTTCGTCGCTGTCATCAGCATTCTCCAGGAAGTTAAACGTCTCCAGGACGTCCCCGGGGCTCCTGAGCAGCAGACAGAACAGAAAATGAGGACTTTGGCTTTCATGGTGCCAGAAACTTATTAGCTATGGATCCTGTAAGCTAGGATCTGACAGACTCATCTAGTGAGGTGGAATTGTCCCATTTCAAATCACAAAAGCAATTTCCCAGCTAGAACTGTGTGCGAGTTGTTTATTCTCCTGATGTGTTTCCCAGTCTGGGTAAACATGCTAGCTAGCACTCTGAGCACCTCTTCTGGTCCTGTCCCTTCCTCTTGGTGGGCGACTCCCCTCCGTTCAGGATCTGTTCCAGGTTCTTGGTTTCCACCGAGCCATTCTGCTCGGAGCCCGCCAGGCCCAGTAAGGAGCGCACCCTCTGGGACCGCACGTCCAGTATCGTGTCCGTGTAGCCTACTTCCTGAAGATACCTGGGGGTAGGGAACAATGATAACATGATATGTTAAGGTGCAAATACTCGTATGATCTCTCAAGGAGATTTGAAGTTGAACGCTTGTGTGCAAATGTGTGTGTGTGTGTGTGTGTGTGTGTGTGTGTGTGTGTGTGTGTGTGTGTGTGTGTGTGTGTGTGTGTGTGTGTGTGTGTGTGTGTGAGAATGTGTGTGTGTGCTCACTCACTGTCTGAGGAGTTGTCGTCCCTGTTTCCAGGTGAGCTGGCTGTTCTGAGGGACAGCAGGGACTTCTGTGTCTTTGGTGTCTTCTAAAGGATCACACACAGACAGGACCAAACCATCATGAAACTTAGTATCTTAATATGAGACACAGATGGTCTCTAGAAGGACCGTCTCTCCATTCTGCTGTCAGTGCCAATCTACTGTACCTGATTCAAAGCTGGGCATCTTCACCTCGCCCTGATTCAACTCTGTTCCGTATTTTAACTTGTGGTATTTTGCTCTGAAAGAAAGTGACAAATGTTAAGTCACGAGAACAGATCATGTTATATCCAACAACAGCACTGTCCATTCTGATGATATCATCAACATCAACTTACCTTTCTTGCTTTAACGCATACTCTAACATTTTTATTCTTCTAACTAGATCATTCTTTAGATTTTCTTGACCTTTCCTTTCGCCTTGAAGGAATGCTATCCGGGCCTAGAGGAGAAAAGATCAGGAGGAGAAAACAGAAGAGGGGAGAGAGAGAGGGTTAGGAGTGAACATCACCGGCCCTACAGTGTCAGGTGACTCCCTGTGTGATAACATGACCAGTGGGCCCAATCACTTCTGAATGGGACACCCGAGCCGCCATGTGGCCCACTGCCATACAACAACCAGGGATCTGTCTGGGACAGAACTCAGGCAGGAACTGAAGAACCACACTAGCAGTCTACCAACACTGGCTCTGCTGTTCACCACCAGGGTGGTAGGACCATCACACAGCTCTAGGGGATGATCATGTAGAACAGCAATGGGGGGTGGGGGGGATTGTGTGGAACTTCTGCAGTACGATCACCCTGTGGTAGCTCCATCTCGCTCTCCCCCCTTCACCCTCCTCCCTTCCCCGGTGCTCTATAGGGCTCCTGAGCAGCTGGCAGAGTGTAACCCAACACTGTTAGAAGGCCACCAGGCAGGGTACTGTAGCAGGAAGGCAGAGTAATGGCAGGCAGGGGGTATTTTTAGATGCCCCGCTACACTCAAAGGAAAGCTGCCACGGTCCCATGGCGACCAGGCTGTTGTCAGGTAAACTGGGGGTTGACTCGAGCGGTGTAGTCATGGAAACTGGGTAACTGGGGTGCCCTGACACAGTGACTCCAGGTCTGAGCCCCTCCCAGCCTTACATAAGAGGCCGCTGACGGCTACTCTGCCTCTGGACGTGGACCTTGGAGGAACAGGGGAACGTAGGAGGGGTGGGGGGTGAGCAAGCACATCGGTCCAACGCTGGACCCAAATTATCCATACATACTCATTCAGTAGGCCCTCAAGAAGAACCAACTTCCTCTACAGACCACACAGGCTGGACCTGCAGGCTTGTAGATACCTTCTCTCCTAGACAGGAGCGTAGGAGGAGACAGCAGAGGGGACGAGAGGGAGCAGACCACAACAGCTGTCTCCATCTGTCTCTCAGCTGTGGACACTCTGGATACTGTTCAGCCAACCAGGGGCCCAATGGCCCCTTTTCTACATTTGTCCTAGCCCGTCTATGCCAGCCTAATCCCTCGGTCTTCTCACTGGCGTTATCTTGCCGCTCCCCCTTGCCTACTACCCTTACCCCCAAAGCCCTGAACTGTTGGTAGGGTTGGGCATTGCTTTGATTCGATCAATTCCTGTTCTGCTTATTCGTTCAAGCTCTTTTTTTCCAATTCCTCATTTTGTTTCCAAAATTGTGCAAAATAGAGGACAAAAAAAGTGTATTTATACTGAACACTTAGAATTGCCAATGTCAAGCATGCTAGCTTATGTGTAATCAAATGTCTGTTGTGTGTTGATGTGTGACATGATGACCTAGGACAGGTCCAGGCAGGAAGCCTTGCAGATTTGTAACATTTAAACAGAACCAGATTTCTTTTTTTAAATGGTACCTACCCTGATCCCTTTCCACTGCCCTGCCGCCTACCTGGTGACCTGTGTGCTACCAGGACCTACTGTGCTCTACCCTGCCATCCTGCCACACAGCTAGGCTGTACGCTCAGATGTCTGCTTATGAATCCTCAAGTTACAGCTATCCCTTACAGGAAAAAGGGAAACAAACCCCCTTACGGTCAGTTTAACACAGTAGCTGTGGTAACAAGGTATTGTGGTTCCAGATAACATGGGCTCCATGTGTACAGCTGCCTGTTAGCAGATCTGCCCTCAGAGACTCAACCGGCTGCAGTAAGCTGTGACAAATCACACACATGCATACCTGACATTTCCATGTAACTGGCTGTGACCAGGAAACCAACCGTGTGGGGAAAAACAACAACATGGTAGAGGTTGAATTCATTTTCTTGGCAAAGTACACAAAGTATGCACTTAAAGTCTCATGTGGACTGATGTGTATCCATGGTGAGGTCATGAGCAATCGGCACTGAGCTGTAATCCTACTGGCCAGTGTGGGAGGACAGAGTGAGCTCACAGACCAAGCCTGCACTGACACAGGGATATTATGGGCTGTGAGAGCAGGAGAAGCCATCATGGTTACAACTAACTCCTTGCAGCATTCCTCCCAACAGCTGCCTCCTTCCTAATGGAGACGGAAATAATCGCTGACTCACACCGATCTAGAGAGACCAATCAATCACGCGATCGTTCGCCACGCCAAAAGGTACACGTATCATGCTTCAGACTATACCTATTCTTGGCAGCAGAGTACACAAGTTACTAGAAAAGCTGTTCGCCTGGTCTTCTCCTACTCTGAATGACATAGGTATTCTGCAGTATTACACTAGTGTATAGGCTATTTTGTTTTCGCCACAATCAAGTTTTCAACACCCTCCTGGAAGGCCACCCATGTGGGTAACAGCCAGGCAGGCTCTTCCTTCCACAGTTTAAAGTGTCCCAAGTGGACTATGTGGAGCAGCAGCTATTCTGGGACTGCCTACTTAGGACTATCAGCCAGCTAGGCCAGGATCCAGAACTCAGGGAGAAAGAGAATGAGTATTAGAGAGAAAGAGGGATATTTGGGGGGGGAATTACACAAAGAGAAGGAAAAGGAAGGTAGAGCTGACAGTAATCATTGTCTGGCTGAGAGTAAGTGAGTGCTGGAGTGGCTGAGTGGCATGTCACCTTTGCTAACGCTCCATCATCGTCACCTCCACAAACTCTTTCCTTACACTGAGCACCGGATGACATTCATCCCAGTAAACTCCAAACTAAATGAAGAAATAATCACTGAGGAGTTTGTCATGTGATAACAAGGGAGTGCATTGTCCAATTCCAGTATGATACAAATCAACCATTCACTAAAAGCTGGTTTGGCACCAATTTCACAAAATAAGCTACTCAATAGCTATTAAAATACACAGGCCTAAATACAATTACAGCAATCCATTTGATTGTCTATCATTCCCATCAAGGTCCCTTCCCTGTGAAGGGAAGAGGGAGACGGATGTCATTAGCCTGTGTTGTTCCAGGCTGAGGCCAGGCTAGTGCCTGGGGAAGCTCTACTCTAGGGCTACTCAGAGCCCCAAGTATGGCTTGCCTGACAGACTCAGTGACCTGGAAAGACAGATTTAACCCAGATAGGCTCTGGTTAGGCTATTTCCAGATCTGGTGTGACACCATTGAAGACATTGATGTGGGGTTAACCAACAGAGCTGCCTGGTGTGTTACTGGCACAAAAAGAACTTTGCCCCACCAAAACAAGGTCACCTGGCTTCCCCCCCCCCCGCTCCCCCTATGTACACCATCCTGGGAAACTTATGCCTTTCAACAGTGACAAGCTGTTGACATTGGCATGATCCAGTACTACATAGAACAATTTAGGTACTACATTAGAAAGGAATGGGAATGTCATAGACGGTTGACTTTGTTTGCCAGTTGAATTTTGAATGAGGGGGATGCGGAAGACAGTTTGTATTCATTCCAATCTCCTGACAGACTAGGCTTTATCACTGTGGTCTGAGGTGGAGTCATGCTGTAGGTATGTGTCACTGAGCAAGTCAGCACAGGGCCACTCTTGACAAACATGCAGTGGCTCTCTCACTGCCTGCCTGGGCTTCAGTCATGGGGTGTGTTCCAACAAAGTGGTGTTTTCCATCTCTTTCGTTTCAACACCTCACTAGAAGCAATTTAAGGCAACTACTGCATTCTGAAATGTGTCAACAACGTACAACACTGAGGTCCTTCTAGTACCAGAGTTAGATACGATTCTGACTAAAAGGCGTGTTATCAAGACTTCAAATACGGAGTGTTATTCAGCTTACAACTCTGGCCTGCTTGCCATCATTGTGTGTCTTGGTTGAGGCAGACACTGAGGCCTTGTCACATAGCTTTGCTAGCTGGATTAATGTGGCTAAGAAAATAAGCCGTTGAAATATTGACAGTTTACCGTCATTGGAGGGGTTATAGTTAGCTAGCTAGCTATACAGACGTTTAATTAACAAACGCGTTAGCAAGTTAAGGGATTTTAACAAAACACCATGCATGTTAATACAGTTGTAGTAAGGCTAAGGACAGTAGCTAATGTTAGCTAGCAAAATGATCCAGCCAAAACGACGCCATAATGACCACATCAAAATGGCTGCATTCACAGACTAGTAGTACTAGTAGTAGACTGTCATCTAATTTATTTATTTTATATTTTGATTGTAAAATGCATGTTGCACACACTACCACAGTATCATAACTTAATCTCATAAACCGGTGAGCGATCCTAAACCGCTGAACTAGCTGGTGAGAGATGGTTGCCTTGGCTAACCATGATATCACAAGGAAACTCTTGCTTCAACAAGACTATTTAATAATATAATGTCCCTTAAACAGGATAAATTAGATGTGAATTGATTGTGGGACGTGATTAAGGTTAAGGGTTACAATCTGTTGCGAAAAAATACATTGAAATAACGTAACAATAGCCAACCAGCTATCATCACAACAAGGCAGACAGCTCAGCGCTACAGTAGCCTTGTTGCCCGCTAACACTAACAGTACCTGCAGTTCGGCCCTCTCCACCTCCCAGTGGCTCCTCTCCATCTCAAATCGGGCCCACTCGTGTTGGATGTAGTGCAGGATACCAGGGATAGTATATTGCTGTGGTCGAGGCATGTCGTCTTGCTGCTGTAACGCCATCACTGCGCCTCCTCCTCCTCCGCCACCGATCTGGGGATTAACGTTGTTGTTATTCCCCCCTTGCTGCTGCTGCTGCGGCTGCTGCTGCTGCTGTCTTGGGGCGGCCATTCCAACTCCTCCTCCGCCAGGGTGTTCATCCATTTTTTAAGACTAAGAGAGGAAAAGTCCCAAACAATTTAACCGTTGGATTTTGTCCCCCCTCCCCCTGTCTCCCCCCTCAGCTTAGTAATTTTCGTCAGAAGTCGACGGTTGTTATGCCTGAAATGCCTCGCAGGCAATGCTGAGTTGGAGGTAATGTTTTGGATTTGGTGTCAGCGTACGGATTTGCCGACCGCCATTACTCCTCTCCCTGGATGTGTCTCCTCCTTCCTGCGGGGGTGAGGGAGGATTGGGCCGCATTGCATGACGGGACTTACTCACCCCTTTGACTCACCCATCAAGTGACATTACTGCGCATGCGTATGACTGTCTCCTGTCCAGCATTTTGCTTTAAGGGAAATATGGACCAAGAAACAATTGATTTTGGACCCCGATACAACCACAAGTAGATAAATGTACGTTTGAAATATGTATCTTTGTTAAATGTGTGTCTGTGGAGTTCTTCTGGTGAAAGCTTAACTTTAGCTGTTTGTCAGTGTCTAGTAAATTAGTAACACAGACAGTTTGCGGTGGTGTTTCTGTGTCAAAACGGTAAAAAAACAACAACACTATGCTTTGTTTTTTTATTAACGAATATGTAACCCCACCTCCACACCCGTGTGTCCGTAGGGGAACAAGATGATCAAGTTCCTGCTGATGGTAAACAAACAGGGGCAGACCCGGCTGTCCAAGTACTACGAGCCTGTGGAGGTGGTGAAGAGAGCCCCCCTGGAGGCTGACGTGGTGAAGGGATGTCTGTCACGCAAAAAAGAGGAGGTCTGATCTCTAAAACACACATCCAGCCCTTTCAGCTGTTAGGGTAGAGGATAACGTATTGTATTACTGTACTGTAACAATAATCTACTGCAGAGCCTCTTCTCAAGCTGGCTGCTGCAGCCTCACATAAGTCTCAAGGTGTAAACCAGGGGTCTCCAATCCTGGTCCTTGAGGGCCACTGTCCTGAAGGTTTTAGATGTTTCCCTGCTCCAGCACACCTGATACTAATCATCAGGCTTCCACAGAGCTTGATAACAACCCATTCATTAGAATCAGGTGTGCTGGAGCAGGGAAACATCTAAAACCTTCAGGACAGCAGCCCTCGAGGACCAGGATTGGAGACCCCTGGTGTAAACTGGGCTTTCACTAATGTGCTGAGTGCTGGTGGCTTTGCAGTGCTCCTTTGTGGAATACAAGGACTTCAAGCTGGTGTTCCGCCAGTATGCTGCCCTGTTTATAGTGGTTGGCATCAGTGGTTCGGAGGTGAGAAATCGTCCAGGAGAGGAGAAAATGATCCATTGAATCCATAGATGAATCATATTTGCATGTGACAGTATGTATGGTTTAAAGTGTATAGATCATGTGATTTGTTGTTGTGTGGGATAACCATCTCTCCACAGAATGAGCTGTCCATCTATGAACTGGTCCACAACTTTGTGGAGGTTCTTGACAAATACTTCAGTCGTGTGGTGAGTTCAAGATCTGTTACTAAGTGCTTTTGGTCTCTATGGTAAATTATAATAGTTTTATTTGATTTGTATTTCCTCTTTCTATAACAGAGTGAACTGGATGTATCCTTTACATGTGAATAGTTTAGGAGGAAATAGGAACCCAAGAACAAGCAACCCATAAACTATGTCTGTCTGGATGCCTAATGTGTCGTAAAGTGAGACTTTATTGATTTCCTGAGTTGTAGCACAGATCATGTTCAACCTGGACAAGGTGCACATCATCCTGGATGAGATGATTCAGAACGGCCACATCGTGGAAACTAACAAGAACCGTATTCTGGCTCCTCTGCTGGCTCTGGACAAGATGGCAGACTCCTAAAAATGGTTTCTAAAGCCTAGATGTAAATATATTTTGTCAACGTAGTTCATAGTTTTAAATGTGTTCTACTGTATATTCTGTTATTAATTACCCTGTATATGACAAATGACCTTTTTATAAATAAAAGAATAAAATAAAACCAAAACACACATTATACTTTGCAAACATTTTAATGATTATTTTTTGGAGCATACACATTTGAAAATATCTGTTTACTTCAAACTGCAACTTGAGTTAAATAAATGTTTATAATATACAAAGAAAATACAAGGGAAAGCATAGCTTGCTTTTGTCTTCCTTAAATGTGCCTTGCACACAGAACCAGTGTTTTTGCCTCTATAGCTTCATTGTAAAATGACACAGATGCACTCTGGGACTTTGATCATGTGATCCTTAAAGCAGGGTAATGGGACGAAAAAAAAAAAAAAAAACATACTCACGCTGTAACAAAAGCAAAATGAAAAGGAGGAAGAAAATAAGCATGTGCATGATTGTATGCCGTTTTTAAGAAGAAAAAAGGAAGGAAACAAAATAAATCCTAATATCCAAACAAGGCAGGCACTAGTAAAACTTAAAACCAGGGATGGGGGGGGGGGGGGGGCAACAGGATGCCCAAACACTCTACAGCAGTTATCTCTACAGAAGCAGGTGGATGACCCTCCCTCTCACTGGGGGTGAATAGGGGTCCACAATATGGGGAAATGAGTGAAAACCAAAAATAACTACAGGTAACTTTTACACATATGCTCGCAGCACAGCCAGAGTTATGGTTGAGAGAAGTAAACACTGCAGGAGAGGAGAACTGCGCTGGCTCCCAGTCGGTCAAGCCCTTGAAGCAGTAGAGTGTCCAGGGAAGGGGGGTGAGGAGGCAGAGGGGAGATGGCGGCAGGGGGGTGGGGTGCAGACCTTTTTCTGTTTCAGTAGCTAGTGGAGTCTTCATATGACTTCGTCCTAACAAGTGTGTACGGGGAAGGGGGTGTAAAGGATGGACGGGGGAGGGGGGGGGATCTCATCAGAGAGCACAGCTTTGTTTGTTTATTCTGCAACAAAAACACGACAGGCTTCGTCATCACCAGCAGAGGGCGATGTTGGTCAGTCAGGTGGGAGGGGTTGGGGGTGGGGAAGGGGGAGACAGAGCATGCTCAGTTGAGGTGGAAGCCCTTCTCCATGGTTGCTGCCAGGAGCCGCTCTCTCATGATGTCTTCAGAGGAATACTCTGGCAGCTTCAGGTAGTGCACACATGTGTTGACTGATGGGTAGCTGGAGTCTGTGGCGTCCACCTGGAGAGACGGACCCAAACACACACACACAGGTGGTAGTCAGGGTAACGGGGTACTTAAGGTGGTAATGCCTGTTTAAACTGGTTCACAGTTTATACTCTGTTGGATATCTTTTCCCTGTATTTCTCAAAATAGAGACTATTTGTCTTGATGCTAGTGCGTTTGAGGCATTACCTTGCGGACGATGGTGAGGCGAGGGTGCAGGTTGGCAAGGCCCCCAGGGGGCAGTGTCGAGCAGCCGGTCGTGAACTGGAGGAAGGCTTTTCGTTCATCAGACGACATGCCACACAGAACCCTGACGAAGCGCAGGAACCCAGGGCTATGGGGAGACAGGTCACACATGGCGTATGTGAGATCACATACAAATAATGACAGACTATTAGACTTAGACTATTAACTACACTAATCTTTAGATCTGATTAAAAAAAAACAGAACACACAGAAGAAAATAAAACGTTGTCTGCACCTGTCACGCGTGTATCCCAGTTTGGGCTCGGTGTAATTGACTATGTCCTCTGAGGTCCAGGAGGGAGACTGGTTCCCACAGAGGATCATCTGCACCTCCTTGTGGCTGAAGGAGCTGAGTTTCTCCATGGGGAAGACTCTGTTAAAGCCCTCTGGAGAGGAGCAAGACACAGAAAAGAGGACCGGTGTGAGTTTGAGGAGAGGACAGATTCAGCAGCGTGACTTGAGTGAGTGAGAGACATCCTCATAAAACGTATCTGGTAGACTCGGCGCTGGTTCCATGTGTTCAGTCTTACCTCTAAAGGCCTCCATCTGTTTCTGAATGCCGGTGTGCATGCAGAAGTCAAACATCAGCTCCACGTACTCCTCTGCATTCTCCATGGTCACCATCTGGAGTGAAGGGGAGGAGTTATACAACACTGGATATCTAATGCTGCTTATCTGCCACCACTTCTAGTTCCCTGTGGAGCTGCTGAGGTAAACCCAAGCGAAGGCTGAAGAATCAGTTGCAATAACATTCTTGTCACCTACCTCGTCATCTCCATTGGGCTTCAGGTCCACAGCAGAGAAGCCGTGCACCTTGGAGGAGGGGCAGAACTGGAAATTCAGCCTGCAGGGGGACGCACAGAGGACGGGTGTTAGGTGAGGGTGTCCAAGGGTCTACTGGCTAGTCTAGTGTCAGGTAGTAGACAGCAAAGGGTAGGGGCTTACCCCAAGTCGTCTATACTGAGAGGGGACCCGGAGCCCATGGGGTTCTTCAGCATGAGGTCCTGCAGGCGTGTGTTCTTCTCATCCTCAGACAGACTCTTGTTACCCAGGATCTGCCTCCTCTTGACAGCCAGCTCCTTCACCTCCTTGAGGAAACGAGCCCTAAGTGGAGGAGAGGGTGTGTTGAGAGGCAGGAGCACAATGGGACACTACTGATACATGAAAGTAATGTATAGGAAGTTACAGGCAACACTTGTGTTTGTTACACGCTTTTCGATATTGAGAGACAGCGAGTGTCTGGTACCTATGAGGATTGACCAGTTCAAAGTCCTCCCAGGTGAGTATTCCATGGTACCAGGCTGGGGGTTTGGGTTTGGGGGGATCTAGGATGAACTCAGACTTTGAATCCTCATCAAAGCTTCCCACAGAGTAAGTGTCCTGGCTTTCCTCCGTCGAGGCCTCTGATTGGATCTCAGACAGGAAGTGACGGTCTGGGTCGTGGAAGTGTGACCCCCCGTGAGGTCCGGTGCGTGACTGGTAGAGCAGCTTACTCATATTTGACTTAATGTCACCCATGCAGAGCAGCTTGAAAAATGGGCGGGAGATGGGGAGGTCAACCAATCGGTTGTCTTGGATGCATTTGGCCAGGAACACTCCCAGGAAGAGGAAGAGCTTGGAGAGGCGTTCCAATTCATCGCTGTCCTGGGGGAAGGGGGCAGGGAACAAGCCACAGGAACGCTGGACGTAGTATCCTGGAGGTTTGAGACCTCCACCCAGGTCCACCTGCACAACACAAACACATTAACTAGCCTGGAACAAATGCAATTTGTAATCTTCCCTGAGGAGAGTTTGGGCTCTGCTGGGGAGCGTTTGAGCTCTACTAGTCATGCTAACCAACTAAAACACCTCATGTTAATCAGTAAGTCCTTTTCTGACAGTCATCATTTGTAGCCATGGTTACCTGTCTGGACTCGTCGTCAGGGAAGTCGTCGTCACAGAGCCAGATACCAAGAGAGGTCCTCTGGAACTCTGCTGCCACCAGAGCATAGAACTCAAGCGTGGGGCCCAGCCCTGTCCCCTCCTCTCCCTGGAACTCCACCTGGGGGGAGGAGGAGATGGAGGGAGGAGGGGAGAGAGGGAGGCAGTGATGGAGAGAGAGGTGGTGGGGAGAGACAGACATAAACAGAGACCATATTTAATATAAACAGAATAGACCATAATGATCAACTTCCAACTTGTAGTCATTCACCTACAGCCAAGGCTCAGTTCTATAAGACACACGTCACCTGGACCAGCCTGAAATACAAGGTGCTCTCTTGATTGCTAAGAAACAAGAGCAGCATGTGTGTTGCCCTGTGCCCTACAAACAACAGAGTCTGATCCATCTCACCTCCAGGACTGACTTCCTGTCAGCGTGGATCTGCATGACGCTTTCCGCCCACTCCATCATGCTCTCGCCGCGGGGAACTTTGACCCTCTCGTGTTTCAGCCGCCCCACGCGGAACTCTCCCGGGTCGTCTCTCCGCACCGTGGTCGACGGTCTGGAACGTTCCATCGTGGCCTCACGGCGGTTTTGCAACCACACGATCGCTCTGACGGAACAAGGAAGAAACTCGGGTCAGGATCGGATAACGGGGACGCGATGGCCAGGGAGGGAAAATGTGTGACTGGGCAGAAACAGACCTGGAGGCTCCGAAAGCTGTGCAGGTGAAGTAGAGCTGTCTGGTCTCGAAGGGGATGAGGAAGGGACACTTGCTGGTCAGCTGCTCACACCAGTCAGGCAGAGCCCCGCTGGCCAGGGCCAGAGGCTCCTCGATCTGCTGCAGGATCTTGGTAGTCACCTTCTTGCTGGTGAACTCCTCAGGAGAGGCATTGAACTGAAGGTCATCCACGTCTAAGCCGCAAAGCACACAAATACGTTAACGAGACAAGCTGTGGGACAGACTTCAGGAGGCCCGAGGGCGAGGAGGTGCTTGGAAGAGGCCATCTTTGATCTGCCGTACCTTCCTGCAGCGTGCGTCCAGTCGCAGGGTCACCACCGATGATGAAGAGGATGCGGAGCAGCTGCAGAACGTCTTCCACGCCACAAGAGGCGCTCTGACTGCAGCCTGCCTTGGCCTGCGCCGGCTCCCTGGCTGCCCCCAGGATGTCACTGCTCTGCAGCACACCCAGAGAGCCTGGGCTCAGGCCCCCAGACCTGCTGCCCTGCTCACAGAAGTCCTGCAGGGGGCACAGGTCAGGGGTTAGACGTGAGGGCTCAGGGTTTCAAGTTAGGGGTCAAGGGACGACCCCCCCAGGGACACACAGGTAGGAAGGGAGGGATGTTGGGATCTGAGTTCAGAAAAGGGCATCGTGGCGGAACAGGTGGTCAGTTTACCAGACACAGGTTAAATAAAGTAGTCTGGGTCAAGACGTTTTCGCCAATGTTCAAAAATCAGAGACTAGTCTAAATCTGTGTCTGAGACACTGGATCACGATGAGCCTTCCAAACCCCAGTCATGCCCCCTTCTGGAAGGTTCCTGTACGCTGCCCTGTGCTGAAGGAAAGCCTGGTTCTTAACACTGGACCTCTCCCTGATGGATGCCTCATATACCATCCTTATCTCCATATACACCCCACAATATATCTAATATATACATCTCTCACATACGGACATGGATAATACCATAACGATTAAACAAAAAGTCACAATGAAGTTTGCCGGAAATCATGATAAGAATAATAAATGATTTTTTGTTGTTGTACAGAGCAGCCAGACATGTAGGTTAATAAAAGCGACAAGACACAGTAACTGGTCTACAAGCTAGCTACACAGGTGACACTCAAGCAAGGAAGGAAAACAAACAGCAAACAGTACGAAAAGTGAACAAAAAAAGTAAGGACAAAAATAAAATAAAGTATATATAGATATAATAATAGATATATCATCTGATGCCGTTCTATACCTTGTATGCAGCTATGAGCTGAGAACAATTTCTGTTTTTCCTAATACTTTTATTAGAGCCGGTTAATTTCCAGTGGCGCAGGAAAGGTGAGTCTGCATTCTTCTGCAGGAAGGTTATCAAGTCATTCTTTGGTAACTCATCTGTGCCAAGGAACTGTTCCACATGCTCTACAGACCAGCCGCCCTACAACAGGAAAAACCAAACGTTGGTCTTTCCTGACTGGGGACGACTTGCAAGTCGCAACACACATGCAGTACAGTAGCTGAGCCACTAGGTGGCGCCCGTGCATGTTACTGCTATGGCTACTAAGGTACACACAGAACGACTACTGGCTTTCAGTCTCTGTTTAGTGAGCTCTGACTGCCTGTCTGTCCATCTCTTTCAGAGGGAGCATCTTAACACATTGGTAAAACAGCCACAGGTATTCTCAACGCTGGGAATAAAGGAGGAGAAGATGGAGGGAAGGGAAAGGAAGTTATTACCATCTTTCCGCTTTCCTTTTCTTTGTCCGAGTCCTTCATCTCTCTGTACATTATTCTAGGAACACAGAACAAGGCAGGGCATTAAAATAATTTACTTTGGACAAACAAGCTCCAATCTTGTGAGAAAGCTGGAAGTGATCTATCTCCCATTTCCCCTGCGTTCCTCTGTGCTTACGTGTATGTGGGCTCCCAGATGCGGCGGAGCTTGTCTGACTTGATGCTCCCGCTGCAGGACAGCTGCAGCAGCTTCTGGACGTAGAAGAAGATGGTGGACTTGTAGTGAGACAGAGGCAGCTCCACCTCCCGGGTGGTGCCCAGGCCGGCCACCTTCAAGATGAGGGCCAGGTGGGGGGAGGGGGCGCACTCCACCTGCTCCTGCACCTCCGAGCGAGGGGTACCTGGGGGGCGGAAAGACAGGATGATCTGTACCGGTTCAGGCACTGGTGTGTGTGTCAGAGTCAAAGTCCAAACTTTGGTGTTGTGATAACACCAGTGTGGCTACCTGGTGGGGGGATCTCCAGGTCAGTGGTCTGCTGGACGTTGGTGCGTCCAGGCCTGGGGTCGAAGGCTGGAACGAGGGCGGAGAACTGGCGCTTCAGGACAAAGTCGTCGTCCCAGGTCCTACGACGACCTCCTTTGGTTTCATACTCCTCCTCCTCCTGAAAGTCATAACAACAACATCCAGTCTCTTAGACCTCCAGATCCAAGCTAAGGGCTTCTGGGTAATATTCTGGGTGCATGGGGAGGCACCATGTGATCTCCTCTGAGTGGCAGGGTTTTAAGATGGGAATGGCGACCCCCTAGATTGTCCTTGTTCAGGGTGCATCCATCACCAAGAACTGTTTACTGAAACACGTTTGAAAACCCAGGTTTACCCTGAAGCGTACCAGAACTTCCTCATACTCCTGGTCCTCCTGATTGTCATCTTCATTCTCGTCATCGTCATCGTCCGGCTCGGGCAGATCCTCCTCATCTTCTAACTCAGCCAATAGGGTGTTTGCACGGCAGCTGTCCAGGAAGTCTGAGGAGAACGGACAGCCAATCAGACATCTTAAGAAGGAGAGGAATTTTTCTGAACTGCTTGAATTAAATATGTTTCCTTCCCAGCAACCCTTCTTTTCACAGTCATAAAGCCAACTAGGTCAGCCTGGTCACTACCTCTATGAGAGGATTAAGAGAAAATGTCTGAGAAAAGCAGCTAAACAGTGGGATTTGGTTTAGCATACATTTAGTATGACAGCACACTAGTGTTTCCAAATGGAGGTTAGTCAGGCTAGGGTGGTGCATGTTAGGACACAGGAAGAGGGGACGGTGGAGGGTTTAAGATTATAGTGATGGAGCAGCCTTTAATGTGTCCTTAAATCCCTACATCCATAGACAGAGAAGGGGGTAGTAGAGCTCTGGGATGTCCCATCATAGAGGAGAGAGGGGGGTAACAGAACTCAGGAATGTCCCATCATAGAGGAGAGAGGGGGGGGGGTAACAGAACTCTGGGGTGTCCTACCATAGAGGGAGAATTCGGCCTCCTGCCCTGTGTCACTCTCGCTAGACGTGGAGGTCAGGCTGGTCGTCAGCGTGTTGCTGAGCAACTGGCCCACAGACAAACCTGTGGTGGCTGTGGCTACGTTATTGCTGCTGGTTACTATGGATGTTGACATGGTAACGGTTGAGGTGGTGCCGGTGGTTGTGAGGTTAGGAAAGCTCTGAGCACCCATGAGAGGAGAAGCTGCGAACAAACAAAAAGGCCGTTAGTTTGTCAAAGTAAAGCGGGTGGTAGCATCAGTACTGAGCCAGCCCTGCTAGCTACCGCTGCAGCTAGCTACCACTGCAGCTAGCTACCACTGCAGCTAGCTACCGCTACAGCTAGCTACCGCTGCAGCTAGCTACCCATAGAGCTAGCTACCGCTACAGCTAGCTACCGCTGCAGCTAGCTACCCATAGAGCTAGCTACCACTGCAGCTAGCTACCCATAGAGCTAGCTACCACTGCAGCTAGATACCACTGCACCTAGCTACCCATAGAGCTAGCTACCACTGCAGCTAGCTACCACTGCACCTAGCTACCCATAGAGCTAGCTACCACTGCAGCTAGCTACCACTGCACCTAGCTACCACTGCACCTAGCTACCCATAGAGCTAGCTACCACTGCAGCTAGCTACCTACCACTGCACCTAGCTACCCATAGAGCTAGCTACCACTGCAGCCAGCTAGCACTACAGCACGCTATGGATCCCTGCGTTCACATGGCCCCTGCAGCCAGAGGGCCCACAGGAAACAACACCCCTGAACTAGCCAAACATCAGCTGTGTTTTACTCTACACTGAAACCACAGGAGGCCAGGAATACAGGCACATGACCAGCGGGTTTACCCTCAACTCCTAAAATAAGCCAGAGCAACCTAATGGGCGTGGGATGTTTAGCATTTCACTGCTAATCAAAAGGCTGCAGGTTTAAATCCCACTTGACAAAACTGATAAATTCCGCTACTGTTTTCTGATAAATTAAAAAATTATTTGTATTATTAAAAGCAAAAACCAAACCAATTCAACTAGTTGAGTGAGCCATCCTACTGTTCTGTCTGATAGGAGAGCAGAACACTATAGGATTCACCGCAGACAAACTTGAGTGGATCAGCAGTATAAGTAGTAGTGTTACTGGTTGGGTGACGACCATACTGTGTACCAGCGCTATCCCATAATACTCACTAGCGGTGCTCATCACGTTGCGTCCCAGCGTGTTAGTGTTGTTGTCGCTGCTGCTACGACTCAGGTTCATGTTGTTGGTGGCGTTGGTGCGCGACATGTTGGGAGCCCGCCTGACAAACGACTCCATCAGACTGGCCTCGCGGGACGACAGGTTGGGCACGCTGGCGCTGGAGCTCATGGGGGCTCCGGCCGCCAGCAGAGAGCTGACGGAGAGACGGGCGCTGGCTGCCGGGCAGAGAGGCCTCTGGGATGGCGCGTCCTTGCTGGAGGACTCGGAGACGGAACTGACATCAGGGGAGCTGACGCTGACAAGCCCCATGGAAATAGCCGCGTCGGCCGCCGTGCTGGAGGGCCCGCCCTGCCGTGAAGCTCCGTCAGCGGCCTTCCTGTCCGCGTTGTCGCTCGCCATGTCCGCGGTCAAGGTGCTGGTGCTGGATCCAGACCCCGCCTCAGCCGAGGACAGCACAACGATCGGCTCCTGTCCTTCCGGGGTCCCCCCCCCTCCTCCCAGCAACCCCCCCTGCTCCAGCAGCAGCCCCTCGGCCCTGCGCTCCAGCCTCGCAGAGCCCAGGCTGACGTCGCTGCTGCTGGCCACGCTACACACGGAGCTGCTACTGCCCTTCCTGCTGGAGGAGCCGGGCGGCCCCACCGAGGATGAGCCTCCCTTGTCCGGACAGTTATTTTTCACCAGGCTGCTCCAGGACTGCGCGGCCGAGCCTGAAACAGTGGATGAGACAGGTTTGGGTGACGGCGCAGTCTCAGGGTCGTACCCTGGCGCAAGCTTGAGGTCAAACTTTCCTTCAGCACCCATACGGTAAGAGTTTGAGCCACCGGCATCCCAGGTGACATCAATCCAGCCTGGAAAGGGATATGAACCGTATGAGAGAGAGACCCAGCAGAGAGAGAGAGCAGAGAAAACACTGCAGCATAGTCAGATAGCAGCACCTTCCCTCACACTGGACCAGAACAACACTTAAATAGAGCTGAAGATATAAGAGCATGTCTACAGCATTGTTTTTAACACTATGATAACAACAGCATGTTCAGATGTAAATGGTAGCCAATCAATAAATCAGCTGTACTTATCGACAATTATCGATATGCATTTAGACTGTGATACCAAACTAGTCTATTATCTAGTGTTACTATATGTATTTTTCTGGTCCAAGTGAGGCAATGAGATAGAAAACATGAGTTACAGAAAATGACTAAAGCAAAAAGTAGAAATACTTTTTTTAAGCAAATGCAAAAGCTTCAAAGCCACTGAAGAAACTGCAGAATATATATATTTATATTTCTGTGTCAATGTAAAACAAAAACAAAAAATTAGAAAAAATTTAGAATACACTTTGCAATGGAGTCTTCTAGAGTGCTTGCAAATTGTGACATCAACATGCACTTAGTTGATTGATGGAGACGATTAGTTTAAAGAGGTCCTATCTGAATAAACATGGCTGATCTGGAGGACTGACAGAAGGCGAGGCAGATGCTGGTAATAAGCATGACAAGATTACCTGTTATCTTGGGTAGGGAGGGAGGGTGGGAGTGGGGAGGGGGTTCAGGTGGTACCTCCACCTTAAAACTACTGTGTGGTGACATTTACAAATATCAACCCACTGTTTCCCACAGAATGTGATTGGTTTGTGTTGGTAGGCAGGGGCGGAGTCAGACGGTGTTCAAATGTTGGGGCTCCTCCCATGCCTGTCTTAGTATCACTTAGAAGGGAGTGTACAGGTATTGCGAGCGCACCTTGCTAAATCATTTTTGGAAGCTTTAAGCTCATTTTTCATATTTGTCGGATGTATTTAACTGTGAACGTTATAATATTTTGCTTGAATGTATCCTTTTTGGACACATTCTAGAATATGAAGAGAGGTAGAAAAGCAGATAGTTTTGAGGCAGGTTTTGAGGCAGGCCACAAGCTGAGATTTAAAGGCAGAAAGAGGTGGATCTGAGCCTATGGAGGATACGCTAGAGGCAGCGCCCCGCGTGTGGTTCAGTACCCTGTCAACCCTGACCAGAGGAGCACGTCAGCACACACACAGAACAACATTAGATACACAACTGGGATTTCAGTTTCTGGTCTCCCATCAGACGCACACACACACAAAAAAGTTGTTAGTCAAAAATATAAAAACCAATTGATCTATGCAACTAACAGACTCCACAAAGCATTTAAATGCACTTGATGTTCACAATTTGTTTCCATTTGACAAAGTTCCATTCAATGACTCCATTTGTTTCTGATCATGTTTTAATGTGTCGTAAACCCAAACTGTCCGAGTCATGATATGTATATTAGTGGTTCAGGAGTGCAGACCCCTACACCATCAACACCACTTGACTATACTTTCAAAATGTGAAGGACTAAACCGTTCATGGTGGGAGAATTAGTCAGTGCCTAAATTGGCCAGGCCAGAGTGTGTGTGTACAGACCTGTCAGCAGTGTGTGTGTAAGTGTGTGTGTGATGAGGTCAGCATGTCTCACCGTTATGAGCCTCCCCAGTCACGGTGCCCTCCCCTGCAGGGTTCCCATCCTGGTCTCTCCACTTCCAGTCGATGCCCCGCACCACCCTCGCTCCAGGCACGATGTACTTCATGACCTGGGAGCGGAACAGACGCCGCTGCCTGCGCAGGTTCGCCTCCGCCTCCTTCACTGCTTTGCCTGTGGGAGGACACAGAGAGGATTAGTCACTTAAGACGAAAAGTTCAAGACAAAAACATACTTGTGTTATCCTTATGTTTTGGAGTATCGAACAGTCCGTGGCTGCACGACTCAAACTCATACTGTCTGGTCTTGTTATCAAGTCTGACTGCATGTATTCCTTGTTGTGCTTCCCATCTGTCCGCAGGGGGTCAGAGGTGAAGATCTTACCCAGCTGGTCCTCACAGACGCCGCTGACAGTGCCGTAGATCTCCAGGCCGGACAGGGACAGGTAGTGGGTCTGCCCGCTGGCGTTCTTCCCCATCTGCTTGATGCGGATGTGTCTCCAGCCCTGCTTCTCCTCCTTGGAGGGGTCCAGAGGCCACGTGGCTGTGGACCTGGAGGGCAGAACACACACAGGGTCAGAGAGGGAGCATTGCTTGTAAAAACAGCTATACACATAATATGATCATCAACACACAGACACGACAGAGTGCAGACACACACTACACAAAACTGATCCATCAGAACATGCGTTTGTCATTCATTTCAGGCGATGCCCACCCAGGTTCGTTGAGGCTACAGTCGTCCACGTGTGTGTAGAGGGTCATCCAGTTCTGCCCATCCTTGGACACTTGGAACACCCAGTTCCTGAGGGCGGAGCGGCCGTACCCCCTGGCGTGGCGCAGCGTGTAGGCAGAGGGGATCACCCACAGGCCCAGATCGATGGCGAACCATGCGCTCTTGTCGTCGTTCGTGTGGCAATTCAGGGCGGAGCTATCCCGACTCAGGATGTCCTCCAATCGGCCGTACGGGAGGTTCCGCCCCTCCGATGATGTCACAACAACCAGGCCGTAAGCAGCAGGGTTCACCCACTCGTAGGCGGTCCTAGAGCGACGAATGAGACATCAAGATACGATACAGTTGAGCCAAAGTAGTGAAAGTGTGGTTCTCTGTACTAACATTTATACCCGGAGTACTAAACACAGGAAACCTCATATCGTAGAGCAGATCTTACTTGGCATTGGTTCCAATCCAGTAGACGATGCCGTTCTCGTCAAAGTCGTGCTGGTGTCTGAAAGTGAAGGTCTGCCCTTCCCTCAGCTTCCTCACGAAGATGAAGGAGGCTCGGTCGAAGTCGTACCACTGCTTGGCCACCTGCAGTGAAGGGAGGGGCAGGTCAAAGGTCAGAAGACTAGGTCAACTCTTACGGAAGAGGAGGGGAGAAAGGGAAAGAAGTAGCCCCCCCAAAAATGAGAGAAGAAGATCTCACCATCTTCAGGAGGTACTGTTCCAGAGACTCCACTGTAGCCAGAGGCTCCATCTTCAGCATGCGACCCGTCCGGTCGATCAGAGCCGTCTCTCCGGGGGCACGCTCCAGACGGAAACGCAACCTCCTCGTCAGGATCTGAACAAACACAAAACAGGTCCAACATCAGGGTCCTGCCTGTTCCACATCACAGAGACTGAGGGAGGTGGCCCAGCCGGCCAGCTGACAGACCTGCAGGTTGTAGGTGGATCCAGGTGTGTCGTACAGGTGCAGAGGTAGCCGTTCTATAGACTCCAGGACCGCCAGGAGCTTACGAATTAAGGCAACTGCTGGTCGGCTGCAGGGTGAAGAGAGCGACGAATCGATTATAAGGAAGTCAAATACTTTAGTTTTGTGAATTCATTTATTTCCCCCCAAAATCAGTAGTCCGGGTTATCAACTCACCTTTCATCATCTTCGTTTTCACTGAATGCCGTTTTAAATACATTTATCCTTTCCATCAACGGCTTACAATCATGCTTCAGTTCAAGTTCCACACTCTGTAAGGCAGAGGAGAGGCAGTTAGAGACCGAGCTGACTAGGAGCAGAGAAGCAGAGAACATGTGGGTGAAGGGGAGAGGAAGGAGGAACAGTGTGGGACGTACGTTGTTAAGGACAGTAAAAAGTGCTTGGACGAGGCCACTGCTGCACATCTCGTAGGGGGAGATGGTGTTCTCGTCCTTCAGGACTACGATCAGGTTCTCCAGAGCGGTCTTCATCAGGTCTCTCCATGTGTTCTCTCCCTCGATACACTGGAATACGTCAGAACAAAACAATCAATGTTTTGAGTGAATTACCACACACATCGAAACAATAGACCACACCCAACCTTAGCCTCTTGATCATGCCTTTGAATGAGCTCATTTCCTGTATATCCTTATCCAGGGCTTCCAAGCCCTGTTCATACTAGGTTTAGACTTCAACCCTAATCTAACACACCCGATTATTCTTGATCTGATTGGTGGAATGTGGCTGGTGTCAAGGTTACCTGTCTGTTGGTGTGCAGCTCCCAGGCAGACTCCAGCTGCGTGGCGATGTTTCTGAGGGTGACCACTACCCCTCTGGGCATGCTCTCTACGGCCTTGAAGTGGTCGTCATAGAGATCCCTTGCCATGGTCTTGACCTGTGGGGAAGGGAGGGTAGTCGAGGAGAAGACAGGAGTATTTTAGCATTATTTCAGTTTAATGTGGGGCCGAGGGTGTCGGGTTAATGTGAGGGTTTTTGGGTTTGTGTGATGGTGTTTGGGTTAGTGTGAGGGCTGAGGGTGTCTGGGTTAGTGTGAGGGTGTCTGGGGTTAAGGGCTACAGAGTGAACTGACCCACACCTTCTGTTTAGTTTTCTCCAGTTTGGACTTGAGCTTCCTGCCTCTCTTCCCAGTCCAGCCAGTCACAAACTCGGACCCTGCATCACAGAAACACACATCCACCTTATCAGACGCTTTGAATACAGATCAGACAGCTGTGTTTGTTCAGCCTCACCCTGCAGGCCATGTCAAGACGACAATGACGCTATTCTAGCCAACTCACCAAGAGACGTTTCAGCAGTGAACGAGTGCTTGGTTCCTCTGTTGGACTCAAAAACAAAGCCGGGCAGGTCTTCCTTCAGTATGGTGGCCTGCTGGCCGTCTGAGTTGTGGATGGCGATCTCCCCCTCCTTCAGGCAGGTGAGGGACCAGTTCCCCACCGTCAGCTTGGTGGGGCCGAGGGAGGACAGGATGGGCTGACTGGCTGTCACCGGCTTCACCTGGCTCCTCGCTCGTTGGAGCTTCTCTAGGAACTCACTACGACTCTCTGGATGAGGAAGAGACATGCTAAAGCGTTAGTAGTGATCATCCTTTATTTAAAATGTTTACACGTGGTTGGCTGTGTGTGAGTGAGCCTCCCCATTTCCCATTACCGGAGCTATCAGACCCTCCCTCGGGGCTGCCGCTGGAGTACATGGTGGCCAGCTTGCCGTCCAGGATGAACCTGAACCAGCCGTTGGAGCCGTTAGAGAGCTCCAGAGCGGCTGCGTCGCTCCAGATGTAGAGGCAGTCCCTGCCTCTGATGACAGACCAGTCCCTCCAGTGATAGGGCTTCCCCTGCTGGACCTCCCTGGCATCCTCCTGGGGCTCATCCTCCTGGGGAGAAAGAGGGGAGGGAGAAGGGTCAAGTACCATGTGCAGTCATAGTTATAGTTCAATAGTAAGAACAAAGAGAAAGAGAGAGAGAGAGTGTGTGTGTGTGTACCTTCTCAGGTTTGGACTCCTCCTCATTCTCGTCGTCTGAGGTGGGTCCAGCCAGCGTGGACACTTTGTTGATGACGCCCAGCCGGGCCAGCTGGTCCAGGAACACGTCCCCTCCCTTGTCCACCAGGTCTCTGATGATCTGAAGAGCCAGCAGGTGGCCGTCATCATCGTCCTGTGGGCCGCAGAGGAGGAAGATGGAGACGTGGTTTGTTGACAAATCATGCAGGCCAACTGTGTGAAAATCTGTCAAAACTGTGTGAGTGTGTAAGACTGACCTCCTGGTCCAAGACTGTAGCAGTGATCTCCACCAAGGTTGTGGGCAGGTTGTGTCCCGCGTCAGAGTCACACACCTCCTTCAGCAGCAGCTCTGAACTGTAGTGGACCATTTTCCTGATCAGAGCAAGACTAGCTTTCCTATTGGAGGAGAAAGAGGATGGGAGGTGGGAGACACAGAAGAGGGGAGAGAGGAGAGGTGGTGAGTAAACCTGACATAGAACTGAACCTAAAGTTATTCAGTGAGTTGTGTACGTTTGTGGTTACCTAATAGAAGGCAGCATGGTTTGCTGGAAGGTTTGTGCAAATACAGGCAGCAGCCTCTTCAGGTAGATGGGTGCCATCTCTGGGTCTCCTTTGGGCTCGCTGCCCTCCTCCTCCTCCTTGTTCACGTCCTTCTTCTTCTTATCCTCCCCTTTATTCACAGGACACATCCAGTCTCCTGTGAGAACACACACCACATGGAGTATTACAAGATAACCCTAACATGTTAATGTTTCCCCAAAGAGCTACGGTTCAGCCTCCAGCGCTGTCAGTGTGTCTGTGCCTCCCCATAGCCAAGAGGGGGAGTGGGGGGGCGGGGGGAGTGGGGCCTCACCAGGGGACTGCAGGATGGCCACCACCTCGCTGTGGCCCCTCTCCCGGGCCTTGTCCAGCGGAGTCTTCCCATCCTCGTCCCTCAGGTCCGGGTTTGCTCCGTGACGCAGGAGGGTCTTGGGGACACGCAGGAACAGCGGCAGAATTAGGAAAGGAAACTACAGAGAGATGACAGAGAGACGTGTGTGTGTGTGTGTGTGGTGTACCTTTGCTACTTGAGGTCGTCCAAAACAGGCAGCGTAGTGAAGAGAGGACGACCTCTGACCTCTGTTGACATCAGCCCCTCTTTCACACAGGAACTCCACCTGCACCAATAACAACAAAGTGGCACAGGGAAGGGGGGAGGGGTCAACAGTTGAATAAAACCTTCCTGCCAACCCTCAATACCTATTCTTACAAGATATATTGGTTCAAGGTCATGTCTTATCATGTTGTATCAGAGATTTGATGAATTAAACCAGTACCATAAGCGAGTGCTTATGAGGTTCATCTTATAATAAACCAGTGATCTGGAGTTTACGACAATGAACTGTTATTAAACCCACAGCCAGCACACACTAACCTAGTATTCAAGCCAGATTACATGCAACGACAACTTTGCCTTCATGTCTAGCCGGCTAGTTGCCATGGTCCCCAACTGGCATAACCTTAAGAGTCTGGAAAAAATGCTGCCTTGCTTCATACCACTGTGATCGAACAATATGGAAGATGCTGGCATTGGTTTTGGCTATAACACAGTGGGGGAGATGCTAGCATTGGCCTTGGCCCCAATACTGGCCACAATGAGGCTTTCTTCTACAGCTTGATAATCACCCACATGACAGGTGCAATCACATTTTTATAAAGCTGAATTAACCAGCATAAGTATGTAGCAGCGGGCTGGAGACAATCTCAAGTTAGAAATCTTTAAGTTAGATTTTAGCTAAAGAAAAACAATTTTTTTATTACCATTTCCTGTGTTCCAAACGCAGAGGCCCAGTTGAGAAGTGTCTGACCCACATCATCCATGAAATTCACTTCAAAAGCTGGAGAAACAACAGCAGTTCACAGACATGAGACACAACATCAGAAACACTACAACCCTGGTAATAAATAGACCAGGAACACAGCAGCCTTAACCGGGAGGCGCACAAACAATCTACCTCAAGTCTGAGGCCTTCACTCCCCCTCCTCCTACCCCTCCCCCTCTCACCTCCTGTGTCGATAGCGTCGATGAGGGCGTCTGTGTCCTTGCTGCGGATACAGTCGATGAGCTGTCGGTGGGATCTCTCCCCGGAGCTGTCCAGCCTCCTGAGGCCGGGGATGCGTCCCGTGGAGCCGGCGGTGGATTTGGGCAAGGCCTTGCGCCCTTCGAACAGCAGCACCAGCAGCAAGTCCACCAGGCGCATGGTGTCCAGAACGCAGCGCTCGTCGCCCTGCAGGGCGGACTCCATGGAGGATGGCAGAGGGGAGCGCAGCAGATCCTGGAGGAGGGGGGAGAAGAGAGGAGGAAACAGGTTGTAGTATCGTCCACATATAGAAACCGCCAAAGGGAATCTGACTGAAACGCCTTAGGGAAAAAAAGCACGAGCGATCAGACTGACAAGTCATTCGCTGGGTTCCTGAGGGTCCTTACGTGTGTGACGAGGGGGGAGCCCCGGCAGAGCGTGGACAGCAGGCTGACGATGGTGGACACCTGGTTGCTGAGTTTGGAGTCAGCGGCCGTGGGGGCGGCTCCTGTGGAGGAGCGTCCCGGCTTGCAGGCGGAGGAGGGGCCAGTGACGGTGCCGCCGGCCGCTGCCATGCGGGACAGCAGCTCCTCGGTCAGGCCGTGCTTGGCCAGCGGGGCTGGGTCCACGCCCCGGCGGGTGAAGCGGTCCGCCAGCGAGGCGAAGCAGCGCAGGGCTCCGTCTGACACCTGCCGATTCAATACGATTGATCAGTCATCGTTTGGTTACTTCTTGATCAATTACTCATCGATGAGTCTTTTAACTTGCCTGAATGAGGTCCCTGTGTGTGTGTGTGTGTGTGTGTGGGGGGGGGGAGCCTTCCTAACCTGGTGGTCCTCGTGTTTGAGCAGGCTGGACAGGGACTCCACGCACGTCTCCAGAGAGGCGTCCTGTGGCTCCATCTTGCTGCACAGGCGAGACACCACAGCCATGGCGGAGTGCAGCGTGTCTTTGTGGACCAAATGGCCGCTGTCTCGGATGAAGCTCAGGACACAGTTCAGCCCACCGGCCTCAAACACAGCGCCAGACTCCCTCGTGCAGATAAGCTCCAGCACCTGGAAGATGATGGAACATGGAATTAAAGTATCTGCATACATCCCAAATGCTGCATCTTCATAGGTCACAAAAAAATAGGATGACTACATGCAACACTGGCTAAAATCTAGCATGAACTAACCTTGACACACTGCTCAGCCAGATCCCTGCTGGTCCTGTTGTTGAGCTCCACCACCACCAGACGGTTGCAGAGGGCCTTGATGGCGCCGTCCACCCCCACGATCCTGCGGGTGCACTCAGCCGACACGTCCAGGTAGTAGGTGATGGCCCTGGCTGTCACCTCCAGCACGTTGTCGGGGGCGCTCTCATCCAGGAAGATCTTACACAGCGCTGGGAGGAAGGTACGAGGGGGACACCTGGAGAAGGGAGGGAGGGAGATCAATACATGTACACATCCTAAAACAGACTTTAAACAGGTACAGATAAGACAGCCACCAAGAAAGCTGGTCTTATCCAGGGTCTTGATCAGTCTATTGTTCTGACTGATTAAATTAAAAATGTTGAAACTGCCTTGGCTGAGGTCTTGTAACAACAGCCAAGGAAATTGTTATTCTAAATTAATTCATTAAAGGACGTTATTCTACATGCGAGTGATTTCCTGGATGCAACGTACGTCTCAAAGCAGCGGTCCACGTTGTCGGACATGAGCAGCAGCATGCACAGCTGCTCCAGGGCGATGAGCTGCATGTCCCTCTCGTCCCCCTGCCCCATCTGGAGCCACTCCAACAGCGTGTCTGGGTCCACGTCCGCCATCTCGTCCCTGCAGGACACTTCTTAATTAACATTGTGTTTGGAAAGATGTTAGCGCCTTTTGTATTTCTGTCATGATTGCATTGACAGGGTCAATTGATATCAGTAGCCTTTCAAAAACTGACTGATGAGTTCCAATGCGTTCATCACTCAAAGTACTTTGCATTACCTGCCTGGCCACTCCCTAACTGGCTCTTCGCCCAATCACAGTTCAGGCTGCTGGGGACTCATCCGCTGGACGGAGAAACACTGACCGGAGAGGGGGATCACTGGCACAGAGCCTTCTGGGGCATGTAGTCTTCTAGCCTGAAATAGAATGAGACAAACAGTAGTGAGCAACACATACTAATCAAATCCCATCTTCCTTACACCTTCATATAAACTAGGCTTGTCTTAATACTTCTCTTCTTTTTTTATATAGACTTTAGAATAGACAGTTAGAATGTGGTGGACAGCAACACCGGTTTATAGTCACGTGAAGCGTTCTTCTACAGTCAAGTTTGAATACTGTACCTGTATTAAACAAGTGTGATAAATAAACACATGAAACCCTGGGGGGGCAGTAACTAACCTCAACTGTAACAACATATCAAACTTCAGAAAAACACAGTCATATCCTGCCAAATCTCAAATGCAAGTCGTTGGAAGTTGGAAAGTCAGGAACTAAACCTGTTCTGCAACAATACAGAAACTAGCATGTATCTTTTAGTAACCTTGCTAGTTGGGGGTTCAGACACAGAAAACCCTGTTGTAGGACCTGCTAAGTTGATTAGAGCTAATTTGAAACTCCGGGCAAGGCTGGTCTCTTTTGTTACGGCCTGGCTGGCTATTAACAGGCTATGGGTAGATCCTCTTATCAACAGATTAATCACAAATTGCCAGGCAGCCATCAGGCTTTTCTGCCACTCTAACACTTGATAAACTTCCAAGGATTTAAGATTTTATAGTGATGTCGCTAAATGAAGAAAATAGGGCACATGCCATCTTATACTGTATACCAAGACATTACTGATACTTGTGTCACAAGTCGTGTTGGATAAGTCAGTGGCCTTTTGTTGTAACACAGGAGCACTGCAAATGCAAGTAGTCATTTGGATTAGTGCTATCGAGTGACTGTAATTATCCACAGACATTTCTATGGCCCATAGACGATACTATAGCCTGAAAAATACATTTGTGTAGCAAATGCTATCAACAAACGAAACTATTGAGTTTATGAGTAGGCCTAACAGCAAAGTGCTACTCAGCTACAGTTAAATATCCACCCAGCTGTACTGATACGGGCCTGTTACTCATAACTCAATTTGGAAAATTGCAAAAATGTTGCTGACACCTAAATGTATATCTCAGCTTAGTCACTGGCATCGAAAGACTCCTTGCTGAAATGTAATAAACATGTAGCAAACATTTATACAAATGGAGTAACTCTGAGAGAGTTAGCTGAAGAGAATCCAACTTATTGTTATCAAGCTAATGTCAACGTTAACGTGGTTGAGATTAAAACAAAATTAATGTCTTCAAAGTGTGACGTGTCGCAGTTATTGTTGTGACGGATTTAACCACACACGATAGCTTAAAAACTGAAAAAGCAACACAAATAATCAAGGTAGCCTAACTGGGGATAGAGTTAGTCATAACGTTACTGTTAGCTCGCTAAAGCTAAAGTTAGCTACCTCGTAACCGGGGAAAGCAACATTTCTGAGCAGGTCTAAAATGTTACAATTCGCTTTCTAAACAAAATAATGATCTCGTCATAATACTGTGGAAGAGACTTTACTGTCAGACCAAAACTCAGACTGTCACGGGTATATATAGCTTTTTAAGATCCATGGCCTGGTAAACCTCGGTGCTTTAGTTCTAGGAGCTCCCGGGGCCTGAACTCAACTGTCAGTCAGGCATTGTAGGAAACCTGCCTAGTGCCGCTTTACCCCGCAGATAAACACTCACCGTCTTTCCGCTGGTGACAAAAATCAACCGTCGTAGGGTCAAAATAAATAGTGCGTTGGGGAGCCGGGTTATTTTATACAGTTTACTACTTAATTCCCATTTCTTTTTATCGATACGTAAAGGTCAAAGTGGACGGTAACGCAATACACAAATTCTAACGAAATGGAGACGAAGCGAACTGACTGAGTTCGCTCTCCTCGAGGTTGCCAGAGTGTGAGGTATTATCCCTCATTTTCAGTGTCTGATTAATTTAAATCTGTACAAATGTTTCCTGTTATTATTTTTGTGTATAAAAAATAGGACGTAGCCTACGTGTTTAACAGTATTCAATAACTTTGGTTGT
The DNA here is from genome assembly GCA_030340665.1 of Neosalanx taihuensis. NCBI lineage: Eukaryota > Metazoa > Chordata > Actinopteri > Osmeriformes > Salangidae > Neosalanx > Neosalanx taihuensis. The sequence continues at coordinate 12,841,548 of CM059296.1, read as the reverse complement.
GGCTTGGAACCATACAGCAAGAGTAAACAATACTGCTACTTTCACAGTTTGATTTCCTTTAATAAATCCCCTATACTGCAAGTTGTTTCTCATATAATCCTCTAAAAGAAACATACATGCATATATTTGTACTGTACTTTCCTCGAATCCAGCGTTATTCCAAATGCATAAACACACAATTTCACCGTTTCCTTATAACCTGGCAACCGTTAGTTAAACGCTTTGCGGCTTTTTAACAGGGGGCGCTATTTTATGAGTTTGTTATTACAGTTTTAACTCAAAGTAAAAACAACTCTAAATAACTATTTGTTACATATATCATATTATACACAATTTAAAGCAATGTTGAATACGACTGACAACGTAGATTGAAAATTAGGCTTTATTCAACCCACTGGCATTAGAAAATCAAGTGTTAATATCCAAACAATATCTTCATTTGTACAGTTTAAAAAAACAAATGCCAAGTCACTTCACGATATACAGGCTTAGAATTATAACAGTATTGTCCTATCTAATGTAGTGATGTCAGGAGGAAGACATTCATTATTGCAGGTACTCTGTAGTGTTCACTTCAATGACTGGACTATCATCCAATGATTAACTGTAACTATGGTAAAGTGTCACAACATTCATATGCTGGATTACACAGGCAACACTTTTGATCAAAGCTTCAGTTCACAGGAGATAGCATTCAGCCATACAGTACACCAATTCAAACAAATTAATCTCAAATTATCATAAAATGGGAGTATCCAATTATGCCAAGATGTTGTGATTATAAAGTATTTTATGATTATGAGCAGAGAGAGTATAATGCTGACCATGACAGTGTTATAAGTGCAGAACTGTCTGCTAACAGTCCTCTTCTATGAGTGGATACTGTATTTGATGTGTCATTTATCAAACAAAAATTATCATGGATAAAGAATTGGGATGTTTTTACATGGTTATTACTGTACTATTATTCATAACCCTTAATATTGCATAGTTACTACGGTGATTCAAGTCTACAGTGTGACGCTTGATGACAATCTTGTTACTGCTAAGCTGTTAATGTGCTCTAACAGTCAGTAGCATTAAGCATCTTTGTTGGCTAGCATAGTAGAGTAGTATTGTCTGACGAGGACAAGTTGAGAAAATGAAGTAAAATGAGCTCATAAAGAGATACAGATCTCTTATGATTTCACTCAGTTCAGAACTATTACTGTACCACAGTACCAGTAATGGGCTCCTGGTGCACTTAGATCTGTGACGTGCCTGGAAAAAGCCTTCTTAAAATGTTCATTGCTAAAGGTGGAACATGATGAATGAGAATGATGACATTGTCTTTACACCATTACTCCCTCATAGAGGTTAAACTGACCACCTAAACCCTACAACTACCTGTACCATGAGATTATTCTATTCATTGCTACTCTTTATCCTGTGTGGGGAACAATATGTGAAAGCCATTTCCCTAATGTGGTAAAGTGACAGGTCTGTGACATACCAATGAAAGTGATCTGTTCCACATAATGAATGATCTCTTCATCTCAAATCCTTCTCTAGTTTACATTGAACCCTTCAGTCATATAGACACATTTAGCCCCACCTGTCCTTGAGATTGGGCAGTTGTTGCTCATTGACAACTTCATACTTGCACCTATCCAATGTATTTTGATCTAAATGTCCTCAGCTCTGGTCTCACCAACATGCATCACTTGATGATATTAAGGCCTACACTAGTGAGTTTTAGAAGACGGTAGGCCAGAGCTAGGCTGGGTTAGGCTGAGTTGGTTCAAGACGTCAGCTTCCTTCCCTTCTAGGTTCACAGAAAGTTGGTTTTGAGCTGGATGCTGGGGGACGTCTTCCTGGGGCCGGGGGCTGTGCTGGAGGCCTTGGCGTTCAGACTCTCCTGGTTGCCCTTGACGGCAGCTTCCAGACGGGCCTTGAGGTGTGGGAAGGAGGCCATGAGGGCCTTGAACACAGACGGGTGCTGGGGGCCCAGACGCATCAGGTCCTTCAGAGACCACTCATGGAGGGAACGAGCCGGCGCCGAGGAGGAGCCCAGAGCATTCTCGTCCAATAGGAAGGAGATGAGGATGGGCAGCAAGATGGCTACCAGCTGTGGACCTGGAAGTACAAGCACATGAAATAGACATGAGGGGAAAAGCGACGCTGCTGTGCTTATGTCTCTCCATCTTTAAAAAATGTTTCAACAGAGACTCACTGACATCCTCTGTGTGTTGGATATTGTTATTATTTGTTTGCGCATCTCCTAGGTAACCAGCTACTCACGGTTTTCCTCATCAGCAGCAAGGACTAGGGCCTCCAAGGCTCGCACACCGTCCTGGACGGCTTGCAGTTCCTCCGGGCTCTGGGGCCTCCTCTTCTCCACCCCCTGGAGGTGTCGTACCATACAGGATCCCAACTCCTGAATGTAGGTCCCCCTCACCCCGTTCTGGCTCTGGAACACAGAGGTCAGCAGCTGGTAGCTACAGCTCTGGACCTGGAGAGGGAGGAGAGAGGTAAAGACACAGACATGTTGACAAATAGAGATATAAAACTAGCCTTGTGCTGGTTTTCATGTGATTTACATACTTAGGGTTAGATAGAAAGAACCATTTGCCTTGGCTGAGGTGCTTTACATGCACAGTGAATATCCTTGTTACAACTTCTTTCTATTGAAAGAAAGGCTTTCCAGTGGAAACTCAAAATCCAAAACATGTTTACATAACTCAAGTTCAAGTTTTCCTAAGTTATTTTTTTAGACCAGGTCAGCTTCTGAGGAATCCCAGCAATGCTGCTGACCTAGTCAGACCCCCTAAAGGGCCCCGCATCAGGGTCAGGTGTACAGGTCAAACGCCCCAGAGCAGGTATTTGAGCAACATCTAACAACCCTTTTCTGTGTTTTTGTACTGTATTACTATTTTCAAGTGACTTAGAGCTCTGGAAAGGCGCCATAAAAATTAAACCTCAGAGTTCGGTTTCAGAGGGCTCAAATCTTTTCACCCCACCTTGTGGTCTTTCGATTCCAGGCAGGCTCTGAAGCGCTGAATGCAGCGTGTGTGGAGCGGCTCTGCTGTAGTCACTTCAGGACTGGCTGTCAGCAGGAAAATGGTCAAGGCTGTCAACAGGCTGACCTCATCCACCACACACCCTGGCTGATCTGGAAATACAAACAGCAACAAAGGATGTCAGCAGAGCAAACACAATAAAAAAAGCTCAAGATGAAATACTAAAAGTATTTTCAAACTTTGAAATATTACTTTGAATACTTTCTTAAAGTCATGTGGGACTGTGCATGAGTATGTTTTTGGTTTAGCCTGAAGAAGGTGTTTGGTAAATGATGGTACCTGAGTCCCAGCAGTCCAGCAGAGTGTTGAGAGCACAGCGTAGAAGGTGGCTCCAGGCCCCTCTGCTCTTCTCCGCCCTGCTCATGGGCGAGGACAGGACGGTCTTCAGGGCTTGAAGAGCCCCCTGGACCACCAGCCCCAGACCTCCACACCCCCCGAGCCCAGGCCCAGGCTGGAGCTGTCCCCCTGGGAGACAAGAGGCTCCCGCACCTCCGGCTTCTCTAGGCTGCTGTACCAGCTCTCTCAGCACCCCCATCAACAGGTAAAGGACTGTGGGCAAGATAGACACGCTCCCTGGGGAGGAGAGAACCAGAGAGGAATGTTAAATCGTGTGTAGGAAGGCTAGTTTACTTATCTGATTGATCTGGGTCTTCTGGGAATTCTGTATTGGACCCAATCTTGTCACAGTTATTTGCTTAAGACTCAAGTTTGTGCACAGGTATGTGTCTGTGACAGCATGTGTGTGTGTGTCACGCTACCTTCTGGGGAGCAGATGGAGGGTAGGTCAGACAGAATCGCAAGGGCGGAGGTCACCAGTCCACAGTCGTTGTCCGTCAGGGTCCAGACCGAGCCACCTGGGCCCGAGGGGCTGGTGCCGGCCAGCTTGGGGCTGATCTGCGGAAGCTTCCGGACCAGAACGCAGAGACACAGCTCCAGGGCTCCAAACACCAGCGACCGGCCCGGGACCAGCCCGCCTGTGTCCCGCCCCTCTCCAAACTCAGGAACCGTCTCCTTCTCTGCTGCCCCGTCATCCACTGATAGGAACAGAGGCAGGATTAGAGGGACAGTGATGTGTGCTGAATTAACGACAGTGAAGAATGATTTAGATGCGTACCCTCTGCGCTGTGGCGTTTCTCCTTCACGTGCTCCTGTTGGGCAGTGACCACCTGTCTGACCAGCTCCATAACGGCCAGCTGAACTTCAGGACCCTCCCGTGTCACCATCAGCCTGTGGAGCACGCTCAGTAGCTCCACACTCAGATCCTTAAAACAGCAGGAAACACAGGCCAAGAGTTCACAAGCGCCACCTAACTCCTGAGTCCCCAGTAAGAAGGCCAGCCTTGGCCATGCTGGTGTATTGAGGCTGCAGGTATGCATCTTTACCTGGTCGCTGCCAACCTTGGCCCGTGGCCAGGAGACGTCCAATAGAGCCTGCAGGGCGAGCAGACAGGAGCTGATGTTCTCCATCTGGTCCTTGGAGTGGGGTGAGCACAGGAACTCTACACTGATACCTTTCAAAAGAGGAAGAACACGTTTGACACAAAGTCAGACATGAAGTAGTTAGAGGCTTGTTGATTAAAATTTCGGGAAGGTTAAGGTAAGGATATTGAACAGTTGAAGGGGGCGGTTATCGTACCTAGTATGAGGTTCAGCCGGTCTGTGCTGACGTCCTCGGGGGATTTGACGCTGGCCAGGGAGGTGGACTGCCCCATGGAGGTGGGGGTGACAGGTCTGGACAGGTTGGCGGGGCCATCGTCCAACATGATGAAGCCGGTGCTGTGGAGCCAGAGCGCCGTGGCGTGGAGCAGCGGCGCCCATGAGCAGCTGTAGTGAGGGCGGGCCTGTTCCACCGTCTCTGCCGTGTAGAAAGAGCCGCCTAGAAGAAAGAACGGACGAGCGTAAAAACATGCTTTTATGACATGCTAAGATCTGTGTTACGGATTTTAATGACATCCCTGGTTGAGCTGAGTGGCAGTGCTGGCCGAGAGAGGCGCTTAGTCGTACCTGCGGCAGGAAGCTGGGAGTTGTAGTCTTGGGGGAGGGTCAGCAGGGCGTAGTCCTGTAGTGCTGCTAGCCACAGACGGCTCAGTGTACCCAGGTCTGACTGAACTAGCTTCAGCAATCCTGCCACCCCAGCTTCAGATACCGAACCCTCACTGGACAAAGGGGGTCCAGCCAGGTCAGTAAACCTACCAGAACTCTCCTTTGTTTTGCTAGTCTGCACTGCAACAATGTACACCTGAGTGGGGAAAGGAGAGAAGATATATTAAGACTTAAGCAACCATTACCCAAAATTTCACCCACGCACCCATTCACCACCTCCCTACCTCTGCCCAGGCCTTGAGCACAGCCAGCGTTTCCATGGTAGTGGTGGCCTCATTGTACAGCTGGCTCGGCGTCTCCTTCCCAGCCTGCACCTTGATCAGCGAGGACGCCAGCAGCTGGTGCACACGCCTCAGGTCCTTCAGGTCACTCACCACTCCGCTGGCGATCCACGCACTGCACACCTGGACAACACATACACAGACAACCAGGTTCAACTCCATCATCGAACCATCCAAAATCCCAAATTATTAACCTATCTCTAGTTATTCTGTGGACCAGGGGTCTCCAAACCTGGAGGGCTACCTACCTGTTGGTTGTGGCTCCAACCGCACTCATTTGACCTGCTTCAACCTGATCAACCAGCTAACTATTCTAATCAGGTGTGCTGGATTAGTGTTGTTTTAGGAACAAGGTTGGAGACCCCTTGCTGTGGATCCTGACAGAAAGAAGCCTCGCCTACCTGGCATGCTTTAGCTGTGACATGGGGCGGAGCGTCAGGGGTGAAAGCAGGTCTGAGGGCAGCTCCTACGTTGGCCTGGTACTGCTCCAGGATCACGTGGCCGGGGAACTCCGGCTCTGGGATGGAGGAGAACCTGCGGATGATGACCAGGAGGGTCTGCAGGCCGGACAGACGCAGCTGCTCGCTGTGGTCAGTGGCAGCCATGAACGCCATGCGCACCAGGTCACCCAGGTGGAGAACCAGGAAGTCTGAGAGAGGAGGAAGGTGGGACAGGTGAGCGATTTAGCCAGGTCCTGTATTATGTATTTGGGGTTTATATGTGCCATGCCTCTTAACTTTTGGGATTTCCAAGGGAACTCTACTCTGACTCACCAGTGGACTCGTGAAGGCGGAGCTCTTGGGCCAGCGCCATGTTGAAGTGGGCAGGGTTTCCATTCTCGCACTGGGCAATGATGCGGCACACACACTCCACAGCGAAGACACGCGTGGACCACCGCAGGTTGGTGAAGGGCCCACTGGAGTCTGACTTGGCGTGGAAGACAGAGGCGTCGTCATCCTTCTCTCCCTCCTCCTCCTGGGTAGTCTCTACTGGGGCACTGGAATCTGACACACAGAAACACATGTCAGGTTAACACAAGATGAGCTATGCACATACAGGGCAAAATATTGTATAGAGGATATGTTCATCTCCAGTAGGCACTTCTGACACAATTTCATTCACTCCATTATAAAAGGTGATAAAAGTACATCCCACTTATTTCACAGTATTCAAATCTAGATCAAAATCCCCCCGGTATTCAACGTAGGCTTCCACTGACCTGCAGATGCAGAGAGGACGTCCTTGCAGAGTTTGAGCCAGTGTGACAGCTTGCCAGCTGAGATAGATCCCATCATGTGGACAAGGGTCTCCTGGATGTCTCTGCGGAGATGGGGGTCTGACTCCCGATCCAGCAGGCTGAACAGAGCCCCCTCTAGGCCCACTTCCTTAATAGTCACATCTAGGTGGAGGTGGAGAAGGAGATTTCTAGTCAGGTAAATTGACTAAATTGTTTGTTGGTTTGTATTGCTAACATTGTGAGGACCGTCCCAGATACACACTCACCCAGCTGTGTGTTCTCTCTGCGTGGTAGCTCTTTGACCAGAGCTATGGCATGCTCAGACACCTCTAGCGCCTCCCTCTGGGCCAGCTGTCTTAGGCAGGCCACCACGGCACGACGCAGGGACAGGTAGGAACTACACAGGTTTACCTACACACACACACACACACACACACCACAACAGCTGACAAACTGAGCCTAAGTAGTGCCATTTCTTATGCTAGGAAGTATTTAAACATCATTAACAAACAAGCATGCTGGAATATATTAACGGGATTGCTGCTGTGATGTGTTAGAAATTAAATAATTGTTGTAAGTAGCAAGTGCCAACCAAAACAAGGACCAGGAATTTCGAATGTATCTTAACAGCTAACAATGTACCACCCCCCGATTCACAAACAGACCAAACGAAGTGAAAACCGAGAAAAAGGAAGTTTAGAACGCAAACAGGCACCGAGGAACAGTTTGGTTTAAAATTGTACCAGAATATTCCAGAAAAAATATATTGAGGGTCCCCCATAGATGGTATATAGATCTTATACAATGAACAAACCTCCCACATTACACAATAAAGAAACTGCTCATTTTACACAATGAACAAACCATCCACAAAACCTAGCCCTGTCCTTTCCTAGTTCTAGCCTTTATTTAACAAAGTCACTTTGGACAAAACACCTGGCTAAATTAATCAAATACATTGTGTATGTATTTAAATGTATATTTAGTTGTAGCTAACAACACTGTGTTGCTAGTTTGGGCTGTACATCATCTATGGGGGTCGGCTGTGGCAGCCAGCCAGATCCTCAGGTTAGTTAAAACACAACAGAAAACTGCACAACAAAATCAACCTTGTAGTGAGTACATAAATAATAATAACAACAACACAAAGCCAATGTCAGTGACAGATTAAGACTTGAGTCGGCAGGTCCAGCAGCAGAAAGAAGAGACCTACCAACATAGAATAATCCAACATGATCTCCTGCATGGGACAGAACATATATAACACTGTCATCTACGTACAGCATCGCTCCAATGAAGCAGGAAAATAATTGCTGCCTTTTACTGTGTGATCTCCAGATTTCTCTGGAGAGAGGCGAGTGTTCTGGGGTGGGTTACTCACACAGAGGGTGGGTACCAGGGTGGCCAGGTTGACGTGTCGGGGCGCAAACATGTGGAGCTGCTGAAGACAGGAGATAGCCTGAGCCTGGACTAGACAGTCTGGGCTGTCCTGCATCACTCCACAGCCCACCAGGCAGGAGGCCCGCAGTGAAGAGACGCACACACCCTCACCTGGGACAGCAGACACACACACACACACACAGACATACAGTTATGTTACAGTTAACTCAAACGCACATATCATTCTTTATATCAAGTATCCACACGTCAAATACAAAACAATATCTGTCTGAGCCCCATTAACGGTTGCAGTGAGTTCTACAGTGGTTCCCTACCCTGCAGGTCTGGGCCGAGGGAGGTGATGAGAGAGTTGAGGCACCTTCCCAGGCTCTGGTGCACCTCTATGTGCGTGGGAGGGATGGAGAGCAGCAGGCGGAGCACCAGGGTGAAGCTGGCCTCCAGATGGCTGTGGTACAGAGGCCCAGCCAGGTCTATCACCATGGAGAGGGAGTGGAGAGCCCACATCTGTTATGGAGCAGACACATGATGGTAAACATAGTGCAGGTTCATTTTAATCCTATTATATATTACACTATTTTATTTGTGTTTATATGGAGTATAGAAACATCATTGGGGTCGTTTAGTTGCAGTTCTATGGGTGTATGTGATGCCCTTGATAATGATGCTTGTAAAAGTGGCAAAACAGGTATCTTCTGCGATCTACCTGGACTTCAGGTGAGGTGCTGTCCTGGGAGAGAGTGAAGAGAATGCCCACGCAGGCACTGAGGTGCTGGGGTGAGCTGATGCCCCCTGCATACCGGTAGACAGTCCCAAGGGCCAAAGCATGACCCGTGCGTGTCACTGCATCCCTGGCACTCTTTAACCTGGGAGACACAACCAGCACAATGAAAATGTGAAGGGTTACAGTTTCAGGTTAGCAACAACCCTGAGGCTAGCAGGTACTTTAGACTGCTTGTGTAGTGAGAAGGTGTCTACTGACTTGTCAAAGCTGCTCAGCGTCATGGACACGGTGAAGCCAGGATCGTTGACCACCTGCACTAGGCGAGCGAGGCCCTCAGCTGCCATGCAGCGCAGCACAGAGCTGCTGCTCTCTAGTGCCCCCACTAGGAGAGCCAGAGCAGGCCGCCGAACCTCCTCAGGCCCAAGCGTACCTCGACTAGAGCCCAGAAGCTGGGGTAGGAGGGGGAAGGAGGGGAGAAAGAGAGAGAGGTGGTTGGAAGACTTGGTTTGATTAGTTTTGTCTTTTACCAATAAAACTGCCCCACAGAGAAGCGGCATGCAGTACCTTGAGAACACTGCAGAGTGCAGCAGAGACATGGGTCTGGACTATCTGCTGCCTCACTCCCTTCAGCTGAGTCACTGTCTCAATGAACTGCTCCAAAATCTGACTCCTGATATAAGACAAAACAGGGGAATGAGAGGGAAATAGAATGAGAGGGAAAAGAGGGATTAACACATTTCTCTGCTGAAGTCTAGTGGGAGAATGCTGATGATGTGGGAAGGCAGTATCCGACACACAGACCTCTGAGGGATGATGATGTGGGGGAAGATGACACCAAACAGCTGGACGGCAGCGGAGGTGAGGGCAGCTGCAGGGGGCAGGGGGGCGGGCACTTCCTGTTGTTTCAGACTGATAGTGAAGGGGTCGTACTCCAGAGTACCTCCTCCAACACTGCTGCCATGCAGCTGGGACAGAGTGGCAGGAAGAGAGTGGTATTAGGTCACAGCAACACACACACACACACACACACACCAAAAGATACACTTACATCTACACATTCCTATGACTCCCAGAAGTATGCACAAACACACTGCTATGCCTCAGACAAGTGAACACACACACACTCCTATGCCTCAGACAAGCCAACGCACACACATACACACTCCTATGACTATGACAAGGGAACACACACACACACACACTCTGTGACTCAAGACAAGCAAACACACACACACAGACGCATACAGACACACCTGCTCCTCTATGTATCTCTGGTCCATGTCCTGCAGCGCGGGCCCCAGCAGAGCCAGGTCCTGGGCGTGGCAGAAGGGGGGGATCAGGGTGAGTTCTGAACAGCCAGAGTTCTCCAGGGCTGTGAGGTCCAACACCAGCTGCTTCACCACCACCCCAAAACTCTCTGCAGAAAAACACACAGGAGAACATACATCTCACCAGGAGAACACACAGGAGAACATGCATCTCACAACGCTGATCCTCACAGGACTGAGGAGATCAATCATGAGAGTATCAATCATGAGAGTATGCAGACACACAGACTCACCTTCATAAATCTTTGGAGGGAGCAGAGCCAGGATCTCGTACACTCTCAGTCTGAAGACAACAGATGAAGCCTTTACCTGATTCCCATAAGCCTTGATGAGGGAAGGGATCCTGAAAATGTGCACAGATATCGATTTTTTAAGACTCTGTCCTTCAGCACATATCTTTAATTAGGGGTTAAGTGAGATTATGGCAGCCCTCCAAGTGTTTATCGATCTCATCTGTTACTTTTAGCTCCTTTCTCAGTTAGCTGTGCAAAGCTCAGCAACCCCCCTTCAACAGGATACCCCTCCAGTGTGATGGAGCCCAGCCAATCCCATTAGCTCGTACGTGAGGGAACCAACCAATGGGAGACTCACTTGGTGAGCAGTGCCACGGCGCAGGCCAATGGAGTGAGCATCCGGCTGATGACGTCATCGGTGAGAAGGTCTGGACAGTGAGCGACCAGGCTTCTCATAGCTGCAGGGGAGGTCGTAAAAAAGGTCAGCCGTCATCCTAAAACCAAGGTGAATCTTCTCACAACGCACAAAGACATCTGTGTGAGCCACGCAGGGACGAGGGCCAGGGCTGTCTCACCGCACAGAGCTCCAGCGCGGCCCTCCAGGGTCACCTGCCAGGTGAAGTAGTCCCCACGACGCAGCTCCATGTCCAGCTCCCTGATGGAGGGCGGGAAGGCACACCTCCACAGGAGCAGCAGCCTGGACAGGTGGTGCTCCACCACGGCTGGACCTGAGGACACACACACATTAACTGAAGACTCTTAGTCTGAAGCTTAAAACTGTGTGTGTGTGAGGGTGTTGTACACACCAAGGGTACAGAGAGCAGTAAGCAGCTGCCAGCCAGCCTGAGTCCTCTGGATGGATATCCGACTGTTCTGAGCAGCTGAGCGGAGGAGGTCTTCAGCCAGGCCAAGCACCACCTGAACACACACACACACGCAGAGTTATTCAAGAAGGTCCAGAGCTTAGCCATAAGAGCATGCGGTGGTGTTGTGTCCCTGTCTTACCTGGCCTCTGGTGTGGGGGATGCCCAGAGGGCAGTGTTGCACGGCGCCCAGTAGGGCGGCGATAGCCCCACTGTACCCGGCCACAGCCTCTGGGCAAGACTTGAGGGCAGCGAGTCGCTCGGTGCAGCGGTCCAGTAGCACGGCAACCTGGGACGGCATCGCCACGGCAACACAGCGCAAACACCAGGCGGCAGCGAGACGAGCTGACGCGCTGGGATGGAGCAAGACGGAGATGACCGTGTCTAGCAGGGCTGGAGGGAGCAGAAGTGTACACACACACACACACACAAGATGATTGGTGTTAACAGTTAAAGTGTAGATAGATTCTCTCCATCTGTCTCTGTCTCTGGTACTGATCTCTGTTCCTCCACATATACTTAACATAAAGACCAATGTTATTTGTCGCTGAGAAAGCTGATTCTGCAGAACTGCAGACCCATTAATCACCCTATTCTAGCAACATGTCATCTCTTCTGTCCTCTGCTATGTCCTGCTCCTCCTCAGTCTGTCCCTACACCGCCATCAATCACACTTCCCTCTATCTATCCTATTACAGACTCGGCAGAATACAACTGTATCTATCAATAATCTATTTCTGGAAATTGATGTAAGCAAATGTTACTGTTTTTCACTGATCCTGGGGTTCTTTCTCCCAAAACACCAGGATGTGCGTGAGTTTAATCACCTGTGCTGGCGTCTGTGATGAGTGGGGCTGCGGTGGAGCCCAGTCCCTGTACCAGACTTCCCAGCTCCAGCAGGGCACACACCAGGACATGCTGACTGGCTGCCACATCGGCGAGGCTGACCCGGGTCTCCATGTTCCCATCACTCATTGCCGCATCTTAGAGGAAATTACATTGTTAATCCACATACACGATGATATGATGCCACACAGCAGTTTGAGACTTTATATCTAAATATAATATTTAATATACAGTATGCTAACTGCAATTTCCACCTCCTGGAGGACAAATAAAGGTTTATCTAATCTATCTCATTCATTATACATTCTATATTTATTATACATATATAAGTGCTTCTGTGTAGTGTTGACTCAAGCTCAGTTAAAACGAGGCTACCTCACCTACGGCTCTCTTCTGCCTGCTGACAGCCTGGCAGATCTCCTTGGCAGCAGCGATCTGGGCCTTCTCCCCCAGCAGGGAGCCCAGACTGGCACGCAGCACGAAAGAGACGCAGCGTCGGCAAACCACGGCGTCAGCGGGCGTCTGTGTGGCGCGCCCGTGAGACACCAGCTCCATCAGCAGAGACAGAAGCATGGGGAAGTTGGCCTCCAGCCAGGCTCCGCCCAGACAGAAAATAAACACCACGCAAGACTGGGAAGATGGGAAGGAATGACACATTTGAGACAATATTCTGGTAAGGAATCGTGGGTGCCTGAGGCGTTGGCACAGTACTGTATCTGGTCTACAGTAAGGAAAGGGCCTAGTGCAGGCTAATGTTAGGGGATATGAGTGCTACTCTAGTGTGGTTCTAGAGTACATACCTGGGTGACACCTATCCTGATGTCCTTGCTGACAGAGCTTGTTCCCTTCAGCATGTCTCCACTGGCCCGCAGGAAGCCAGCCCCCCCTCGCAGGAAACCACCTGTCAGCAGGTCCATCACCTCCTCCAATGAGGTCCGCTTGGAGCTCTGCCTGAGGGCTGCTGGGTCAAGCAGGGAGGGACCAAACACAAACACACTGAAGTCTCAGATCCAAATGAACAGGACAACATGGCGGGAGAAGCCAGGTCTACAGACACTCTAACATTCCTTCCATATGTTCAAAATATGTACCAGAATATTTACAGGTTCCAGTTTTCAGTTTTGCAGGATGTATTGGAACCTACCGATGGGCTGTTTGGGTTCCACGGCCGTGGCGAGCAAGGTTCCCAGCAGCCGGGCTACAGCCACCCTCACGTCATAGTTGGAACCCTCAAAGGCCCTAAAGCAGAGAGTGGCAACGTTCTCCAGCTCTGAGGTCCACAAGAACACTGCTTCCCTCTGTAGCTCCAGCAGACACTGGAGAGACAACACCAGTAACATGAAGTTAGATAACACTTGGCAGAGACCAAAACAGCAACATTAAGCAAGACATTGGAGACGATCCCAACCGTTAAACCGTTCCCAGTTCACAGTTAAACTGTGAAAATACTGAACATACGGAAAATATCATTACAGTACAGCAAACATGTGAAAGTCAGGTCAGTGGTAGTCCAGGAGGATGGGTTTGCTACCTTGGCAGCAGCGCAACGCACAGCCATGGAGCGGTCAGTCAGACACATGCGTGTGGCCTTGTAGATGTCCCTGTGACACGGAACAGCGCTCACGCCAAGCCCACGCAGGATCTTCTCTGTGCTCAGCATGATCTCATACCGGCCCTGGGACTGGAGCAGAGGGAACTGGGGTAATCATCACTACGGTAACCAGCAACCATACCATCAGCATAGTCTTCCTCAGAATTTCTGCCATCATCACCAACCACCAGTGCCAACCTCCTTACTGACACCCACCTCTGCGTTCTTCATGGCCTTAAGAAGGTTCCCCAGGGTCTCTTTGAAGGAGTTGACCAGCATGCGACCCAGCTGTTCATAGAGGGTGCCCAGACAGGCGATGGCAGCCCTGAGATTAAACACACACACAGTTACATCACTGGGCTCAGTTGGCATTGAGATATGATCTAACAGAACAATTTATATACAGCGTGACACAGAAAGGTTGACATCAGTTGGAGTTGATTATGCTCATACAATAGCTGTAACTGCTTTCAACAAACACATTCATCAAATATTGTCCTTTTATAGTAGGTTACTCTGACTGCATCTGGTTATAGGCATGTGTTTCTATTTAATGGGTGTTTTCCAGTTCTCACAGTCTTGTGGGCAGGAAGCTGGGAGAGTCATCTTTGCTGCGAATGATATCATTGCATTTGTCCACGGTGAGACTGGATGAGAGGGAGTCTCCTAGCTTGTAGAGCAGGGCCAGACAGTCAGCAAGCACCCAGCGTGTGGGCGGGCCTGGGGACCCTGTCAGAACTGAAGTCAGCTGCTCAACCAAGCGCTTCTGATTCAGTTTCACATCCGCCTGAAACACAAACACAACCACATGAAAGTATGATGTTCCTCACATTTCTCATCTTCTGCCTGCCTGCCACTCCACCCCATTGCCCTCTCCCCTAACTCATCACCTCCAGACACTCCACCTCTGTTCTCCACCTCGCTGTTCCTCCCCACCACTCCTCTATCCTCCTCATCTTGATGGATCTTATCTGCTGTCCTCCATCCCGCAGTCCTTCCATCCTTCCCTCTTCCCTCCTCTCCTCCCACCCCATGCTTCCTCTTTCCTAATCTTAGTCCTCTTCCACTCCTACGCTCCTCTTTTTCGCCTTACCCTCTCGGCAGCAGGGAGGAGCTTCTTCAGAAAGCGGAGCCACTCGAAGACAAAGTCGGCCCTCTGGTGTTCTGCCAGCTGGGTGCAGGCCTCCTCATCCAGGAGCAGACTGTGGGCATGCTCCATCTTTCCACTCTTCCTCCTCCTTTCTTCTCCCCCTCCTTCTCTTCCTAAGGAACAGGAGTCTAGACCTCAGCCCCGAATGAGACAACTCCTTATTGTTAATATGGGTGACTCCAGCTCTGTTTCATAATGAGCCCAAAATCTGAGAGAGAAAGGGAGAGAGAGAGAGACAGAGACAGAGGTTGAACCACATTACATTTATTTAGCAAAAAAACTCAAATGGACCCAGTGGAAGGGGCTACAGAACTGCTCTTCCCCCTTTTTCCTCAGGGTGCCAAGGAGGGTAAACTAATCTGGGACAGCAAAGACCATGAATTATTCACCACAATCCTTCCAGTTGGATCGAAGCACTGAACTAGATTATTACATCGTGGCCTCTTCCGAGAGACAACTAACACGAAGACACACTTTTTCATCTCTCTCGATCTGTACTTTGGTCATTTAAAAGGTAATATATTAAGGTGATTTGGACTAAAGCTGGTTAACAGCTAGAATTAGGAAGACAGTACATCGGGGCGTATGGATATGATGATAGCTGCAGCTGTATCGGTAACTAAGGCTTCTTACTACAAGGTTACCGTAACTGTTCACGCCATCTATTCCCTGGAGCAAACCATCACGTCAAAATGTTTACATTACTACTTCATATTATGTGATATGTTAATATCTTTTGATTAATCGACATTATTCAAATGCATATGAAAGTTTACCGAATTAGTAAAGTGCAAATCATGCAATTCAAAAATAATATTGGCTTCTATTCCAATTCTGCTGTGGAACAGTTTGGGCAATATTTTCCTCCAGGATATAGACAGAGCCCATGTTCAGCTACGGTGCTTTAAGCTTCGAAGCATGTTAATTGAAATACCTGATATTTTAAATGAAAAGTTATTTTACCTTTTAGTTGACAACTTCACTCCGACCATACAATGATGTAGGATACACACGAAGAACAGTCGACTATGATTTAAACCTTAACCATAGGTGATGTGGACACTTCTGCACCCTCCCTCCTTCTCCCCAAACTCCGCTTCCAAAGTCCAGAGTAGATGATTCCAGAATCATCGAACGTGCTATCCTAGGGTGATGAATTAATGCAAGAGTGAAGGAAGATTTTCTCAAATGTCAGCAAATAAATAAACAGACGCTATTACTGATTTACTTGTTGGCCATATTTTTGTATTCAGTGACTGATCAAACTAAACATTTGGATGACAATTAGATCATACCAGAGCCATGTAAAGAAAGTCTTCGTATGGCTCTGGATCATCCTGTCCACTAGAAGGAGCTTGGTAGTAACGGACATAGACATGTATAAAGAATGTCTATGGTAACAGAGCCTATGAGATAGTTTTGTGTGATCTTTAAAGAAAAGTACTTGGAAGCAAATGAGGCCATAACCAGCAAATACATTCAGAACATGTTTTAGCAGAGTTTTGACAAAAAGCAACAACAAAAATATATGCAGCGAACTCTAGTTTGTCACGTGATTCTGTTCAAAGTTTCCCGGAAACCCGTTGAATGCCAGTCTCACCTGCTGTTAGCATAACATTAGTTGGCTTTATTTTAAAAACTTTTTACTTTCCCTAAATCATCCTTTGGCCAATATCGTTGCAAAAATGACCGAAGAGGCAGGTGTTGCTGTACGTGCGAGAACGGTCCTGCAGCAGTGTATTCACGCAAGGCTGCAGGTGAAACCGGCGGATGAGGAATCCGGGGCAGAATGGGTGGAGGTAGGTAATATAGAAGAAAAGTAATTTAACCTGCTTCATTTTAGGTTTGAAGTTGGGTCCGTTTTTTCCCCTTAAGTCAAGGGGAGTATAGAGAATGTTAAGACCGCACACTGTTAAAGACTGTTGCCATGATAGCTTGAACTATTTCCTCTGTCTTTCATTTTCTGAATATGGTTTCTCTTGTAAGATTAACAGGGGGATGGTGATATACATCTGTTTTTTCAAGGGAGCCACTGAGGATATTATCCCCAAAATGGGTGGGTACACTGTAATGTTATTAGGTTGCAGTGCACATATACAGTGTATTAATCTTCTTTATGGTGTCCCTTTTCCCCTGAATGAACATCCAAGCATGTAATGTTTAAAAAAAGTATGCTCTCTCTGTCAGTGTCCACGCTGTTGAACCTGAGGCTGTGTGAGGCAGACTCTGGGAAGTACACGTCCGTGTTAGAACTGCATGGGAGCGTTCTGGTCGTGCCACAGGCCACCCTGGGGGGCAAGGCCAAGGGCAAGGCCATGCAGTACCACAACAACATCAGGAAAGAGGAGGGACTCAGGCTGTATGCAGACTTTGTCTGTCAGTGTGAGAGGGAGCTGGACTCAGCCAGAGGAGGCAGGGCAGAGGAAGGGACCGGGGTCGAGACCACAGTCAAGCACGGGACGTATGGGAACCGACAGGTGTTAAAGCTGGATACGAATGGACCGTACACTCACGTCATGGAGTTCTGAACCTCGTGGGAGATGGTACTGTTTCAGAGCTGGATCTGGAATACTGGTTCTAAAGAAAATTACTTGGCAGCATTGTGGGAATATGATGGGTTTAATATCCTGAATGTTGTTTGTTGATTAGTGAATGTTTTGTACATAAATCATTGTAAACCTGCGCTCGGTGGAATTGTTGAAATAAGTAAATATCAACTTGAGAACTGTACCAGTGAGTGTCAGTGATTGCCATCTGTGTCTTTTCACATATGTTAACCCCCCCCCCTTCTCTCCAACTTCTGTACGATTTCAGTGGATGTAACATGCTACAGAAGCATACTGAAAATCCTATTGAAACCTTTCATCAAGGACCCATCAAATAAAATACCTTTCAGCATTACAAGGGACAGTTCAAACTGTTATAGATACTCGCCAGTAGGTGGCGATAAAGAACTGAACTAAACAAGGAAGTAGACAGGAAGTGGAGAAGCAAGAGGAATCGGTTGTCCATATACGCCATAACTGTTGTCAACGTAGTGTAAAATCTATCCTTCAGAAAGTAGTCAGTAAAAGAAATGCATCATTTTGTTAATTTGGTATGAACTTACTGCAAAAGGTATTGTTCATCCTAGGCTAAGTATGCACGTTAAGACACAATATCTGCTTTTCTATGCGTCTTAAACTGTGATCATTTTGCGGCTGAACATCTGAAATGTTTTCCTACCCGACAGATTGTCTTACCGGGGCTTAAAGCGCACGCGCACATTAAACAGCGTCCTTTTTGACACATAATGTAAGTTTTGGACAGGTTCTGTTCATTCTGGCTACAGCCAGTCTAGCAGTAATGAGAACGCTTTCAGGTCACATTCGTACGAAAATAGCAGTGCAGATATAATATTCAAAGAAACACTCAGACTAAAATAAAAAATAAAATGATGGAAAGTTAAGGATACAGTGGAGCATGCGTCTGTTAAAATAACTATTTCTAAAGGATTGTTTGGTATAAACTTGAATCTTGTCATCATAATTTTATTGAAATGTATCTGAATATTCATGCTTTTTTTTCTTTTCTTCTTTTTTTGTACAGCCATGGAAAAAAAGTGGGAAGCACTGTGCACCCGTCTGTCAGGGGGGCCATATCCATCAGGGTACACTAAAGCCCAAAGGCAGACTTTTCGTAGATTTTCACTCAAATTCACCCTAAAGGGTAGACATTTTAACTTTTAATTTCAATTATGTTTATTTCTTTATTCAACTGTGGCCATATAGATTTTTCTTTTCTGTCTAATAATCTTCTGTGGTGGTACATATGTCCTCTACATAGACGGTGTGCTGTTTCGGAAATCACACGTTGGTCTCTGCAAGGTCCTAAGGAGCGAGAAGGAGATAGAACAGGTCCTGAGGCAGTACCATGACGACAACAACCATCCAGGCCAGAGTAAATTGCGCAGGTTCATCAACAGGAAGTACTACTGGTGTAGTATGTGTCCTGCCATCAAGAAATGGATCGAAAACTGTAAGATATGCAGGAACAGACCGGTCAAATCCACCGAGGAAACAAGTTTCCACTGCATCGCCTATGGCTGTGAGAGCAACAGCATTGACCTGAACGATGGCACCACGTATCACAGGTAACAGAGGACTTGTTGAAAACACACTGTATCACTTGATCCAGTGATCCTCCTTTCCTGTTCCTTTTAAGGTTGGGCTTTTTATCGTACTTTATGCATGGCTGGTCTTACAATATCAGGAGATAAACCATCAGTATGAACACAGTGTTTTCTTTTCGTCACCAGGTTCCCCAGAGATGACCCAGGAAGGATGGATCTGTGGGTGGCTTTGGCTCAGAGGGACAGGTGGTCCATCGGATCAAAGGACTACCTCTGCTCAAAACACTTCACAGATGACTGCTTTGAGAGTTTGGAGGAAGGGCACGTTCTTAAACCTGATGCAGTACCTACTATAGCAATGGCTTCACCTCCCAAAGAGGTACTGATCAAAATAAAACAGAGGTAATGATATATAAAATAGCCTTTCAAGGTGTCACCTACCACAGTTACCTTAACTTACCAACACTTTATAAAGGAGACACTTTTTCTGGCGTCGGAGGCGGAGACCGTTGAACCATGTCTGGAGTTCGAAAACCTGGAAGAGCTCATCTCTGCGAGCGACGACACTTTGAAGTATGAGGAACACCAGTATGCTCTGCCTCCTCCTGAGACCAACAGGCTGCCCTTCAGGAAGGGGAGAGCAGATGGGTCTGTTACGGGCATTAAAGAGCCACTCTTCGCCAGGTATGACGCAATGGAGAGCTACCTGAGTACCGGCAGATTCATCAAGCTTCCCAAAGCAGTAAAGGGCTCCATCCGAAGGCAGTCTAAAAGGTTTATTCTTAAAGGTAAACAGTGAGAGCCTTGGAATAGTATAAAAATAAAGTTCAAAACATTAGAGAAGTGACACTAATTAGACACGGACATCAGATATCTTTTTTGTACTCTGCTCAATGCTAATTTGACTCTTCTCCATCTCCATATAAGGTGGGGTGCTGATGAACAACCAGAGGCCGACACTAAGAAGGGTATTGCGTAGCCGCGAGGAGGTTGTCACTATTCTGAAAAAGTTTCATGACGACCTGGGTCACAGAGGAATGAGTTACAGCTACGCACCCATGAGCAAGCACTACTTCTGGGGCACCATGAACCGTGACTTGGCTGACTGGATTGCCAATTGTGAACAATGCTGTGTGGACAGAGAGTCTAGGAAACACATGTGCAGCGTGTACAAGTGTAAGAACTACAGCGGGCCTGTGGAGAGAGGACTGGGCATCACCTTTCACCAGTAAGTACACACTGTCTAGTCTCTCAGTCTGTTAGTCTGTCAGTAACTCAGTCAGTCTGTTGCCATTCTGTTTCCTCAGGTTCCCCATCCACAAACCTCACTTGTTGGACTGCTGGATCAAGGCTATGGGCCGAACCAGCTGGTTCCCTCGGCCCAGGTCTGTTGTCTGCTCTGGACACTTCACAGTAGAATGCTTTGCCCGGAGTGGAGAGACTGTATTCCTGAAACCAGATGCTGTCCCCACCTTGTTCTTGTATCAGCAACCTGTGGTAAGAAAACAGACATGATGGTATTGTATTAGATTTTTATGTAGACCTTACAAACATAGACTAAAGGACATTATTGTTTGATTAAAGAGTGTGTCTGTTAAGAAACCAAACCAAAGAATGAGCTTACCATTAACAAAAGGTAAAGATACAAAACTTAGTGAAGTCTGACACTTGACCTTGTCTCTAGCAACAGTATCCCAGCATCTCCAAAAAATGTCTCGCTATGGGACTCAACGAAGGCACTACAAGCGATCAGGCTTTCTTTGCCAAGTACGATGTTGTGGACAGATACCTAAGGGAAAATATCTACCCTCCCGGACTCAACTGTGTAGAGAAGAATACCATCAGACAATTCTGCAAGAAGTTTATCATCAAAGGTAAATGTTATCATCTTTACTTAGTGGACAACAGTGGGAAAAGTTGTATTATTGTAGCTGTCTATAACATGCAATACGACAACATAAGTATACATTCCAAAATATTTTTTGTGGTTTAGATTTACTATTTGCTAGATATATATGGAGCCTCCTTTTTAAGCCACATTTACCCATCTTAAGTATTTAATTTATACATTTGTCCAACTCTTGATTCGGGAATTACTGTCTTTCCAGACGGTCTGCTACATATCACGATCAAGAATCAGGTACTTAAGGTTCTGCGCAGCCAGGAGGAGGTAAATGAGGTTCTAGTGGAGTTCCATGATGAGCTCAACCACCTTAACTTGAAGAAATGCATGAGGCTGCTCACAGAACGGTACTTCTGGGGAACCATGGAGGTTGACGTGTCCCGCTGGATTGAGAATTGTAGTGAGTGTAGGGGGGCTCTGATGGAACTAGAACATCGTCAAGAACCTGCTACGGGAGTTCCACAACCGACCGAGTCCTGGAAGAACAATACTGATATGGCAACCATCAGGTCTTTATTATCTTATCATCCCTATAGATGTACTTATTCAGTGACCAGAATGCACATTGCTAGCCAGGTTCAACATGATTCCAACAAGAGTATTTCTACATGTCTTGTCTCGGTCACCATAGTGCAGTGACTGGAAGAATTGGTGAAGGTGATATTGCTGATTGGGTGGATGACTGTGCTGAGAGCGCTGCATCTACAAAGAAGACCCTTGTAAAACCAAAGCAGAGTCCGGAACATGCTTCCAGAGTTCTAGTACCAGTAAAACCTGAGGACATTATCATTGATGTGATACCTGTCAGGTAAGACAGTTCTCTTCATTCAACTGTACACTATATTCTGAAGATTGAAAGCAGAATGGAGTGTGCAAAAAGAAAGTACAGGGACATTTCCCCTGTGGCAAGTAGGGTGAAGTGCCTTGACCAAGGATATTGGAAGTTAGCATTGTGTCCCACATTCCTAGGTCCAGCGTTAGCTTATCAACACACATAAGGATGTTTATCTTATCTTTTGTACTTCTACCTCTCTTATCTCAGTCCTGAGAGTTCAGCATCTGTGAAGGCTGGTGAGGAGGCTGTGCACAATGATGCTGAAGGTGGAGCAGAGCAGCAGCCGGTGCCCACAAACGCAGTGATGCAGACAGCGCTGTTCTCCCAAAAACACAACAAGGTGGTTCTGGTCAGAGCCTTGGACCTGGAACCAATGCAGGTACACGTGTGCATCTGTAGTCCTTTTCTGATTACAGTCAGGACTCCAGGTCCAGGTTCAGCTGTCTACATCCACTTCCTTTCAGCCACAGCCTCTCAAGACCCAGACCCGTTACCAGACCAGGACCCAGACCAGGACCCAGGCCCAGGGGAGAAGTTCTGAACCGGAGGCTGATGGCAACTCCACACCCTGTTCAGAATCCACTCACTCACAGAACCTTAAAGCATGTACACCATCACCACCACAATCTTCAGCCCCGCCGCAGGCATCCCCACTTATATCTACCATAAGACACAAGACACTTAAGAGGTATGGATGATTCTAAAGGTATGAAAATATAAAACTTGAAGGGAGGCAAGAGGAAGGATCATTGAATGTCATCCACTGTCATGACAGTCTGTCACTGTCTGTCGTATGAATAACTTGTCTGTCCACGTCCAGGATGTCACCAGCCCAGTGTGTCCTGTCCAAACGCAAAACCCCACCCCTTCAAAATACAACCACCTGTAACAACGCTGATGGACTGCAGGCCAGGATAGTCCTCCAGCAGTGCAGTCAGGCTCTCCTGAAGATCAGGCCCCTTATAGATGGAGCTGAGGCTAAGTGGGTGCAGGTATGTGGTGGTTGATTATAGCGTTGTGGTTAGAGCATTTCACTGCTGATTACAAGGTTGTGGGATAAAAGCATCTGATACATACAAATCCATGTGCTCTCTCTTGTGCTGTGTCTGTAGAAGAGACTGGTGATGTACACGTATCAGTATTGATCCTATTGTGTGAGTTATATTTGTGTGTTGACAGATCCAGGAAGGTATAGTGGTCTATGTATGTTTCTTCAAAGGAGCCACCGAAGAGATCATTCCAAAAATAGGTACGTTTTATACTTTCTCTGATTTCCCTGAGTTTACAGTTTTTGCAAATATTTGTAAAATAAATAGGATTTGAGATGCCTTTAACAGTCATGGTCTGGTTTTGTCATATAACAAAGATGGATATGATGTATGACACTAGTGTCTGCCTGTGATTTCTCACACACTTACACACCCACACACAGTGGAAACGTTGCTGGAGACCAAGCTGTTCAAGAAGTCCAATGGCCGGATGGTCTCCATTCTTAAACTCCCTGGTAGCATCCTGCTCATTCCACAGGACACTCTGACTGGAAACAGCATCTGTATGAACAGGGTGATGTACCCGGATGTGGCTCAGCAGAGGAGGGGAGCACAGCTCTACAGCCAACTGGTCACAGAGTGTGAGAAAGCCATGAATAATAAATTGAGCACAGACTCTGGGGTGGAGGTCAAACATGGAACCTACGGCAACAAGCAAGAGATCCTCGTTAACTCACAAGAACCGTCCACCCTTCTTTTGGAATTCTGAAGCCCTGTGTACCTGTGTTCTTAATGAGGTATACTTTATTGTGTTTACAAGTTATGGGAAAATACGATTTGTCAGTATTTGAGTCCCATCACATGTACAGGTGGCCCGTTTGAGGGGGGGATATAATAAAAATCATCAGTTCAGTTTACAAAGTTATTGTTAAAATAGGTTATATTTATTACAATTGTTTTGACCAGACAAGAAGGGAGCAGATGCAGAGGATGTAACAGTTCCTCATGTGGCTGTCTTGAATGCGCGTTGCCACTGGTAACAAGCTGTTCTCTATCGTCTCGCTGTGGATGGTAAGATTAACCCACAACCGTTCAGTCTGAAATTTTGTGAATATGGCAAATGGGTTCAATAAAAAAACAATAACAAAAAAGGTTTCCTTCTGATTTCCTGTCATCAGTGTGAGTCTTTGTATAACACGTTTTAGTCCTTCGTGTAATTTATTCTCATTTATTATTCGCCCTAAACAGCTTCTGGGAGGTCAAACACTGAACCTGTAACTAGATGACATCCAAAATGACGTAACACAAAGGTATTGATTTCGTGGCGGATCAGTATGACTTTCTCATGTGAAAAATAAATATAGAACCGAGCCTGATCAGCTGCTCTTCTACTAAGCAATGTCAAATTGCTAGACAACTGAACTATAGCATACTGATGTATTTCTAAATGGCACGGCACCAATTAACATAGATAGGTGAGAGAGAAAGACCACTGGCGTTAGGCAGAATTTTCGGGAAACCATTGGGGGACTTGTTGAATGCAAACGAGAGTTCAAACGCCGCAACTTGATTCCTCGCGATACTTTGGCAACTCGATCGTCAACTGCGGGTCAAAGTCTGAAATCTCAACGTTTTGGGGTCTGGCACAGTGATAAAGGCACTAATGTTAAAAAAGTTAAGGGATTGCAACACAATGAACATTTCGGTATTATAAAAAGCTCTGATCAACAATGACAACGACAGGACAGCCACAAACGTTTTGTTTTCTATAAAAGTCACAATAAAATGAATAATTTCACCGGTTAATCATTATCATTGACGTAGCTTTTAGACTATCTTATCTAGACTGTCTCCTCATTTGCCATTTCACCTTCATGACAACCACAACCTGGAGGCAATGTCCATTCGTTGCCGTCTGTACCAGAATGGACCAACTTTCTACATGACAGAGATTTTTAAACATAAAATATGGCTGTTTGTCGGGCTTACATTTGGATTTTAGTTGTTTTTACTTTTCCAAAAACAAACTGGGGACTGTTATCTGACTATAAGATTTGTGGTGATTCTGAATGTGAACGTAAGTAGGAACCCAACAGCACAGGCCTATGGTCCTAGACATAATTCAGTTTCAAATCACCGGTTGATCAACGCAACCAGTTTTTCATGATTGTAAAGTGGCTGGTGAACTGTGTGTTTTTAAAGGCTTGATGAGCCGCGTGCGGGCAACAAGAAACCACAGAGGACCAGACTGCAGGTTCCTCAACTTTAAGAAAGGAGATGTCATCTTCGTTTACCAAAAACTCACAGGGAAGAGAGATGACCTGTGGGCCGGAAGTGTACGTTTGATTCATGCATCTTTGTAATGAAGAATTAGCTGGTTGGGAAATACTGTATATCCAGTTTGAGTAATATATTGAAGTATATTGATTCTGATTGATGTCTCACTCCTCACATACAATGTTGATGTTTTTCCTCCTTTCAGATTGATAAACAGTTTGGGTATTTTCCAAAGGATGCGGTTAGAGTTGATGAAATGTTCCCAGTCTTGGAGGTAGTAATAGCCACAAAGGTAAAACAGTCATTTTACTCAATACATTTAGCAAAATTAGATTTGTAAAAATCCAGATTTGGAGGGTTTACAGTATGTCTAACGCATTGTAACAAAGAGTTACACCGAACCACTAATACATCTTTTATTTTTGCCTGTTATAAACTCCTTATTCTGTAGTCTGTCGGAAATAAACCAAAATCGTTGCAAGACGTAGTGCAACCCAAACGACCTTCTTCTATCTTCTCTTATTGTAGATCTCTTCATCCCTTGTCCTCTTTTTACCTTTCAGCATCACGACTTCTTCTGCATAGATGAGTACGGCTCTTTGATAGAGTTCGACATCAGCAAGTCAAACGAAGAAGAAAAACGTATTATTTCAGCGACACCCACCAGCGATGAGGCTGCAGTGGACAGTATGACAGATGTAGATGGAGTAGGTGAAATGCCCCAAGAGTCCTTCAGGAAAAGGAAATTGTCCATAGATTTAGAGGAGAACCATCTGCAGGTGGAGCCCAAGGCCACAGTATTCGGCTGGCTGGGAGAGGGGCTGACCAGTACCCTAGGGTTGGGTGGAGCTGCCCCTGAACCAGATGGATCAGGAAGTAAGACTGAGATCAAAGTAGACAAACCCACGCAGTCCAACTCCTGGTTGGAAATGGGCATTGATGTTCTAGGGTTTGGACAGAGGAACAAGGATAAAGAGAAAGAGCTGTTGGAGGAAGACATGAAGAATCATGATGCATCTGGAACAGCAGAGTCGAGAGAGCAATCTAGTCTTCAACCTAGTCAGCCTCATAGCACTGAAGGAGAGGAGAAGGATAAGGCTTCTGGGAATGAAAGAGATGGTAAAGATCAGAAAGGCCTGCAGGTTCATCAGACCCTGGAAGAAACCGTAACCAACAGTCAGATCAGGCCAGATGAAGATAAAAACTGGTATGGAACCATCTATGACAACATTGCAAGCCTATATGGAAACACGCCTGAGGTCGATAACGAACCAGAGGCTGCTAATAGTGGCACAGATGATCATGAGTCTGCAGAACAAAAGACTGCAGAAAGAGAGGCCACAGAAAAAGAGGCTGAGGAAAAAGAGGTTGCAGAACAGGAAAATACAGGAAAAGAGGCTGCAGAGAGGGAGGCGGCAAAGAGGGAGGCTGCAAAGAGGGAGGCCGCAAAGAGGGAGGCTGCAAAGAGAGAGGCCACAGAAAGGGAGACCGCAGTGAGGAAGGCAGCAGAGAGGGAGGCCGCAGAGAGGGAGGCCGCAGAAAGGGAGGCTGCAGAGAGGGAGGCTGCAGAAAGGGAGGCTACAGAGAGGGAGGCTGCAGAAAGGGAGGCTACAGAGAGGGAGACCACAGAAAGGGAGGCCACAGAGAGAAAGGCTGCAGAGAGGGAGGCTGCAGAAAGAGAGGCCACAGAGAAGGAAGCTGCAGAAAGGGAAGTTGAAGAAAAAGAGGCTGCAGAAAGAGAGGCAGCAGAAAGAGAGGCTGCTGAAAAAGAGGTTGCAGTAAGAGCAGCTGCAAAAAGGGAGGCTGCAGAAAGAGAGGCAGCAGAAAGAGAGGCTGCTGAAAGGGAGGCAGCAAAGAGGGAGGCTGCAGAAAGAGAGGTAGCAGAAAGAGAGGCTGCTGAAAGGGAGGCAGCAAAGAGGGAGGCTGCAGAAAGAGAGGTTGCTGAAAGGGAGGCTGCAGAAAGAGAGGCAGCAGAAAGAGAGGCTGCAGAAAGGGAGGCAGCAGAAAGAGAGGCTGAAGAAAGAGAGGCTGCTGAAAGGGAGGCAGCAGAAAGAGAGGCCGCAGAAAAAGAGGTTGCAGAAAGAGAGGCTGCAGAAAGGGAGGTAGCAAAAAGGGAGGCAGCAGAAAGAGAGGCTGCAGAAAGGGAGGCAGCAGAAAGAGAGGCTAAAGAAAGAGAGGCTGCTGAAAGGGAGGCAGCAGAAAGAGAGGCCGCAGAAAAAGAGGTTGCAGAAAGAGAAGCTGCAGAAAGGGAGGTAGCAAAAAGGGAGGCAGCAGAAAGAGAGGCTGCAGTAAGGGAGGCTGCAGAAAGAGAGGCTGCTGAAAGGGAGGCAGCAGAAAGAGAGGCCGCAGAAAAAGAGGTTGCAGAAAGAGAGGCTGCAGAAAGGGAGGTAGCAAAAAGGGAGGCAGCAGAAAGAGAGGCCGCAGAAAGGGAGGCTGCAGAGAGGGAGGCCGCAGAAAGGGAGGCTGCTGAAAGGGAGGCAGCAGAAAGGGAGGCTGCAGAGAGGGAGGCCGCAGAAAGGGAGGCTGCTGAAAGGGAGGCTGCAGAAAGGGAGGTAGCAAAAAGAGTGGCTGCAGAAAGAGAGGCTGCAAAACGGGAGGCTGCAGAGAAGGAGGCTGCAGAAAGAGAGGCCGCAAAAAGAAAGGCTGCAGAGAAGGAGGCTGCAGAAAAGGAGGCTGCAAAAAGAGAGGCAGCAGAAAAGGAGGCTGCAGAAAGAGAGGCTGCAAAACGAGAGGCCGCAGAAAGGGAGGTGGCAAATAGAGTGGCTGTAGAAAGAGAGGCTGCAAAACGGGAGGCTGCAGAGAGGGAGGCTGCAGAAAGAGAGGCCGCAAAAAGAAAGGCTGCAGAGAAGGAGGCTGCAGAAAGGGAGGCTGCAGAAAAGGAGGCTGCAGAAAAGGAGGCTAGAAAAAGGGAGGCTGCAGAAAAGGAGGCTGCAGAAAGAGAGGCTGCAAAACAGGAGGCTGCAGAGAGGGAGGCTGCAGAAAGAGAGGCTGCAGAGAGGGAGGCTTCAGAAAGAGAGGCCGCGGAAATAGAGGCTGCAGAAAGGGAGGCTGCAGAAAGAGAGGCTACAGAAAGAAATGCCGCAAAAATAAAGGCTGCAGAGAAGGAGGCTGCAGAAAGAGAGGCCGCCAAACGAGTAGCTGCAAAAAGAGTGGCTGCAGAAAGAGAGGCCGTAAAAAGAGAGGCTGCAGAAAGAGAGGCTACAAAATGGGAGGCTGTAGAAAGAGAGAACGCAGAGAAAGAAGCTGCAAAAAGAGAGGCTGCAAAGAAAGAGGCTGCAGAAAGAGAGGCCACAGAACAAAAGGGAGCAAAGGAAGAGACAACTGAAACAGTGGCTTCAGGTGGGGACAGCGAAGGAAGTCTGGGTTTCTATGAATCAGCCTTCAGTTCCACCACACAAGAATCAAGACCACAGATCAAGGATGAAGTGGAGGAGGAGGAGCCGCCATGTGTGCTGCTTGAAGCCCACACTCAAGTAAACCACACTCATCACCTTCTTCTGCAACCTCATTCTGAGGACCACTCTGTTACAACTCCAGCTCTGCTGAGGCAATACAACATCCTCAGAGAGTATGTGACTGCAGAGGAGATCAGCACACTGTTAAACATACTTGGGAAAGCCAAGCTGGAGTGGCTTGACTACAGACTGAGTACCTCAGAGGATCCAGATGAAGACGTAAATTACGACCTGTCAATCATGTCGGACCTGGATTTGCTCCTGCAGCAGCACTTGGAGACTCTGACCATGCCTCGAGCCAATGAAGACACAGATGAGTTGAGGAAACATTCGGCTCTTCAAAAACTAGACACGCTGGTGTCAACCCTAAAACACAGATTAGACTCATCAGACAGTGATAAAGATCATCCAGGTACGGTGGTTTTGGAGGTTGCTTTTCCTGACATGGGCTTTGATTAGATTATGATTTGATTTGTTGTTCAGTGCGAAACATAATAAATACACATTAATTTACTTAGTAAATTAGTAAAGGTAATGAGTGTTAAGAGTACTTTAAGATGCCAGGTCTAAGTGACCTGATCGAAGACAATATTACACTGCAAATATTTCATTCTTTAATACTTTATTTTTTATTTCAGGAAGAACCGCTGTTCAGGGTTATGTGCTGGTTCTTCTGAAACAGCTCATTGTTCAGGTAGGTAGGAAAATAACTACATCATGCAAGCTTAGTCAACAGAGCACAGTTACACTACGCTGCCACTTCAGTCCTCTATGGCAAACAATATGTTTGCTCTTTGCAGTATGACTGGTGAGTCAAGTTGCTGTCATTTACAGGTCTTTAGTCATTTCATTGTTTGTCATTTGTTCTAGAAGGTGAAATACACCTCACTGTTTGAGTTGGTCTTCTGCAACAAGAAAATGCCCTGAGCCCTATAGATATAGTCCTTGTAGAGTAGAACACTTTTTTGGAATGAAACACACCCCATGTCTCTGACATTTCAGCTATGCTTTCAGTTGTCATTTTAAGCGTCACTTACGTTCCTTTGGGCTGGTCTGTGACTGGGAAGTATGCAAGTTTTCTGTGCTTTGGGATTGATAAGGCCTGTGATGTGATAGGACGACCTGTTGGTTCTTAAAATGAATTTCAGTGAAGTCGACCAGGTGAGTGTTAGGCAGATAAGAGGACATAATTCATGAGAAGAGAAGTTACGAGCGTTGTTGGCTATAAGGTGAATGTCAATAGAAAGACTGAAAGGAGACACCTTTGGTCTGTTTGTTCAAGATATTGCTGATA
This sequence comes from Neosalanx taihuensis, assembly GCA_030340665.1. Taxonomy (NCBI): domain Eukaryota; kingdom Metazoa; phylum Chordata; class Actinopteri; order Osmeriformes; family Salangidae; genus Neosalanx; species Neosalanx taihuensis. The sequence goes on along the minus strand of CM059296.1, from coordinate 12,811,872 downwards.
ATACTTAAGAAGCGTAGAAATTATAAATTAATTGTCTTACTTTAAAATTTTCATGTTTACGTTTATCTACAATATTCATTTATTTGTAATTTATCAACGCGTAGGCTCGTGGGTGTCCCTTTAAATGTAGTCAAAGTTGCCAGTGTGGCATTCTACAATTGGTGACGTTGGAAACGAACCTTCTCACTAGTTATAAATCAATAGGTGTGTTATTGTTTGTAACAACAATTATTTGGATTTTATATAACAACAAACGCTTCTTTTTATATATATATTTGTTTCTTTTAGCTTCAAAATTTGATTTAAAACATGCCACTTAACGTTTTAGTTAAAAACAATAACTTACAGAATATAGTAAAAGTCGGAGCTCCCCTTTTTGTGTTCAACGTGGTACGACCCTAAACGTCGTCTCTGTTGTGAGGATGCCGCTGGGTAAAGCTTCCAAGTGACAGCTGGACACCTTTCAATGATAACCTAAATAAAGATAAGAAAAATGGAATTAGGCGATTTAGAAATGACAGAACAACCTCCAATTATATTGACTGCCGATGCGGCCAATTTCCAAACGGCGGCAAGGAACTACTACACACTGGCTGTAGAAAGAGTAAAAGATGTAGGTCGAATTGAGTTTGGAAATCATTCATAACATGATAGCTAGCTAGACTGGCTAGGCTAACTTTGATCAGTGTTGCCATTTGTTTAGGACAAACCGGAGGTTGTGAAAGCTGCTTTTACTTAACACTAACTTGTTGTGCAGACACATTAAAGCCTGATTTGCAGTTACCTAACTCTAGTTTGTTAGCTAGCTTAGCTAGAAGATAGCTATATTATGGGCTAAGGTTTTACTCCTTACTAGCTAGCTAGCCAGAAAGTTCCTCATTCTAAGGAATTGTGCAATGATTAGTAAATGAATCAACGTCAAGAGACGCGTTTCTAGCTTTGAATTGCGTGTGTGCAGTGTCTCATTTTATGTGTTTCAACTCCCAAACCCATATGGCATCAATGCTCCAACCCCATGGAAGGTAAGCAAGCTGGTTCCTATCAATGATTGACACACCACAATGATGTGGTTTTTGTTGGGTTGACTGGTATTTTCAGGTGGTATCGTCCCTCCCTGATGACATCAGACCAGGTCCTGATCTCTATGGGGTCCAGTGGGAGGCTGTCATTGTCACTGTACTGATGGGGCTGTTCACCTTTTTAATCTTCACATGTCGAACCTACCAGTCTGTGAGTAGATTAAATGATACATCGTTTTGATTCTTGGTCTGTTGGAAATAGTTTGTTTGCCACTTGCCTAACAGTAGACAATCAGTTCTGCCATCTAACGTCTCTTTCTGATGTCTCCACAGTTCAGCAGCAGGCTGGCTGTCCGTAAGTACCACCACATCCCATCAACCCACCACACCTCTGACCGGAACCCTATTGTCAGACATCGCTACACTACCATCAATTTGAAAATGCACGTTCCAAGTCCTGCCACCTTCTCCCCAACAGGCAGACAGAAGAAGTTGGGACAGCAGGCGGCTCAGCTGCTGGAGGAAAAATGCAAATCTCTTCAGGCACTAACTGACTGTCAACTTGAGGTGAGTCCTTTCACCAAAATGTTTCAGTGAAACTTCCGAGTCACACATTTACAGAGCAGTTGTCTTGTGTGAAAGCACACAGCCTCGTACCTCCAGAGTGTGACTTACATGGACAGGGTGGTGAGTGACTGTTTTTCGACTGATTGATGTGTTTGTGTTTGTTTGTGTCCTTATCAGTATGATAAGTTGGAAAAGTCCTTGCGAGACAGTGGCATGTTAGAAGCTAATGAAAAAAGGGAGAAGCTGGAGGTAAGAAAACATAACAATGCTGTATCTGCACATCTGATCTGTCTCTTGCATGCGTGTGTGTGCCTGTGTGTGCCTGTGTGTGCCTGTGTGTGCGTGTGTGTGCGTGTGTGTGCGTGTGTGTGCGTGTGTGTGCGTGTGTGTGTGTGTGTGTGTGTGTGTATGTGTGTGTGTATAGTTGAGCTTACTCTCCCATCCCAATAAGTAATCCCCTCCTTGTCTCCCAGGCTGAGACCAGGAGGCTGGAGCAGTCGAACTCTCACCTGGAGGCCGAGCTGAAGCGGAGGAAGGAGGAGATGGAGACTCAGAGAGCCATGAGGATAGAGCAGGAGCTGAAGGTATCACGTCTCTGTTCTCTGTGGGAGGAATCTGGCTGAACCTGCAAGGAGCTTTCGAATGAATCGTATGTCGACTCATTTTGGATTTTCTTCAGCTTGCAGAAATGGAGGAAACCACAAAAAACCTAGAAGAGGAGATCAAAGAGTGTGAGGCTCAGGAGGAACAGGTAGGTACACATACACACACCTGTGTACACACACATAAGCCAACACCTGCGTAAACACACACACACAACTCAACATCATGTATGGATCATATGTGCTGTGGTGTTCTGTCAGGCCCAGATGAGCCTTAGGATCTACGAGATGAACAGTGACCGTCTGGATCGTAACCTGGAGACAGCCCGGGAGGAGAACGCCCTGATGCAGGAGAGCAACACCCAGGTAGGACCTCCCCTCCCTAACCCCAGCAAGACCCCCGCCGATGGGACGAGCAAACCAGAATCCTCAAGTATGGATGAAATTCCATCCCAGCATCCTTGAACCTCTCAGCTGAGGCTTCACTATTGTTGTTTCAGCTGTTGCAGCAGATGCAGGGATGGGGGGAGCGAATCAGCGAGCTGGAGGAGGAGAAGACGAGGAACGAGAGCTGCTACACAGCAATGCTGCAGGACTTGGCACACAAAGAAGAGTGTTTCAAGGTGTGTCACAGTAAACAGTTTATTTCAATATGTTGAGTTTCACAGTGTCACTATCACTCTCTTTGTGCTTTCGCCATTGGCGTAGAAACCGGGTTGGGGGGAGGGAGGAGGGGGGGGGGATATATTGGAAAATGCTGTATGTGTTTTCAAAAGAGGCTATACCGCAGGGTAAAAACGAATCAAACTGGAACTTTTATTTTGAAAGCGTGAAAGAGAAGCTATCGGGTTTTGCCAGCAAATCTGTCACCCCTAATGTCAAAGTCGATCCCACGCCCATGGCTCTCGCTGTCACTCCAAGGGTTCGTTTGCTCTCCTGCTGTCTGTTAAGAGCTTTTCTCTTTGCGTCTGTCCAGACTCTGACAGATCGACTGCTGCAGATGAAGGTCTGGGACTGGGATCTGGAGGACGAGGGCAGCGATCAGGACCAGAATGGAGGCAGGAGGGGTGAGGTTTTTAAAGGAGACACATCCGCTCAAAGTGTGTAGGTTTGCTGACCTCTGTGGGATGTGCTACGTGTCAGTTTTGACTGTTCTGCTCTATTTTGATCGACTGACAGATAACAACCACCATCAGAAGGTAGAGAAGCTCATCTACGCTGCCAAGGTACGTCTTCATCACACTGCTGGAAGTTGGATGTTTGACTCAGTCAGTTTGCTATATGGAACTGATGATGGTGTGTTTGTGTGCAGCTGAATGCAGAGCTCAAGTCGGTGGATGAGGACAAAGATCGAGTTTTTGCCAGGTTTGCTGATGAGATCAAGGCCAAGGAGGAGCTCACAGGTGGGCATCATTGTGTGTGTGTGTGGTGTGTGTTGCCTGGTGTTCTCTCTATTCTACTCTCAACAGCTATTCAGCTATTTACTACGTTCTAGTAATGTTTCAACTGCTGAAAGTTGTGTGTGTGTGTGTGTGTGTCCATCCAGAGGGCATCAGGCAGATGGAGGTGGAGCAGGAGTCTCTCCAGGCAGAGAAGGAGAGCCACACAGAGCAGATCCAGAGGATGCAGCAGAAACTTCACATCATGACTGAGATGTACCAGGAGAACGAGCTGAAGCTGCACAGGTGGGAGGGGAGGGAGAGGAGGAGACCGGGAGAAGGAGGGAGAGGGAGGGGATGGTACAGATCATAACAGCGTGATGGTGATGTGTGTGTGTGTGTGTCTTACCAGGATGCTGACGGTGGAGGAGAGAGAACGTCTGCAGAAGGAGGAGAAGCTGACCAAGGCTGACAGAAACATCACCCAGGCTGTGGAGGAGCTCACTACCTACAGGTGACACACACACACACAGCCTTACACAAACACACAGAGACAAACACACACCCATACAGAGACATAAACATACAAACCCACACATACAAACACACATTTTCACACAGGCAGTATTGGTGATGATGCTGTTGTTACCCCCAGACAACGATATCAGGACCTGGAGGATGACCTGGAGAAGACCAAGCAAGCCTACCAGGGGCAGGTGAGGAAGGGGGGAGAGGGGGGGGGGGGGGGGGCTAAATGTAGCTAAAAGTTTGAGGATGAACCTCCTTTCTCCTGCCTTGCAGATCACCGCCCATGAAAAGAAGGCCCACAATAACTGGGTGAGCGGCCACATGACAGTCATGTGTCCATATGTTCTGTCACAATCCCTCAAATGTCTATTTAACCCTGTGTGTGTGTGTGTGTGTGTGTGTGTGTGTGTGTGTGTGTGTGTGTGTGTGTGTGTGTGTGTGTGTGTGTGTGTGTGTGTCTGTGTCTGTGTCTGTGTCTGTGTCTGTGTCTGTGTCTGTGTCTGTGTGTGTGTGTGTGTGTGTGTGTGTGTGTGTGTGTGTGTGTGTGTGTGTGTGTGTGTGTGTGTGTGTGTCTGTGTCTGTGTCTGTGTCTGTGTCTGTGTCTGTGTCTGTGTCTGTGTCTGTGTGTGTGTGTCTGTGTGTGTCTGTGTGTGTCTGTGTGTGTCTGTGTGTGTCTGTGTGTGTCTGTGTGTGTGTGTGTGTGTGTGTTGCAGCTAGCAGCACGGGCTGCAGACCGTGACTTGGCTGACACCAGGAGAGAGAACGCCCTCCTCAGACAGAAGTATGAACCCTGACCCCTCCTCAGTCCCAAATCCAGCTCTGGCTCAGTCATGGGGTTTGGGTCCTGTGTGGTTTATATCTTGTTTGATCTCTGCAGATTAACAGACATGCAGTTCAAATTAGAGGTGGTAGAGAAGGACCCGTACGCCTTAGACAACCTGCCCAGACCGATGCCCTACAGAGGTGAGAACACACACACACACACACTCTCTCTGTGACCCTCAGTCTGATCTTGACCCCTCATCCCATTCTCCCTGTTGTCCAGGTGAAAGGTCGCCGTATGGCCCCTCCCCCCTCAGCCGCCCCGCCTCCGAAACACGAGCCTTCCTCTCTCCTCCCACCCTGATGGACGGCCCCCCACCCCGCCTCTCTCCCCAGTTCCCCCCCTACGGACCTGGGGGAAGAGGTGACCTGGAGCCCCCCACTCCCACTAACACACCTTTCACTTGCTGATAACCGAGCCAACCCTCCATCTCTGTAGAAGATCCCACCTCACCCTTCTTCCATCTCGTACCAGCCCCTCTACGTCCATAAACACTACACACAACACACACACGCAACAACTACACACACCACCCACACACACATAGGTGGCTGGAGCATGGCGGTTGCATGTGTGGGAGCTTTTCAGATGGTGTATCATGTTGTTGGCCTATGCTTACTGCACTATGGCTTGCATATCAGGAGGATATATTTATCTCTGATGCATCTGAGCCATGTTGAACCCCCCCACCCCCCCACCCCACCCCTAACATTGTATGGACTCATTAGGATAACATGATCCACTTGTTTACATCCCCATAGATTCTCCTCATGCTTGCTGGCCTGGATGTCTAGCAGTAGCAGTGCATCCCTGCTGTAGCTGTACAGGAGCCAGCTGTTTTCTGTGTCTTTGATCGTTTAGCTCTGCTTATCAATGCTGCACCATGAACCCATTGACATTATCATCTCTCTCTCTTTTCTTGCTCTGTTTCTCTGTATATACGTCCCTCTTTCTCTCTTCCTACCTATGTCTCTCTCTTTCCTCATGCTCACACCCACTGTTACTCCCACTCTCTCTGAGCAGCTCTGCGTGGCATGGTGGAGACCCCTGGTGGTGTGGTGGACTCAGAGCGCAGTGGTGGTCCTCACTCTGACAGTGGCTCTCTGTCTCCCACCTGGGAGAGGGAGCGCAGGGGCCCCCCTGGGCCCCCAGGTCCTGGGCCTCCCATCCCCCCAGCAGGTACAGGGATGAGGCTCTGGACCTTCCAAACTGGCCAGTGTCTTTAACTGGTTTATTTCATTACCAGAACCCTATCGTACAGGCTTAAGACTCCTCCTGCTGCCCTTATGGGGAATCCAATTGGATGTCAGGTTTGACATAGCCATAATCTATTCTTGGCTATGAAATGTTTGGCCATGTCCATGAAACGTATTCTGTTTCAAGGGGGGCGTCATTGGCATGTGGCTTCAGTGTCATCCACAGTTCATTACCATTGTATTCATTATATCCTCATTTCTGGGCATCTTGAGTATGTCCTTGTGGTGCCTGATGTGTCTGACATTGTTGCTTGTTGATGTGACCTTGTACGGCTCGTACGGCTTATGTCCATCTTGATCCAATGCAAGATCGCTATCGTTGAGATGTTTCTGCTAGTTGCATATTTGTAACAGTGCCATAGCTTTTACTGCATTAGATCCAAAGGATGAGACTGAATGTACTGGACCCAGAGTGAGTGTGATCAGGCTAAACTGGGCTGTCTCTCCATGCTGTAAGGTTACATGTATCCAGAGCCAGGCCCCCCCTTCAGGAGACCTCCTCCAGGGCCCCTGGGGCCCCTGCCTCCTCCCCCCGGGTCGCTCCCCCAGCCTGGACACCCATCTCTGGGCCCCCTTCCACCCAGGGGACAAGGGCCAGGCGACCACCCAAGCTTTGGCCCACCTGATATGGCCGGTGAGAACCTTGTCTTAACCTTCATCTCTCCTCTCCAGCACCAGTACAGTACAGAGGTTTAGAAGACACCTGCTATTACTGATGCTCTCCCTTTCTCTGAGGGAAGAGAGCAGAGCAGCAGCAAAGTGCTGCAGTGGTGAGTAGGTGAAAGTGTTCCCTCTGTCAACCCCTGCTCACAGTCCAGCTAAAAGCATTAGAGCCATGAGTAGCTCTCCTCACCACAAGCTGGTACAAACAGGATGTAGCAATGATCATAACAAACAGCAGGACTTGATTCTGACCTGGGGAGAGGATTTGGGGTTCCTGTTTAAGGTTCAGACTTTTTTTTTTTAATTCACTGATTTTCTGCAGACCCCTCCTACCCGGGGAACCGGTTAGGGCCTGGAGAACCCGACATCAGAGAGGTAAGAACCCTAACAGTGAGTGAGTGAGTGTGTATTAGTGCTAATGACAGATGTATATCTAGCATTTATCTTCTCATTCCTTCCAGGCTGCTCCTTCAGAGAGGAGGAGTCCCCCTGATGCTGACATGAGGATGGGGCCTCCTCCACTGGGCCCCCCTCTGGGCCACCCTGGAATGGGACCTCCAGGACCCCATCTAGGGCCCCGGGGCCCTCCTTTTATGGGACCTCTCCCCCCTCCTGGAGGTCCCCTTCCCCCTATGGACCCTCGTGACCCCCACTTCCTTCGCAGGGGACCCTATGGACCCCCAGATTTCTACCCCCCACGGGGGCCTGGTGGCCACCCCATGGGCAATAAGTATCTTCTATTCCATTTGGTTTCCACTGCATCTGCAGGTTAAAATCATGATAGATACCATACTTCAGCCCTGGTGCTCAGTGCCAATGGGTTGAACATCACAGACACACACTTTCCCAAAGCCTTTACTGTTCCTTTGTGCAAACAGTTTCTAATCTCCTCCTCTCTTTGCTTCCTACAGTGCGTGGGCCTCCTCCCTCAGGCATGTTTCCACGGTACCCACCTCCCCCACACATGGGCTACCCCCCTATGAGACCCCCTCTTGACGGCCTCCCCCCTGGACCTCCCCTCAGGCCTTCCCCCCCGACCACCCAGCAGCCCCCAGACCAGGCCCCTTCCCCCCATGATGTCATCTGAGCCTTATCTGAGTTTTAGCGTGTCTCCAAATGTCACTCTCCTCTGCTGGTTCAACTGCTCCCCTCCCCCACCACACACACACACACAGTCTCCTCAATTTCCTGTGTTGTACGTCCTGTTGTGCTGAGCAAGGGTAAGCTCACAGGATGGTTTCCTGCAGGCGGTCATGTGACCTGTGCCCCTTATTGAGGCAGAGAATAGTTTCTTCTCAAAAACATTGGATACACACAGAAGAAACACAGTGACTTAACTGGATGTTTGTTGTGTTGGCGAGGTTATGTTTCCAATCGGAAAGAGCATGACTCCATCGCAAAAGTCATCTGAATCCATCTTTTTTGGAAGAATAACATTGACTAAATTTGAAAGGTTTTCATTTTCTTAGGATTTACCAAATTATTTTTAATTTAACTTTTTAAAGAATTGCGTCCCTCGTGGACTTGACCTGTGAATATGTAGAAATGGTGTTGATATGGATTAAGAGTTGTACTGTAAATATACTTGAGTCAGTCCAGAGGTCGTCCTAATCAGAGCGACGCTGCAGTTGGCCGGCTGTCCCCCCCCCCCCCCCCCCCCCCCCCCCCGGCCGTCCAGACTCCTGGTGCAACACTCAGGGACTGCAGCACGCCACCAGAGATTTCATATGATGAAGAATGTCATTAGCTGTAAAGTGTATAATAAAAAGAATCCTTTCTCAAAGTGTTTTGTTGAGTGAAACTAAGCTGAAGAGCAGACAGACGTCATGAAACCTGTTCCACAGACAGGAATTGATCTTGGAAAGTGCAGGTACGGCTGAGAAGAGCTGGCCTGCTCCTTGGAACTCACCGTAGGGGGGGGGGATCACAGGGGTCAGGCCACAGACAACACTCGTGCTCAGGTCTTGGTGTAGTAGGTGGAGTAGGATCACTTGATGTCTTCATTTAGCAAATGCTTTTTTTGATTATTTCATGTGAACTTGTCTTATGTTGAAGTGTGGGGGATATGGGTTCTAATTATAGGTGTCTAATGCTGTGGTCTACAGACAGCGAACAGGGAAATACTACATCCGGATTAGCAAACAGTAAAGTTGGAAAAACTTGATTAATTCATACATGAATTCCTCACAAAAATCCACTAGACTTTGAGATTGTTTTTAATGCTTTTATTCACTGATTAAAAGAAGCATTCATTCAACATTGATTCAAATCAACATTCCGCTGGTTTACCTTATAATATATATTTGCCAGTTGGGGTTTCTTTTTCCGTAAAGGTTTTTTTTTTCCTTCGAAATCTTGGAACCTTGAATCACCTTTCTAACCAATAAAATCCCACCTTTCTCAGGCGTACGCTCACCCCTGCACCAAAGGCTCTGCTGCCTTTGCAGATGTACATATAAAATCCAATGCTATGTGCTCACACTAGAGACAATTGTCGACAGAACACTCTTGTCTAGAATATTAAACATTAAGATGGTAAAACCATTTTTGCAAAACAACCAACACTTACAAACATTTGTTTCATATTTCATGGTGTTCATAAATAGTATCCCGAACATTGTGTTGCATAAGAGTATATATCTGTTATCTATACAAATATGCACTGTGAGTTTTTCTTAAATCGCATTTATGTCTTTCATGTAGTTCTAAAGGAGGCAGCCAGGTGTTTGGGCTGTGGATGCCATAGGTGGCCACTTGAATGACTCGCATTATTGCAAACTGTCCTGATTTTAAACAAATGCACAACATTCGTACCACTTAAAACGGGGGCCTGCCGACCAGTCTCACGGAGACGATGTCTGTACCCACGGTCGCCGTTGACAACGAGGTGGCTTCCGAAGAATCAAGATCTTAAAACAATATCTGTCACAATCAGGTAATAATAATAATAATAATAATAAGGCCAAGTATCACTGTAAGTTCTGTTATTTCTCATTTGTCAGTGACAGGAAAAAAATTAATGAACGTAAGGAGCCAACACTAAGTTCTAAGATGCTTTCCACTTGCATAGTTTGTGACTGCCATGATGCAAGTCAGCCAGAGAGATGGTCGGCCAGTGTTTGGGTTTGACCTTTGAACCCCACCTTCCAGAAGACGATACCTGGAAGTCACGCGTTACAAAGCAGGTATCATTAGTAAGCCAGCTAACTAGAACTTGCACTTGAAATGTATGGCGTCACTGATGACATATCCTCTAAAAACCCCAAGTTCAGCTTGTCTTTTGAACCAGAAAATATAATGATATATAATTCTCTATATATACTTACAAATACACATGTGAAAGTTAATTCAGGTTAGCTGGCCAACATCATTCTCCTGCAGTGTAAAACACACATATCCCTCTACATTATAATACAGTGTTTAAGGGCTTCATGTTTACCATCAAGAGGAAGAATGAAGTCCAGCCCAGAAGAGGATCCTGGCACAGTGCTCCACCTCTCTGGCTGCAGCCCGCCAGACCAACGTCCAATCTCAGCCAGATCTGAGTCAAAGTACCCGATGTGCATTTGATTTAACTCACATGTTGCACTTTAGCACTGCCCATTGGGTTTCACTGTAATGGGGCAAGTAAATCCTGTGGTGCCTAGTATTTACTGATAGGATTTCAACAAGGCTTGTTCTCAAACCATTTCTTTTCAGGAAACAAGATGGCCACCTCTCTGAGATGAAGGACCCCGTATCTGACTGAGGCTAACTGCTAGCAGCTTCCTACAATTCACTAAAAGAGATATTTCGATTGCAAATGCATATAAAGTGACCAGAAAATAAATTGTCAAAAGAAGAAGAAAAAATAAAGAATAGAAAGGAAAAAAATGGGACATCCAACGTCCACCGGGTCATCTTAAGAACATGCTAACAGCTCTGTGCTGTGGTCACAGTAACAACCAAGGCAACACAGACCCCTCTGAATGATTTCACTTTTCAATGTCATTACACAGTCCTCACAACACAGCAGCTGTCTACTCATAATCTATCTGATCCCCATGTCTCTCCAAAAAAAAGAAAGAGAAAAAAAAGAGAATAAAAAAATACGGTATATTCATGCAGACATTTGGCCATTTCTCTGTTTGTGATGGACTCGTCCGGTGGAATGTTCCTACAGGTCTCATAGCAGCGCGCAGGTCTGATAGAACCAACCTCAAGTTTCTACACGTTTAAGTTACATTCACTCTTTCACAGTGAAACAGGTGCATTGTTGAACAGAGAGAGAAAGAGAATCTGTTGTTTTCTGATCTTGCCACAGCACAGCTGTGGAACAAAAACAGTCCCACGTCAACCCCTCTGCAACACAACTGTGTGTACAATATGTGTATATATATAGTAGGAGTGTGGACGAGTGGAGACAGCACTAAGTACTGCAGTAGTACACATCCCGGATGGTCAGCCTTTGGCCCTAACCCCCCCCTCCCCCCATCCCTTACCCCCATCTGGTGTGTGGAGGGCACTTCTGACGGCTCGCTAGAATCACCATGATCTTTGGCAGCTGGTGCGGACAGACTCCAAGACACCGAGGTCAACATCCAGTGACTGATAGTAAAAAATAAAATAAAAAAGGACGCTTTCTTTCGGACTCCTCCCTTGTGTCTGTATGTGGTTGAGGCCTGAGCGATTGTGACTCCCTCCCCTCCCTCCTCTACTGTCGGAACCCTGAGAACGGCTGTTTCCTGTTCACTGCAGAGACAGTGGTACGACTTCATGCACACCCCTCACTCTGACGGATGCACATCTGAAACTTAATAAACTTGCGAACACGCACACCTACCCAGCACAGAATGGAAAACACTGATGCGTAACTGAGCTCTGCTTCTATGAGGGAAGATCTGCTGCTGCTGTTCTGACCTAGACAATCAGGCGAACTGGAAGCGCACACGCAAACACACTCTCACACGACGAGAACATAGCGAGATGAAATGTTAGCTCCTGTGGGTTTTAGGCACGGCATGTAAAGCATCAGGATGCTTGGACTTTGTAACAAGGGGCTGGTCAGCATGGCCGCTCTCTTCTGTCCTCAGACAGCTCTGATGGGCTGAATCTGCTTCTGTAACATACTGTATTCCACAACAATATCATCAACAACAACGACGGCGACGACGACGACAACGACAAAAGTCAACTCTTAAAGACGGAGCTAAATCATCTAGATCCTTTTTGGTGCGCTACTAAGAAAACAAGGACAGGGATCTCACATGAAGACTTTAGAAGCTGCTCTCCGTTAACATGCATATCTATCACAGCTTCTCCCTATTCTTAACTCCACCTTTCAGGCAGGAAGGCCAGCCCCAGTGGCTGACCGCAGGAGGAGGAGCAGGCATGCAGGCAGACAGATATCAAACAAACAAAAAACAGCATGTTGTGCTGGAGAGATTATCCCCCATATCATTTCTACTGGATCTCCCCCGCCCAGCCCCAGTTAACCAGCTAGCCAGACGGCTTCAGAAGAACGCCTTCATTGGAAACAAGTACCGAAAGTGCAATAATCCTGAGATATGGACAGAGCCAGCAGAAATAATCTAAACGCATCCCTCTACAATCTGATGAAACTCAGTGGCCAGGACTCGTAACACGTTTCCCCAACTGTCCATCAGGACATAATAATGTGCAAGAAGCAGCCTTCTGCTATTTGTCCAACTCGTCAACATCTTAATCTTTCAAAACAAATATACGACTAAGTTTGTTAACCCCCCCCCCCCCCCCCGTAAAGATGAGGGCGGGGGGGGCGAATCTGACGGCAAAATGACTGAATCCCGAAAACAAGGGGGTTTCCAAGGCAACTGTGACTCAAGAAAAACCATTTCAACTTACAAGACTAGTTGATTGTTTCATTCCTCTTCCTCCTCTCCTCCAACATTTGTCAATGTGATGTTTAGCCTACCTGAGACAAACAGAGAACGGACTCACCCTGTTGGCCCTTGGCCTCTACCTAGTACTCCAGGGGCAAAATCTACACTACAATCCTAAAGCTTCTACAGGAAGACTAGGCTCCTACAAACTAGAGGACAAGTACACAGGAACTTAACTAGGCTCCCACTGGACTAGTGAACGTGTACACTCATCATTGTAAAAAGCCAAGATGGATTGATTGACAGTTTACAGAGAAACTCAGCTTTTGCTGAGAAGAAACCAACGGATAGACAAACAAACAAATTACAACAAAGCTAGTAACTGTTGAGATCCCCCCCCTTCCTTTCTTTCCACCACCACAAATCTTTCCCCCATTACAATAGCAACTGGACAAGCACCCGCCCCCCCCCCAAACCTCCTAGCCATGAGCAGGATATATAGAGATATATATATATATATGTATATAAATATAGAGATCCAATACTGGTTATAAACACAGCACATACAAAGCATTAGTTCACTCTACAAGTAGAGGAGGAAAAAGAAATAAAGAAGGAAAAAAAACTCAAGAGTATGCAAATGAGCTAGGGATCATCAAGGTGGGGTTGTTAGATGAACGGGGGCTGTGACGATGGAAGGGCGGGTGATTAAAAGGTGTGGGTGTGGCCCCTGGGGGGCGGTGCCTACATGCCCGTGCTGAAGGCTTGCAGCTGGCTGTGGAAGTGCAGGGTGGTGTCGGTGAGGCCCCCGCTGATGTCTGAGATGGGGTGCCAGACTCGACCCAGCCCCAGAGACACCTCCTTCACCAGGTTGTGGACCGGGTCGCCTTCCATGTAGACGGACTGGTCAGGATCAAAGTCGATGCTCTCCTCGGACACTGCCAGAAGCTTCAGGTTGGACCCACGCAGGCGGGAGATGGCAACCAGGTTGTGGGACCACACGGTGTAGCCTGGAGACATGGGAGAGGGGCAGAGAAGGTCATGGTTATACAAAACACACACAGGTTTGTTTATCATTATGGAGCACAATCATCAACCACTAACCTTAACCCTTTAATGTAATTATAAGCATAATACTAATTAACCCTTGAGAACCACACACACGTACCATGTATGACCAGGACGGTCAGGTGTACGCAGCGCCAGGCAAGCAGGACCAGCGGGTCCTCATTTCTGTTCACGCCCAGATCAGGGAAGCTCCCGTTGTCCCTAGTGAGCAGGAAGTGGCTGAGCGTCTTGTTGTACTGCTGGGAGATGAGCTCCAGAGCCTCCTCGCTGACCAAGGTGCAGTAGCAGTCCAGGTGAAGACGCTCCAGGGGCATGCTGGGCTTCAACGCCTGGAGCAACACCTGGGTGCCAACCTCCAGCCCCATCATGAACACACGCAGGTGGGCCGTGTGCCGCACCAGCACCTTCCAGTCCTCCTCGCTGGCTATACCCTCCAGAGGCTTGGCCTCCGGGGCATCGCCGTTGAGCAGGAGGGAGAGGCGGTGGAGAGGGACGCGGTCGGGGGCGGCCAGGAGACGGCACATCTCGGAGGTGAAGTCGCAGAAGTCGAGGCCGAGGGACTGCAGGTGGGTGAGGCGGGCCAGCTCACAGGGGGGAGCCAGGGGGGGCAGCTGGTTGTCAAGCAGGCTGAGATGCTCCAGGGATTCAGCACTGGGGTTGGAGAGGGAGGCCAAAGAGGAGGGGGTCAGCATTCCCAACATGAAAGCGGAGGACAGCCACTTTATCTGCCTGCTATTGGCAAGCACCTCCTCAAACAACTGCTGGATCCTAGAGAAAAAGAGACAAAATGTTGGGGATGAGGTGGAGAGGAGAAAGGGATTGGTTAGATACATCTTAATATTTCTCATAGCAAACTTAATAATTCCAAAGAAACAAATCAGCCAGATGTAAATTTCGATACCATAGGGTTGTGGTAGATACAGATCTTTACATGTTGCTATCAGAACACTTACTCCTTGATCTTCTTGCATCCCTGATCAACCTGGTTGAGATAGGACCTGTCCATGAACACCTCCTCCTGCAGAATGCAGGTGTCCCCATAAAGGCTCAGCCTCTGCAGATTCCTGAGAGGGGGAGAGAGAGAGAGAAACCGAAAGAGAGAGAAAGAAAGAGACAGAGAGAGAGGGGAATGAGTTAAACAAGCTGTGCAACCCCATCCCTACCCAGGGGGTAGATTTTCATTGTAATCAGCAACAAACACTATAGTCAGCATACACTCATGTGCTAGAAGGCATCAAAGACAGGATCAGCAGCTTTTAACCTGACTGTAAAACCCATGGCCAGCTTGACTTTACCAACAACCTCTAGTCTACAGGATACAGTGGGGAAATAGTAGGAATGCAATCAATTTATTAAAGGGGGTTTTACGTAACACAGACACGCTGATATTTCCGGATTACACACACATACGACGACAACGGAGTTGGGGGACTGAAGCAGAGTGCTGCATCTGGTATTTTCCATGCAGCCCACAGACCGGTGCAGATGATGAGAGAACAGTACAGACCAAAGTGACATGACATGCGATGTCAATGTCACTGCTGACCTCAGCTTGTCCCGTCCAGACTACATTCTCTGACCATGGCAACTGCTTTGTTTGAAAATATGAACTCTCTTTGTCGCTGAACTCTGAACCGCAAAGGGTTTACAAACCGTTTCCTAGCGGGTAGACGTATGATTGGTGTCAAATGCACCATATCATGTAGTGAAACTGATTCCAAAGCGCAGGTCAATGAAAGAGCAGATATCAGACATGACGTGATTACGTAATAAAAGGGGTTTGTTTGTAGCTAAGCTAACGAGTTAGCTAACGTTAGCTGTGCGTTTTTAGAGCTGCGCACGACCCTTAAAAACTAACATCAATGCGGCATGCAGCTTCTGTAGCACTTTATAAATGCATATAAATCAAGTTTGATAACTACCTGTTGTTTCGAATACTGCTCAGCACGCACAACACCTGGTCCAGATAAGCGGTCATGGCGTATTTCCACGGGTCTGGGAAGTGACGGTTGGTCCCTGAAGGCGCCTCCATCCTGTCTTCCACTTCATCCAGTGCCAACACGGGACTGAACTCCAGTTCACGCACAAAAGAACCGAACTTTCTGGTCAGGAATTCTAATCTTGAAGTCTCCTCCGAAACTGAACCGCCACCGTTTGAGCATCCACCGACACGCAGTTTGAGCTCCGTCCAAAGCGTCGGGTAGAACAGACACTCCCTCCAGCGGGAGCAGACGGACGAGGCCCGGAGCTTATCTCTGTCGGATAAGAAGGAGAATATGTGGACAATGAGCTCGCTCGGTAGAGCCATGGCCCCGACATTCGTGCACAGAGCCATGGCGCAAGCCACCTGACGGTTATTCAATCCCGGGGAAGAAAGTGTGAAGATAACCGTTGTGGAATGGTGCAACAACGGTTTGTTCAAATCCGCTAGAAAGCTCGTGCCTGACTGTGGAAACAAACAGCGTTATAGCAGCTCTGCCTTCAATACTATTGGATGAGCCCAACTCTGTTCGTGTGCGGGGATGAAAACAATGCACTGCGATCTTCTCAAATCTAAACTAAACAGAAATACTTAACAAACACAGTTCACGTACGTTCAGTACATATAATTGGTGATATATTGTTCATAATCCACAGTTAATGACTTTGCTTCCGTGTCAATGATAAGTAAAGCGTCGTATTATCTAACCGTTTTCATTAATGGTTGAACCCAAAGTGCTGTTATTTTCGCCATACCTCCTTCAGCCGCTGGGGGGCGAAGTTCCACTGCAGTTTAATGCAGCTCATGCTAGTCGAAGCAAACACGTGAGCCTTATTTTGGATTTCAAAGCCCACACCCCTTTTTTAGTCCAATAGACTGAACCGCAACTGTTGCGCATTCATTAGATTAGATTAGATTAGATTAGATTAGATTCAACTTTATTGTCATTACACAGGTACAAGTCCAGGGCAACGAAATACAGTTAGCATCCAACCAGAAGTGCAAAACAGTTATTAACAACAGAATATAATAATATGGATATTCATGCCAACTGTAGCACGAAGAACACAGTTCAACCTTATCCTCATTCTTGTCCATATTTTGCACTTTGATTTCCAGTGTGTATACAACAGCTCCATCGTGCTATCGCATTGTTAAATCATGTTTTTTTCATGTGAAGGGTATGAAAGTTTTTACTTCAGTACAAAGAAAATTGATCAAGGTTGGAATTTGTAATTTACACCGGCTGATGCCAAAGCTCTAATGACGTCAGACCCCTTTGCTTTGTTGTAGAATGGAAATGACGTCACGTCCGGGTGACGCCAGGGGAGAGAGGAAGAAGCAGGACTGGGAGAGTCTGTTGTCAAGTGAGATGGCAGAATTGTTGCTGTGTCTCACTAATGCCAATATTTCTCTTGGGCAAGCTATGGACGCTGAAAAGGTAAAAACAGCGAGATGATCGTTGACCTAACACTTTGTAATAGCAATCGTTTCCATCCATTAGTACCTAAAGTAGATAGTCTGTTTTGTTAGCCAGCGTTTGTACCTACTAGCTAACGGTGGCTCATTTTTTAGCTGCTACTTCCTTGTAACTGGATCAGCTGTAAATGGGTCTTTGTTGGCAAACCTGACAAATTGTCTGTCGCGTGAATAGACACAGTGCCGCAGATATATATTTTTCAATACATTTGTGTCCAAATGAAGGGTTTCTCTTTCCTGGTGAGTAGTAAAAAGTAGTGTGTTTGGTAGATTGAGCTGTGTTCCCCTTCGACACTAAAGTCAAATGTTCAGTCTTGAAAATATTTAACGATACCGTACTATGGGAACGATGTTTTCTGTAAAATACAAGGGTGAAGACTAGGATGTGTTTCGTGTGTGTGTGTGTGTGTGTTTTAGACCCCTGGTGTGGGGAAAGACTTTGAGAGTGTTGAACTCGGGGACATGAATGTGGGACAGTCTAAAGTGCCGGTCAAAGTGCCACGCAGAACTATATACTTTGCCAGCGGAGAAACCATGGAGGAGTATAGCACTGATGAAGAGGAGGAGGAAGAGCCCGCTAAGACGAACCACATGGCTGCCACAGACACGGTAAGTTTGGGCTTGACTGACTGGTGAGTCATGGTGCTTGTACCTTACATTTGCCATCAATTTAGGATTAAGGACTTGTGGTTGTATTTGTTAAGTGTGTTTGTTTGTTCCAGTCCAAGCTGACCTGGGGACCTTACTTCTGGTTCCACATGTGGAGGGCAGCAACCTCCACCATCTCAGGTAACAGCCTGTTTCTGTGTCTGGCTCCACTGCACAACCTCACATTTAGAGACTTGAACTTGTATATCAGTTATTCTTTATAGCTTTGTATGGTGTTAATCTAATGATCAAATTCTCCAAGTTCTGGTTATGAAGACCATGGATTATGTTGTCATATCCTGTGCTCGTTCCTCTAGTTTGTGACTACTTGGGAGAGAAGATGGCCTCCCTATTTGGAATATCTTCTCCCAAGTACCAGTATGCCATCGATGAGTACTACAGGATGAAGCAGGAGGTGATACACACACACACACGCGCAGACAGATATTCATTATTATTTGCAGAAATTAATCTTTGCCCAGGTTCATGCTCTTATAGAACAGATTGTAATTTGAGCCTCTGCCCTCTCCTCATCCCATGTTGTCACTCTACAGGAGGAAGAGGAGGAGGAAGAGAACCGGCTGTCCGAAGAGGCAGAGCACAGGTTTAAGGAACAGCAAAACCCAATGGGACCAATCACCTGCCAAGGAACTGTCGGAGGGGACAGTGTTATTCATCAATCTCACCTTTGAGTTGGAGCCAATCAGAGCACACCAGAAGGCCAGAGTTCCCACCCTAATCCTGTCCTCCTGAGATATTCATTTGATATCATTTGGATAGTCTATTAGGCCTTCAGTCATTTTTTGTATATCCTAGCATTGGATTTTTTTTTTTTTTTTTACAGCTTACTAATTATTTTTCTATTTTTTTTTTATGGTGATTTATGTATCATAATCATATGTATCATCATACATCCATGATGAGATGCTCAAGTGTATGCAAAATAACAGCTATTTTTAGTTGCTAAATTAGCACAAAAACACAAATGTAGCAATATGTATATATGTGCGTGTGCAATGAAAATCACTGTCAATGGAACTAGTAATTGCCAGTGAATGAGTACACAGTGGATGGTCTTTTGATGCTAATAAGGACATTTCAGATTTAGAAAAAGACCAACACTTTATTTTGTTCAGGTACGTGACAATGTATTTTCTTCTCAGTAAAACTTTTAGTCAGCTGAAGAATACTGTATGTGGCCTTGTGAAAACCCTCTGCGTACACTTGATATTGGTTGCATTAAAAAAAATGTTTTTATGTGATGTTACTGGATTATAGAAGAGAATCTTTTCCTCAAACCCCATATGCCCTGGTGGAAAGGCGAGTGATCTGATTTTGGTAATGGATAGATGAACCAGGGCACTGTTGTGGGCTTGTAGAAGTACCATTGTTGATATGCTCTGTATGACTCCTCTGAGTTAATGCAAAAAATATATAAAAATGTATCACAGGGATTGCAAAATACCTTTTTTATTGGTAGAAAGGATTTTTGTTACAACATTGGTATAAAATATGTGAGATGTGTGTGTATAAATATTCTGTACATAAAGACATTTAATCAGACTGTTGTAAAAGTCTATTTTCCCTCTGTGGCAACAAGAGAGGGTGTGAGGACTGTAACACATCTTCCTGTTTCAGATCAGGCCCTTGCTCTCCTGAAGTATTGCCATCAGGTCTCGTCCATATCAGCGTTGTTGCTGTCATTGTCGTTGACAACCAGCACCTCCCTGTTCTCGTAGGTCCAGAAGCCGTTGAGGTCTATGAGGATGCTGGTGACGGTGTCTCCCTGGCTGCTGCTCACCAGGTCCTGCAGGGTGATCTTATAAGGATCCCCGGGTTTCACCATGTCGAAGATCTCATCCTGGGGAGCAGAGGGGGAGGGGGGTTGGAGCCGGTTGAAAAAAGGCCTTCTAATATATCAGATGAGATACGGCGTTAGTTTTAACGCTGCTCTGGCTTGACAGGACAGAGACTCCATTGAAGGACGTCTTCAGGATTCAGTATGTCATGCTGAGAGGGCAGATGGTTCACCTTGACATCCTGGAAGGTCACAGGTTCCTGCCCATGAATCTTCATCTGCTCCTGGATGGCCTGGGGGGGAAACAATGTGCATTAGCCTGCAAACAGTGAGGCTCCAGTTCACCAACCGTAACAACCTGAAAGGTTTCCTCACCCTGAAGAAGTAGTTGAGAGCAAAAACATTGAGGTAGCCTTTGTTCTCCATGTCCAGCAGCTTGAAGATGTACTGCAATGCTGCTGGCTCCTTCCTGTTCTCCAGAGCCAGCACAAAGTCCAGGTACGTTTTATAGTCCTGATGTAGAGACGGGTGAATAGGATTTAAGAATGAATTTCAAATGTATTAATTCCCTGAATGGAGGGAATAACCAACACAATAAATAGGGGATTGTGTTTTGCATAGTAACACTAAACATACAACCATCGCAAGGGAGACACAATTAAAGCAGATGGGTAGCTGGGGAGTGACTGGTGTGTTTTGTTTACCATTTCTCCATCATATGTGAGACACTCCTGATATACTCGATCCAGAAAGACACCAGTCAGCGTGCCTGTACCGTAGCGAGACAGCTCTTCTTTACTCAGCATGCCATTATGGTCCTTGTCCAGGTTTAAGTACTGGCCTGAAAATCCCACAGGAAACAGGACCCTCATCATCATCAAACTACAGCAACTGGTTTATAAACACATTTCGAATTTCAGAGACTATGAACAGAATCCTGGTTTTCACCATAAACCCTCAGGGCAGAAGGGGCTGAGAACCAGTTGGCCTCCTGGCTCTCTTTTGACAGCTCCTCATCTCTTAACTAGAGAGTGAAAGATAGTATTAGTGATAAGGAGTGCAAAGAACATCCACCCGTCTGCTTCATTCCTGAATGTGTTCTAACCAGTCCCTGGTGGGGCTGTGCTCCGCTAGTGTTACGTTTCAGTGCACCCTTACCTCTAGCAGGTCATCCAGAAAACTGCAGGCTAAAATGTCCTGGATCTTAATCTTTCCTGGAAAAAAGGATAAACAGTCTCTTAGGTTATCCAAGGTGACACAGTTAGCAAAGAAGGGCTGGGCATGGTGCTTATCACAGAGCCACTAGCACAAAATATGACTAATTTACTATGTTTAACACCAATGCATCCCAAACTTCAATGACGTAGTCAAATGTTATGATAAGGATGACATAAGTGATGATAAGCCATATGAAGTGTTTTGATGGAGTAGAAAACATATTTGATGATATAACAGTATAAGCTGAGCATGTTAAAAGGTACATACGCAAAGAGTTTTTAAAACACTGTGTACACTGTAACATAATGTACACAGCATGTTGTTGAAGATAGTGTCTCACCGGTTCTCAGGGGGTCAAGGAAAAAGAAGAACTTCCGTACAGCAGTGCACACATAGAAGGAATAGAAAGACTTCTCCAGACCGTCTAACTGGGGAAGCGTGGGAATCAGCTCCAAAATGTAGTTCTCCAGGTCCTACACACACACACACACAGACAGACACACACACACACACACAGACAGACACACACACACACACACACACACACATCATGAGTCAAACACTATCATGTTTGGTAAGGCCAGGTTACTAGGTGGTAAGTGTGAGGGTTCAACACGAGCAGTGAAGATGCTTACAGACTCTCTCAGGTAGCCCTGTCCTGCCACGTCATACAGACTGAGCCCTATCCTCGTCTGGTGCAGCCACACTGGTCAACAACACACAAAAGCAGCATTATCACCAACGGCAACGGGACAGGAACGCAGGCTGTCATGTCTCGAAGGTGACCGATGTTGGGAGAAGCGGTGGTCATGTGACTCACCCTTCCTCATGACATAGTTAAAGAACTGCATGATGGAGATGCGTCCATACGGGTCGTTGTGGAGCAGCTTGGCATAAACTCTGGCTGTAAAGAACTGCCTAGGAAAGGTGAAAGAGTGACATGTTGACAGAATACTGTAGAATGATTTAAAGAGAATACCTGACCACACATGTTGAAAGTAATATGAATAAAGTAAACTAATTTTGTCATGTGTGTTGTGTGTGTCTCTTTAAGACCCCTTCGTCTCTTCACTCACTTGCACTTCTCCCCAGCAATCTCCCCAACCTTCAGGTAACACTCATAGCTGATCATGGCCTCCTCTCCAGACAGTGGTGGAACCTGGTGCTTGTCCAGCAGGAACCACAGATTCTAAGAGGAACACGGGAAATCGATCTGGTTCACCAAGATATGAGCATGTAGTTGAAAGGATGATACGTGGATGATGCTGTTACCTGTAACTCCTCGTTGTCCAGGAGCTCCCTGCTCTTTCTCTGCAAAAACACAGCCCTGCTCTCCTCCCTCAACTTCTGCAGCAACACCTCGTCTTCCGTCGGAAGCTACACGGAAGCAGCATCCAGAATATCAGACACATACAGTGTTACAGAGACATTTTATTGATAGGGCTAAATCTGATTAGCCCCAGAAATGTCAGAAAAGGATTAACAGTCTCTGTACCCTGTAGTAGAATCGCGGTATGTTTCTGTAGGAGCTCTCCTTGCCGCCTCCTCCTCTCCATTCAGTGTAGTACTTGGTGAATAACGTCGTTTCCTCTGTCTTTTTCTCCTCTTCAGTCCTCTCATCTTAATAATAACACAAGACCGTGTGACATGTTTACAAACTGCAGCCTAACGTTGGTCAGAAAGCAAAGTTACTAAGTTGGTCAACTTAATCGAGGATCTAACTTCAGGCAGTAAGGCTATGAGTTCATATGATATAACTCTTAGTTTCGGCTCTTCCTATTAGCTACAGTATACCGCTCTAGTTTAGCCCAAGTTAGTCCAGCTGGTTTGCTATATAAACCATAACTGGTCCGCTACTGCTCATTTAGCTTACCTTTCTTGGCGGTTGCCAGTCTCCTCTTCAATATGTCTTTCCAGTGTACCATTCTATCTGTAGACATGATGGCTTTAGGTTATAAAAACATTAAAGACATTTGACAAGCAGAGACTCAACAATACCGTTGAGCTAGTTCAGACAGTGACGTCAAATTAGGGCGACGTCATGTGTCCGACGCACTCATCGTTGTGGTTGTACCTCTGAAGTGTTAAACAAGACCGCTTACAGGGGAATTATGGATCTTGTGGTGTTTCTCCAGACAATTGTGAGTCTTCTTTGTCAGCAGAGTGCAATAAAATGAATGGGAACAGATGTAGACAGATAGTTTGTTGTATAACGTAGGATATTGTCAACTCTTGCTAGTTAAGTACTGTTGTAAATGCATGTGGTTGACTTTGCGACGTCCGGTCGTTTACAATATGGGTTCCATGTTGACGTCCAAATCTGGACTGTGCTTCAAGTACGGAAACATCCTATCCCATCCTAGAACTGTTGGATGTACGCAGCTGAAAGTACTGCTTTCAGTTTTTAAAGACAGCCAGCTGCATTCTGCACACTTATTTGGCACAAAAGGAGTTGGCAGACCATTAGGTTATCATAACAAGAAAGAAGATAGACAGAAGGACTTCAACATCAGGGAAAGGCTGTCTTTCCCCAAATCTGTGTTTGCAGCAGGGACTGCCAAAAGGACAACTGAGATCATGAGAAGGAAAAGTGGTCAACAGGAAGAGGAGGAACCAGACCCCAGACAGCCCAGGTTGCGAGCGAAGGTCCCCGATCGACCCCTCACAGCCTCGGAGTGGAGAAAGCTCCAGGAGGCTTCAGGCAACCATGAGCACTTCCCTGTACAGATGATGACATCACTCTTCGCCCAACGGGCAGATATCGACGTTGCAAAGTCCCTTCTGGCGTTCGTCGCTACGGAGACGGGTACCCTGCCTTACAGGATGCTCCTTCGCTACCTGACACTGTGCGTGGCGTCGGGTCACCATGGAGAGGTATTCGACCTTCATGAGATCATGACCGGACGGTTCGGCTCGCTGGACACGGGGGCCTACAGCCTGTTCATCAGGGGCTTCAGCCAGACAGAACGCTGGCGTAAGGCTCTCGACATCTTGGAAGACATGAAAAGGGTCATCACCCCCTCCTCGCGGAATTACGGCTGCATTATTGCCGGGGCTGTCAAGCATGGGGACGTCAACATGGCATGGGCGCTGTATGATGACCTCATAGAAAAGGGACTGGTCCCTAACCAGGAGATCTGGAAGAGCCTGTTCCAGAGTGGGGTGTCCCAGCCAGGGCCAGAGCAGGAGAAGAGGCTGCAGGGAGTCCTGATGTACATGAGAGACAACCAGGCTTACCCCCAGCAGTCCCTGGCTCAAACCATTGAGGCCTGGTTCCAGAGGTGAGACATGTAGCCAAGGTACAACGTGTCCTGCGAGCATTTGTCTTGAACAAGTCTTGACCCCTGATGTGTTTCAGAAGCGACTCATCCAGTTCACATCTTATGTTGTGTTCTTGTCTTACTGCCTCTAGTATTCCTGAAAATAGCTGGAAGGGAAAATGGACCACAGTGGACCCCAGGTACTGGGATTAGATGTCTAAATATCTAACCACTGACATCCTCTGGTGTTTTGCTCAGGGCTGTCTGTCAGGTAGGGCTAATTCAAGGGCTACTGTTCTGTAGATGTGCCAGCATGAACTTTGATCCTTCTGTATGTTAAGGGGTGTGTGTCGGAGCTGCAAGGAGGAGCTGGAGTCCATCCACCTGACTGAAGAGGAGTACAGCCAGCTGAGGGACAGGGTGATGCAGGAAGTCATCCAAGGACGAGATGTCTTTAACAAGACCACACCAGAGGTCTGGACACATTCATGCATTTGAATCAAATTAACTTTTTTTCTGACACATGTCCATATAGACATAATACAAGGACAGACAGTACAGTACAGGGCCTAGACAGAGTTCAATTGAAATGGTGCAGTACTACACAGTATCCACTAGGGGGTAGGAGTGTGCAATGTCTACAAGGTTAGATTAGGATGTCACCTGCAGGTCTTCGAGTGACAGAAAGGTTTGTAGAAATGTTCATATATGCAGTATAGTCACTTCCAGATAGATGTCTTCCAGTTAAATAAAAAAAAATGTATATTATTATTATTGTTGGCAAGCACTGGGGAGAAGCACACTGTAGCTATTTCAACATGTGATATTATGATTATATTCTGTCTAGAAAACTGGGGACAAACCTCTGAGGGCATACCGATTGTTTTGATAAACTCACATACAAACTTGCAGGGCCTGGGAGAAGGATCTTCTGTAACTCATACAACTCACTAGATCAGCTTTTTGTCCCAAATACACTGATCAGAATAATCCCTAAGAGTCCTTATTTGTATGTCAAATGAATTACATGACTATATTCCACCCATAGCCATAGCTAGAGCTCTAAATGAGTCAGAATCGACTGGTAAGAATATAGTTCGCTGTCTGAGTTCTCCCCTAACCCAGCCACCATCCAAGCCTTTCTCCCTTAACCCAGCAACCATCCAAGCCTTTCTCCCTTAACCCAGCCACCATCCAAGCCTTTCTCCCCAGACCAGCCACCAAACTCCAGCAGAAGAGGAAGGTTAGATGAGCTGTTGGGGATTTCCAGCCCATGCCCCTCCCTGTGCCTGGCTCTGCACCCCCCTAGTGGGCAGACCCGCTGAGACAACGCAACTCTGTACAATAACAACAGCAGAACCATACAGACCAGTAACAAGAGAGCAGAAATCGTAGGACCGTAGGAACAATAGTGAAGAACTGTAACAGAAAATACCCGAACAGAGTGATAGCAGAACCGAACCGTGCCAGAACAGTAACAACAGAACAGAAAGCAGAATAGAAAAGTGAGAATGGAACAGTGGTTCTGAAGGCTTTTCAACCGAAAGTTTCCATTAATTACAGCTTGACATAGAACCTGAACACGCAGCAGTGATGCACAACATCGAAAAATGTGAACATGTTTTTGTAGTGCACAGCTCTCTCGCTATATATACCAGCAGCATCACTGTGTATTCATGGAAGTCCTATCTGTATTGGATTGCAGCAGTATTGAAGCACAGTGCTGTTCTAAATGCAGACATGCTGTCATCTTGATGATGAAAAACCAAGCGCCTAGAGACTAGGGTTCACATTCAACTGTTATTTGTGTTCTCATTCAACTATTATTCTCATGCGTTCTCATTCAACTATTATTTAATTCAAGGGAGTCGCAAGGAAATAGTCTTTCTCTTCCAAGTGTGTCTAAGACAGCTGTAGAATGCACTTACTTGACACATGTAAACACATTGAATATAGGAATAAAATATCAAACAAAATATAGCACAAACACAGGCAACCACCCAGGCAAGTGTTTCTAGCTCTGACCCCTGGACAGGTCGAACCTGCTGCTGCAGTCATGTAGCCGAACAAGGGATAGGTTTCACATCTCAGTCTTAATAGGCTGTCTCACATGAGGACCCCCTGGAAAGTCCCTGGCAGCTCCAGGTCCACACCCCGCCCTCCCCTCAGCTTATCCTGTCTCTCACCCCCGCCTCCACCTTGGCCACCATGTTGTGTGTACGCATATCAAATCGGTCTCAGCTGAGCTCTTTCCCCCTCTCTTGAACTTTTTATCTGTTTCTCTCTACTCAACAATGTCTGTAACTTATAGAACTACAAATATATATGAAAGCTTTTTCCTGCCTGCTCTCACCAGTTCATATCCTGACTACGACTATTGAAGAAGGTCAGTCAGGCTGTCTGTCATGTAGAGGTGTATCCTAGTTACTGGTTGCTAGGTTACATAGGAGGTGTAGGGTTAGCTCTGTAACAATAGCACATGAAATAGAAGCTTGCCAAACCAGTTACATCTGGCCCAAGAGGCACCTGAGACACA
This sequence comes from Neosalanx taihuensis, assembly GCA_030340665.1. Taxonomy (NCBI): domain Eukaryota; kingdom Metazoa; phylum Chordata; class Actinopteri; order Osmeriformes; family Salangidae; genus Neosalanx; species Neosalanx taihuensis. The sequence continues at coordinate 12,785,207 of CM059296.1, read as the reverse complement.
TTTGACACACATGCACATAGACACACGCAGGTATGTACTGGTACATACATGCATATACACAGATATTCTTCAGACTGGATGTCATGCTGCCTTGTGTTCTAGGGAGCAGCTGCTGAACTTGGGTCTTCTAAGACAGCAGGGGATTTCACAATGGGCTATTTGCATAACAGAGACAGAAGTGAAAGTAGCTCAACTGTTGTCCTCAGCTATGCTGTCCTTTGGACGCTTGCTGTTTCTCTTTGACATGTGGAAAAACAGGGGGATCTTATCCACGTTGAAAGTCCAAAGATATTGAGACTACATGGAATCCCCTAGGTTCTCCCTTGGTTGTCCTGTTTGGCAGGAATATGTCTTGCCTTAAGAGAGAGAGAGAGAGAGAGGTCATAGCAGAGTTGTGATATGTCAGAGATTCACATTACAGTAGACCTGGAGGTGAGAGCTGGCAGGTGGCCCAGCCTGAAATTCCCCTTAGAAACATAAAACTGTAACCACTGTACACTTGCATGCGTGCATCCACAGAAACTGCCTTTCTGACCGGGGCGTGTATTTGGAGCAAGGCCAAGAACCAAATGAAAAGGCAACAACAGCTTGACATAAAAACAGGCAGTGGAAGTCCTGTAGTAGGGATGGTGGGTCCAACGAGACACATTATTGTAAATAGTGACTCGATACTGGCTGTGTTCTCCGGTGACAAGCTGGAAACATGAGCTACAACAAGTAAACAAGACTGTTCCCGGTAAAAGCTGGGACGTTGCAGGAATTGTATATAATTGTAACTTTTCAAAGAATGGAATAAACGGTTAGAATGAACTTTATTAGAGGTCGGTCAATTTTGCTCTTTTTCCATCTCTCCCACATCGTTGTGGTATTGTTGTTGTGTAGGGAGTCCTGCTCAAAGTAACTCCAATTGTAGCTGGTATGGGTTAGGATGTACCAATAAAAGGTTTAGATGGTTTCTTAACAGGGGGTGATAGGAGTTCCCCCAAGAGGAACAAGCCTAAAGTGTTCTACTGTACCTGTTCTTGTCTAGCGATACATTTCAGACTTCTCTCTCTTCTTCTCCTGTCTCCTTTGTTCCTCTCTATTCTCACCCTCAGGAACTGGAAAGGTTCAAGACCTTTGTAAAGAGGAAGACAGCATTTGACGTGGTCCTTGATGGACTCAACGTGGCCAACATTACCAAGGGCAGCCAGTCTGAGACAGTGAGTACTTTATGCCACTAAATCAGACCTGTGTTGCATATGCTCTACCCTTCTGTGTCACTAGGAGATGCTGTGACACACAGCTGCTGGTGGCAGATGATTCGGACAGGTAGTTCAAAGACCTTGTTATAAGGTTAGTGTAGAGGTCAGTGTCATCCTCTGCAGACCCAGAGCAGGGTGAGCTCAGTCTGGGGCCTGGCTAGGTCAGGATCAGTTAGCCTGTTAGGTGTTAGCCTGGTGATCACACATTCCTGGTTAGGCCCGTCTCCGAGAGCAAGCTAGACAAGCCATCTTATATTTAGTAAGGTGTATTTGTGTAGGCATGGCCTCCTCTGGGTCTGACTGACCAAGTGTGTGGTTCTTTAGGGGGGTGCCCTATCTATAGCCTCCTGCTTTAGCTTGTCCCATTCTCTCACCCCAGACTGACTGACTGACTGTGTTTAGAATCCCTCATACAGATAAGAATGTTGACGGAAGGCTCTAAATATTAGCCATCTTATTGGTGGCAGCAGTCATCCAGATGGCTCACAATCTACTTACAGATAGAAGGTTCTCTGCACTACAATAGATGCATGTATTTGGTTTGTACTTGCAAGTCTAACATGTAACACAGCAGATGATTCAGAGGATGCCTGCTGTGGAGGCCTCTGACACCTACAGGTCTGCTAGTTGACTGAAGGGGATTCCTGTCCTTTCATTATATGACTAACAGCCAGTATAAACTCAGCCTCTGAGCCTTTGTGGGCTGAGGGTGGAATGGTTCCTCCTGTGGTAACCCTAACAGCCAACGCCTACCTGTTTAAAGCCTTCACAGATCTATCCGGTTCATGTAGGAGCCACACTGTCAAATTACTCATCTTATGTCAATAAAACAGACTGTATATCACCTGCTAACTAATGCGTGTGTGTCTGCACGTGTTTGTCTGCCTGTCTACCTGCCTGTTTGCCTGCCTGTCTGCCTGTATTTTCCCTGTAGCTACTAGCGGTGGTGTCTGAGCTGGAGCAGCAGGGCAAGGTCATCCTTGTGCTGGGCAGGAAACACATGCTGAATACCTCACGAAGCTGGGACAGACACCACATGGCCCTGGTCCAGCAGAAGGCACACTGTTTCTTTACTGACAACATGTGAGTAGACATGACTTGGTAATAACATAGAACACACCCCCCCCCCCCCTGCCCCCCCGCCAGACATTCCTATCTGAGCTACAAAAGAATGTCCTGCTTCAGATTCTGGAAATGTGTTTCAGAGCAAAGTCACATGATCAGTCATGTGATCAGTGTTATTTTCCTTCCTCTTATGAGTTTTCCAATAAAGTCTTTCAATGGCAGCAGGATCCATTTCAAGGTTCACTGCACAACCCTAACCACTGAGGTGTTTTTTTCTTATTTCCTGTTTCCATGTCAGCTCGGAAGATGACCCTTTCCTCTTGTATGCCACACTGCATTCTGGGAACCACTGTAACTTTGTGAGTCGAGATCTGATGAGGGACCACAAGGCCTGTCTGTCGGATGACGTGACCAGGCGGCTGTTCTTTAAGTGGCAGCGCGGCCACCAGCTGGTGCTGAGTGGGTATAACCTTGGACAAAGGGTTCGTTTCCAGGTAAGAGTGACAGAGGTAAAGCGGTACAGAACTTGACAAAGGGATAAACAATTCCCATCTCCAAATTCTGCCCAGTGGCCAGTAAGTGATGCCCAGGGAGGGGAAGCCACGCAGAGGAGAGGTACAGGTCGTAATGTGCTGTGTTGTTGTTTACAGAGGATCCCCAGTTATGACACCATCATCCAGACAACAGGAAGGTCCTGGCACATCCCTTATGATGAAGAAGGGGCCGAGAGATGCTCATACGAAGTCCCCCAGCGTTGGCTCTGTCTCAGAAAGACACATTAGGGGATATGCTGTGGAGACTGCATGAAGGGTTTGCATGCTGGCATTGCTAAATAAGAATGTCGTTACATGACAGAATGTTAACTTCTCAACTGACGTCTCCACACAACTCATGTGTAGTAAATGTAAATCGTATTTTTCTTTTGATAATAAAGAGTAAATTCACCCCCAGAATTATAGTGTCTGCATTAACTCTCTGCATTAGTTTGTGTTCAGTGTGACATCAATATGGCCATGTTATTATTTGTGGGCATGTAGAACCTTGTATCCCAGATACGGTACTTTCAATCATGATCTCTTTTAGACACCCCTACCTTACACCATAGACATTATAAAGGGTTTATATTTATACATGTCTATGCTTACACCCATAGACATTATAAAGCTTACACCCATGTTCCATTATCCGTTGACCCGGACGTAGAATCACCATCCACTTCCGTGGTAGTTGACTTGCGTGTTTTCTTTTTCTGTGCAGCTTCTCTTTATCGTTGTGAAGTTTTATAGCATTTACTGACTTTCTAACTCGCCATGTCCCGGGGATCGAGCGCAGGTTTTGACAGACACATCACCATCTTCTCTCCTGAGGGAAGACTTTATCAAGTTGGTTAGTATTGGGCGGATTTGTGAAAGACTCTTTAACTTGCTCAGTCATCACCGGGTGCCGCTGCTTGGCTAGTTAGCTGTTAGAGTTGGTTAGCTGACAAAAAGCAATTCAAATGTTTGACGGTTAGCTAGCTGTAGGTCCAATTCTACTACGTTAACATTGTAATGAAACAGGAGCAATTATTTAGACTTAGTTAAAAAATAATGGGGTATGAACAACAAACGGGCACAACTTCACGATATTCGCTAACGGTACTGTAGCTAAATTAGCTTAGCAGTCGTGGATAGCAAGTCATGGCCGCTGTTACTCACCCTTTTTCACAACTTTTGTATTTCCTTTAAATATAATCAACATTTCATTCGTTTGATGTAGTTAGTCAAATATTATCCTCAAGCAAGGAGAATACGGATTTACTTAAAAAAATATATCACAAAGTATTAAGAGCGTCTATAGCTGTGAGATGATTGGCACCTGTGCCTCAGGCTCTACAGTTCTCCCATCTTTCTCTTTCAGAATATGCATTTAAGGCGATCAACCAGGGTGGTCTGACCTCGGTAGCAATACGAGGAAAGGACTGTGCAGTAGTCGTCACGCAGAAGAAAGTTCCCGTGAGTAGCCCATTCATTCTGAACTATACTTTTCAGCATCGTAGCTGTGTAACATATGGATGACATGTGAATGTAACTGCCATCCATCACCCACAGGACAAGCTTCTAGATGCTTCTACCGTCACCCACCTGTTCAGAATCACAGAAAACATTGGCTGTGTCATGTCCGGGATGACTGGTGAGAAAAAAAAACAAGCATCCTCAAAGTTTCATTGAACAGATCCCTTTCGTTGGCGGACTAAACCAATTCTATAATAATCCTGTTTTATTTTCTGTGTGCAGCTGACAGTAAGTCCCAGGTTCAGAGAGCGCGGTACGAAGCGGCAAACTGGCAGTACAAGTACGGTTATGAGATCCCCGTGGACATGTTGTGTAAGAGGATCGCTGACATCTCCCAGGTCTACACACAGAACGCTGAGATGAGACCTCTTGGCTGCTGTGAGTGTAGAAAGATTATCTCTTGATGCGAACGCTGTCTTGTCCTCTTGAGCCTGGATCCATCCATCTCCACCTTTTTGCTCTTTGCATCCTTTTGTCTTTACTGCATCGTCTCCTCTGTCTCTTCAGATCTCCTTTCGTACTGTGGTCATTTCAGGCATGGTATAGATTTGTATGATTGTGTTTTGTGTGTTCCAGGTCGGAGGTAACAAATAAAATAATTCTTGTTGTGTGTGTGTGTGTGTGTTACAGGTATGATAGTGATCGGTGTGGATGAGGAAAATGGTCCTCAGGTCTATAAGTGTGATCCAGCGGGCTACTACTGTGGCTTCAAGGCCACAGCTGCAGGCGTCAAACAGACCGAGGCCACCAGCTTCCTGGAGAAGAAGGTCAAGAAGAAGTTGGACTGGACCTTTGAGCAAACCATCGAGGTGAGATCACTGTCATGGAGATCAATCAGGATGTTGTAACATGGATGTCATGGTAACCTGAAGTGTTGATTTTTCTGATTGTTGTTCCTCTACTAATATATCACTTCCTTCTCTGCCTCCTTCCCATGCTGTTGTGTTCTCCTCCTTCCCCAGACTGCAATCACATGTCTGTCCACTGTCCTGTCCATCGACTTTAAGCCCTCTGAGCTAGAGATTGGTGTCATCACCACTGAGGATCCTAAATTCAGGCAAGTGAAGGTTGCACGACACACAGAGAATACTGCTGTAAGAGATACTCATCCTCAATAGCTGAAGTCCAATGTCACACTGAGCCGAAGGCCAAGTGTGAAGCGTATATCGTCAGGACTCATTGTAGAAGTGAAGTAATTCACATTTTTTCGTGATTTGTTCAGAGTGTAATAGCTGGATTTGAGATGAATGGCTTCTTCCATTACAGAGACATGAATAGCGTTGTTGTCCTTGTTTCATAGCTGGATTTGCTGTGGTGGCAGAAGGGGCATTAAATCTTAATTTTTTCTCTTGGGTCTTCCCTCCTTCAGGATTCTGTCAGAGACGGAGATTGACGTCCACCTGGTGGCACTATCCGAGCGGGACTGAGGTGGCAATGTTGGCGTGCCAGACCATAGCAAATGATCCCGGAGAGCACTATCACAGATCCCAGATCTGTGTAACGAGGGCTCGACTCAGTCACCTGTTTTTGCTGTATATTAACGCTGTTCAATTAAAGAGAATGTTTTTGAGAAACTCACATTTTGAAAGGTTGCTTTTTGTCTTGTTATAAACATGTTCAACATGCTTTTTTTGTTGGTTTATTAATGGTTTAAAATAAATATTTTGAGGAAATTAATAGTAAGTCTGAAAACCTTCATACCAGTTCCAATCCATCAGTCTGAATCGCATTGACAATAGTGCAAACACATCAAAATTTTGCCTTAGACTTCATCCAATAGATTAACTCAGGGGATTACTACTATATGCTGATCACACATTGTCCAGTTTCTCAGTTTTCGTTATCTCTGATTCTATGTGATTCTATCTCTAATTCTATCACTCTTCTTCAGAGCTCTGTATCTCTGCTTTGGAACTCTGGTGTTTTCTCAGCATTACACAAAGATTACTCCTAGGAACTGGTTTTGTATGGGAACTTCCGTGTATCCTGCTGAGACCTCCGGAATCCACTTTTAGTTTTAACATTGCTTAGGCCTTTTAGAAAGGTACAAAGCTTGACACATGAAACATTAAATTGAATAGTATGTTAGTATACTTTATTTAAAAAAATAAACAATCACCTAAGCATTGAAGGTTAACAGATTAAGGTACTCCTGAAGGTAGACCGGTTCCTGGTGTTGTTGACTGAGGGGTGGAATTGGTGTGCTATTACTTGACTTACTATTATATAAAAAAATGGCTGAAAACCCCCCAGCAACTGTACATAAGACTTATTACATCAATAAAACCACAGTGACGCACTTGAGTTAGCTCCTAATTTGAATGTGCACATTCACAATTGTTTTGATTTTAGACCTTGTGTTTGTGTTCCACTATCAAATTACTTCCCAGAATCCTCGAAAAGTTATTTTTTCCTGCTATCAGGAATCTTTCTGCACTGACGCCGCCCCTCTGGGAACTTCCTGTTTGGTCAGTTGATATTTCCCATCAGTACTTTGACAATGAACGATGCTGTACTCTGTGTTCTTGCTAGAACAGAACACAGCTTTCATTTCCTCACAACTAATTTGATTATCTGCTGGTTTAAATCTTGTATCACAAAAAGTATTGGACAGACAAAAATAAGGATTGTATTTTTATAGATAGGTATGTTTTAGCAACTACATACTGGACTAAATTTCTATGGGCAGAAAATTGGGTTTTATATTTAGAGAATATCTTTTGAGATATAATTGGAACTCCTTTGTAGCATACTCTTTTCTAGCTCAGGGATGAATGGAGACTGAAAAAGAACCGGATGTTAAATATATCTGTTTTAATTTACTTTGAGTGTGTGTGACTTGTCTCCATCACAAGTCAAAGGACATTTACAACGTCTTTACAAATGTACACTTTTCTTTATAAAAAATAAATCTTTACATAGACATTTACAATATGATACATGAGGGTGTCCCCAAAACATAAGGAGCATGTACACTCTGGTTTCTCTCACAGAACCATACGACCATGTTATACCACATCCACTGGTTTATTGACACGTCTCGAGAAGTCTCATTGGTTCACACAGCTTTCCATCACTCATAGTCTGTCCGAGGTCATGCCATGTGTTCGATCTGTGCTGTCTGTCCTCGCTGTGCACCAGCACTGACTGAGCTTGCCCGCCGTACCATTGGCAACATCAGGCCTGGGATGGGACATCATCTTTGTGCTGTGGCTTTCTGGAGTTTCCAGGGCCTACTTCCTGCTAATGACCGTTCCACTGGATATCATCATACTCCACCTTAATGAAGAGAAGAGGGTCAATTTGAGTTATTACCATTCTTACTATACAATACCTACATATAAGTACACCCTTTACAATTCTTAGTCTGCAAATACTGACACACACACCTCATCCTCATCCAACTGGCCATCCTCCTCCTCCTCGCTGTCTTCTGATTCGCTGTCGGGCAGCTCCCTCAGCTCAGGATTGGTTAGTCCGAGAAGCTCCTGTCTGATGGTGTCATTATGGCGACCGTAGGTGAGGTGGTAGGGGCTGTGTCCTCCATAGGTGAGGCTGTTGGGATTGGCTCCCTTGCGTAGCAGCAGTCGAACCAGGTCCAGATCCTGCAGGTCTACAGCCAGGTGCAAGGGGCTGCGGCCATTACACTGCTCCTAGAGGCCCGGAGGAGAAATGCAAGGTTAGGGCACTGTAGTTCTGTAGAAGCCACCAATGAGAGGAAGTGTGAGAATATTTGTTAACACTGAGATAACCACTGTAACATATGTGTGACATACCTGAGCATTGATATCAGCTCCAAGAGCAACCAGGCTCTCCACCAATGACAGGAAGCCATGAAGAGAAACCAAGTGTAGACAGTTCTGACCTGCAACAAAGCAGAGCGACACACCTCAATTAGACTACAGGACTAAAGGACTCAGGCTAGTCTAGACTAGTAAAAGTAGACCACAGATAGACAGAGCCAGGAGATGGATTTGAATCTAGATTCATATACACTTTAGATGGATTGAAGAAAAAAAATCAGACTGTTTCTTACCATTGTAGTTATTTGTAGCCATGATGTGTGCTAGCTGATTGGCTCCAGGGTTGGAACCAGAGCCCAGGCGTGTCTGCGTGAGCAGGCTGAAACAGGCCAACGAGCCCCTGCGGCAGGCAATGTGGAGAGGGGTGTTACCCCCCATGTCCACCATGGAGGGGTCTGCCCCCGCCCCCAGAAGACAATCAACCAGCTCAGGCTGCTCTGTGATTACCGCCAGGTGGAGGGCTGTCTGGAGGAGGGAGAAACAGGGAGGTGCTTTAGCTCTCATAATGTGATTCCTCCATCTTGATTTTGACTTGAACCATATCTCTAATTTTATTTCTCTCTTCTTCCTCTGTCTCACTCTTGAAGTGCACAAAGTAAAAGTTCTTGAAGATATATGAAGCACAGATATTCATGTGTTTACCTGTCTCTGGTAGTTTGGTTGGTTAAGGAAGGGTTCATTACGGGACAGCTGGATCATTTTCTTTGCACAGTCCTTAGCTTCATGGATAATGGCCAGGTGCAGAAGTCTAGAGGGAAAAGTACGGATATGTTTAATTATTGAACAGAAATCACAACTTTTCACTGCACATTCCAAGCACTTCATGTGCATTTAATTTTTTTCTTCTAGTGGTGGTTTGACGCAATGACGCGCGCAAGGCGAGTCGGTCGGATTCCTGGCAGCGCGCCCGGGACTTTCCCAGCTGAGCTCGTGCGCCGCCTACTTTGACCCTGAGCCATAGTACATTCCGTTCTGATAATAGTCTTTTGTTTACGCAAAATGCACTGCGACCACAACGTACCAACTATCCCGCAGTGCATTGCATTTAATTGATTCGTAAGCCGAATGCATTATAACCAATATTACAATGAAATTGATTTCTGAATGCAATGCGAAAACTTGGAACAAATATAGGCCAACTTTTACTCTTTTGTTCATTTGCCAGTGTTTACACTCGATTATATCTCAATTGCTGCTCCACTTACGTGTCTCCGTCTTCTGAAACTTGCATCTTCCACAAATCCTGACCGCCATCGTGTTTCTCCGGTCTTTGCTTCTGCGGAACACAGTCCACCCGAAGTCGCTCGAGCTCCCCAGCCACCTCCTGGTATTCCTCTTCCTTCAGCGAGTCCAGGCCGCTATCCAGGCGCTCCTCGGTGCTAGGCTGCACCTTCCCCTCTTTACAATCTCTACCTTCGTCTTTATAATCCATATTGTTTCGGATACTTGTTCGATAGAGGTTGTTGTCCATTGTTGACACTATGTCAAGTTAGTTGGGTTTGTAAGGTTGAGTGTTCCGCAGACTGGAGGTTATAATGTGATGGGAGGAGCCTAGAGCCAGCAGAACTAGGTGGGGGATTTCCGAAGGACAACTATGGCCGGCTGGCTCCAGCCTCAGGGGGGTTTCTGCAGTGCCCTGACACAGTCGCAGAAAGCCTTTATAGCCGTTCTAGTGGATATATGTGTATGTAGACAGGAATACTCCCACTATTATTAGGAGGTATTCAGATACTGCACACTACCTATAGCTGGTACTGTATAGGAACTCCCTAAAAACTCCACTCACCTGATAAGATAATTGAGACAATAGCTACTATCAGCTCACATTATGCGAATGTACTCAAAAGTCACATAGCTCGACCAACCATGCATTTGACAGGAAATACAACACATTCTTTACAAATCAATACACTGGAGGAATTATTTGAATGTTAGTTTAAGGGAAACTCCATTGGAATGTATTTTACTGGCAGTAGGTTTGGAGTGTACGAGGAAATATGGGCGATGTTATCTGCAGATTGTACAACAGGGATGATCAGAAAGCTCAGCCAAAACATCTCGAGTTTAAATGAAAGTAGAAGCAAACCTTTCTAGATTAATTCGTTTTTGGATTATTTTATCTTCATACTGGCGCCGAAGCGGCAAAATGAACGACTGAGAGAAACTTTAACTGACGCTTTGAAACGAACATTAATTGCGATTCTAAGTTTTAGTTTGTTAATCATTTTAAGTACGCATGAAGTGGGGTTATATTTTATTTGTTTGCACGAATGCTTTTGACTATAATAAAGATGCATGCAGAACACCTGATAAATGACCCACAGTGGTGCAAACTAGGCATGTCCATCATGAATCAGCAGGGGCGCTTTGTTTGGGTCTAGGTTCATGGAATGTTCTTTCCTTTCTCATGAGGAGTCACATGACTCAGTGAACAGACAACTTAGGAAATTCCCAGCCAGCACTTTGCAAGAGGAACAACAACACTAGTGCAATTAACAACTAGTTGTGTGTGTGTGTCTATGTGTGTGGTAAGTACCAAAAGGAAAGAGGAACAGCTGAGTACACATGAACTCTGATTTATCTGATCTGTCAGTTCTTGGATTATGAGTTACACACTCACACATACACACACACACAAACGCACACGCACAGTGTACTGAATCACATTTAAACTCTGTCTTAAAACACTGACAACCCGTTTGACAACCTGCCAAACCAGTTTGTTGGGGGGAATTCTATTGGTGTAAGGTGGAGGGTGACAGGAGGACAGAGGTCGTGATCGGGAATCCCTCAGACTCCTACAGAGCAGAAGGTCCTGAGGCTCACGGGCAACAAAAACTAGACTGGACATGTACAGTACTGGTAACAGTGAATCACTGTGAATCATCAGTTTTTTGCCGTAAAGTACACACCTGACTCACTGAGAGAGCTGTTAGACACACTGAATCACTCAGTGTTCGCTACTGGTACCATTAAATAACCTCGCTAGCATCTTTAGGAGGCATTGCTCTACGTATCATGAAGGAGCAATGTACACTGCACCAGGTGATTAGGTGGCAATGCCAAGGACATCAGGTGACAAGGGGATTCAGTTGGGATCCTTCTGGACTTTCCATAGCTTCAGTGATTCACCTTTGCAACCAGGAAGGACATAAGATCTCGCAAGTAGAAAGAAGATATGAAATAGAGGGAGGGGTGCTGCTTAGAAGGAAACTAGGAGAGGGGCAGAAAGGTAGGAAGGAAGGGGAGGGAGGGAGGGAGGGAGGGAGGGAGGGAGGGAGGGAGGGAGGGAGGGAGGGAGGGAGGGAGGGAGGGAGGGAGGGAGGGAGGGAGGGACGGACGGATAGATAAGTTAATATGAGGTATTTTTTCTTAATTTTCCCTTTCAGTTCTAGGAACAGGGAAGTTAGGTTAAGGTGCAATATGAGTCACAGGTCAGCCACTTGACTCTTTCAAGCTGAGATGTTGTGATGCAATAATAATCCGGCCAATAATTACATTTAGGACCTAATAAAAAAATACAACTTCTGCAAAGACTCATGGGATTTCAGACCAGGATTGATGGGTTTAGCCGCTAGCTCGACCATGGGGTTTTGCACCCCAAAAAATGCTGGTTTATTTTTGCACTACACCAGAAGATGGCGACAGAGCACAATTTATATTCTGAGACGTCACAAAATACCACTGACAACGTAGCAGTTTATATGTTAATTCATAGATGAACATAGGCCAAAAGACAGACAACCTGATACATAATAATGTTCGAGGTCCACGTTAGTACACATAGCCTACACAGCCTCTCTCCCACAAACATTACACACATAGAAACACACACACACCGATACTTTAATAAAACGTTATAAATGATAAAGAGTAGTGCTGCATGAAAAACAATTTAAACGTTAATGACTGAGCAAGCTGTCTAGCAGGAGCTGCCAGCTATATTTGGCTGCGGGCTCGTGCTGTCCACCTCCTGCGGTGCTGAAGCGCTTCATGCTCAGCAGAGACCTACCCGTTGAATCCAACACCAACACTTAATCATCATATAATGCATAATCACTCGCTCTCCCAGGCAGCGACGAAGAGAAGAGGCCAATGTATCTGAAAACAGCCTCATTACTAGCCTAGGCCTAAGTAAGCGATTACTGTGAATTCCAGCGTCTGAGTTGTTTGGGTTCGCGACCACATGGCGCGGGCAGGGGTCCAGACGTAATACTTTAAGACTGTTGGAACACAGGAGATCAATAACTTCATTTTCAGCAGTCTGTGAGATTAGAGCGGAACAATGATCACACATACATAAGCCATATCTCCCCCAGGCTACAAACAACCTTCTTTTACCCGGCTGCAATTATATGTTTCATACCAGCTTTCGAGGCTTTCAAGATGATAATCCGTTCAAATATTGAAAGTATAACGCAAGAAAATAACAACACAAATCAAGTATCCTAGTCCTAATATGCAGTTTTCATATCTTCTCAAGCATGTGCGAATCCGTTAGATTTCTGCTTAGTTTTCCACTCTAGATAAATGACAGTGATTGCTTATCAACTTGCCACCCCCCTATTGAAAAGACAGCCCGTATTCCCAAGGTGGCCCTTGTCACGCCATCAACCTAAAGAGAGGGGGGGCCGGTTCTCACGCTCATCCTCCTTGATTAGTTTCCAGCCACAACCCCCCCCCCCCCCCCCCCCAAACCGCGCGGACCAACTGGCACAAGCATATTGCGAGGAGGCGCCAAGGCCGCTCGTGACGCTCTTTCAGGGATAAAGAGGGATTCTCCTCCGGTTCCTTATCAGCGTCCCCAGCTTCAGCCGAGGTGGATCGCTGTGAATGATGGCAGGTTATCGGCCAGCTCTGAGCCCTGAGGTCCCCTCTGTGGGGAGATAGCGGTGCCTCCTCACACCATGCAGGGAAAGTGGACACGGAGATATTCCCATCGTTACTGCAACTAAACAAGAAGCCATTTTATTATCATCCAACATAACAATGTAACGAGGAAACCTTTTAGCATGCGAATGAACTTAACTGATAAAATGATAAAATGTTGTCAGTGTTTTTGAGAATAACACTAACAATTTATTGTTAGACATAGGCCTACAAATTGTGGACTTTTGTTACACAGGGCCAATAACTGAGTAAAAAACGAACAATGTTTTTGATCATATCTGTAATTACTGACGTGTAAATAATTCACACACAGGCTGCTCAGAATGTCAATTTCAGATTCACAAAAATACACATGCATACTAAAGACTATAATCTCGTATTGCGACGTGCTTTGTTATATAGATAAAACACATTTAGCAGCATTTAACAGCATTTTTTCCTGTCCAAATAAGGAAACTTAAACAATAGATAATTACACTATTTCACATTAAATTAATTTGAACATACAAGTTATACTTTGATAAATTGAATTAATTTAGGACATATTTCACTGATAAATGTCCTTGGCTCTCAGTTGATTGTTCTGTTAACATTAAAAACACATCTTGAGTAGAAAGAGGGAACAGGTAGAGTGCATTAAATCAACAGATTAACGCTGAAGGCCCTTTATTAATGCAAATGAAAAGTGGAAGGAACGGAGGCAGAAGAATTACAGGATTTCATTGGTTTATATTGAGATGGGGATCAGTGTTGCCAAATTATGATGAATGGCCTTAAAACAATACACTGTATATTCACACAAAGCCTGGGCTTGCCACTAAAAGTGGTTGCAATAATCACTTTTTAGATCTCAAACGTCTTTAACTTAACCAAAAAAGTGCAGCCGGTATACTTTACCAGTTTTTTTTAAACACGAGTTTCTGTACTTCTGCTTGATTAAAGGATTTGTGTATTTGTGCGTAATGTGATGTATTTGATCGTTTTACTTGACCTACAGGGGATAAGATTAATTTCTTACCGACACATACACGTTTAATATAATTACGAATCACATTATCATAGGACATCTTAATTTAGCCTGAAAATCAAATAGGCCTTGCCATTCCCCCAAATGAAGGCTGTTATTTAGATGGATATTGCTCATCAAAGAAGTCTAATCACGCAGAATGGGACCTTTCTCTCGCGTTAAGAAAGTTATTTTTAATGAAATTGAACAATGCATCTAGATTACAACGAGGTAACATCAGGTAACATCATGTCCTTGATGGTGATGCACGCACTGGGTTATCATTATTATTATTATCATTAACATTAGGATCTAACGTCAATATGTTGTAGATATAGATCAGCCTAATGGAGCTTAAACGTGCACTTGGGGAAATCACGCCATGATAAGATGTCAAGCGTCTGAAATGCATCATCCTTATTAGCTGTGACACTGTAACTGGATACTTCAGGTTCAGCCCCACCTCCCTGTTGTCCGTGCTGATTGGACAGGGTTTGACACAAACTGAAGAAAAAAAAACACGCACGAGGCGACCCCAAAGATAAAAAAACCCAACCACGCGCACCCAAGTATCAGTGTCCTCTCTGCCCCGCGTGCTTCTCATCACCTGGAGGACCGCGCGCTTCTCGCCTACACTTCAAAGTGGACTTGAAGATCTGTCCGTGCGACGTCAAAATGCCTAGAGGATTTTTAGTTAAAAGGAATAACAAACGCACCTCTTCGTCGTCCTACCGAGCGCGCGCAGGTAACGATGAGCTGCCTCGTGCGGATTTCCCTTTGCAAACGTTGGAAGGGTCAACCCGCGTGCCGGTTGAGTTTCCGAACCTCCCGGTTCCTGTGGACGCCGGTGAGCCGTGGACCTGCGTCCCGGCTGAAGCGGACCAGGCGCAGCTCCCTGAGGGAGCAGAACAGCTGGAGGTCAACATGGACTTTGGGAAATACGCTTTCACTGACCTGGAGCGTGAGAGCTCTCCGGGCCGCGCGGACATGTCTTACAGCCCGATAAAACCAGTTGGCACCGAGTTGGAGAAATCATTCTTCGACCGGTGTCTGACCACAGAGACAGAAAGGTTCCCAATGGCCACCCCAGTGTCCTCTATGGAGAGACTGCTGATGAACCATGCTTCGTTTGGACACGCAGATATGAAGTACGACCCCACATTACACCTGTATCCTACCGTCCACCACACCATGAAACGCACCTATGTGGAGCCGGAGAGGAAGGTGAAGTCGGTGGCCAAGAAACCCAAGGTCATCCGCAAACTCAGTTACGAGGACGAGGTCACGACCTCACCGGTACTGGGCCTTAGAATCAAGAAGGAGAGTCCAGAGGTCAAACCACCGGGATCTTCCTCGGGTCACAAGAAACCGTTAGGTGAATTCATCTGTCAGCTTTGCAAGGAGGAGTACCCGGACCCGTTCTCTCTCGCGCAGCACAAGTGTTCTAGAATCGTGCGCGTGGAGTATCGCTGCCCCGAATGTGACAAAGTTTTCAGCTGCCCCGCCAACCTGGCCTCGCATCGCAGGTGGCACAAGCCTCGCCCGGCGAACAACGATGAGGCCCAGAGCGCGAAGAAGATCCAACTGGAGAACCCACGAACCCACGATCGACAGTCGGTTGAGGGGAAGGAGAACGCGAGCGAGCTGCTGAGGAACAATCAGCACCAGAGCAGAATAGAGAGCTCCCAGTGTAAGCGCGCGCTGGACAGCTCCCACAGTCAGGACCAGCTGCCGCGTGGGCGGTCACCGGATCCAGCACCGTATGATCATCGGTATAGGACCATCCCGGAGAAATGCATTGATCCGCACATCAGGTCGACGGACAGCCCGAGTCTTCTGCTCTGTCCAGAGTCGCCTGACGTGACTGCGTCGCTGTTTCTAGAACCACCCGGAGCCGAGGAGATGCACGAATGCCGTTATTGTGGCAAAAAGTTCCGTAGACAAGCTTATCTCAGGAAACACCTCGCGGCGCACGAGACCATCAAAGCTTCTCCGTATACTCAGTTAGAGAACGGACAGATCACCTTCCCGTGTCACCTGTGCGGAGCGCACTTTCCCTCGGGCGAGATCCGAGACAAGCACAGACTCTGGCACGCCATGAGAGACGAGCTCCTCGCGGGCCCGACAGGGAAGAGCGGGGGCCCCGGGGTTTTGGTGAGACCAGAGCTGACACAGACGGACCAGCAGATCTACACGTGCAAGCACTGTCCGTCCACCTTCTACAGCTCGCCCGGGCTCACGCGCCACATCAACAAGTCGCATCCAACCGAGACGCGGGAAATGATGCTGCTACAGATGGCGGTCAGACCCGGTTGCTAAGGAACAACAATATGGTTTTATTTTGTATTGTATTCAATTCAAGTTTGTATTTTACCATTTGTGTAACAAGTAAAAAAAACAACAACAAAAAAACGTTAAAATCAAATACATTTGCAAAGATGAATAAAGCAGAACACACCAACACTATCTGCTGCATTGAACATTGAAATAATCCAGTGTCATAAGTGTGTATTAAAAAGAAGCATTCTGAATATTCTGAACATTTATCTAATGTAGTTCCTATGGAAAGTGTGTTTGTTTGATGTGGCATTCCTATGTAAACAAGGCTACCAAGACGTATTTTCATACAGAAAATCAAGCTTATTGTTAGTATATCAAATCGTTTCTTTTTCTTTTGTGGTATAAAATGCTTTAAAAATGGTCTTATAATTTAGCCCACTTCTTGTTTTTATATGTTGTGAGCGGAACTATGAATTTATTCTATAACTGTCAATAAATGTTTCAAATGTAAACTGGTTTAGTATTTGACTATGACCCATCTGAATGACTAACATTTCCACCATCCAGCAACATTAATGACTCATGCAGCACTAGAGAAGTTGTGGCAGGAATACTTTTATTGTCAAACTCCACTGCACATCTCCTCTGCAACAGCCATTACAAATGTATAGATACTACTACGTTTGACAATAATACTAGAGTCAGTTGCATGTCATCACGTGTGTTTATGTGTGTGTGTGAGTGTGTGAGTGTGCTTGCGTGTTGTGTAGCTGTCATATCAACACATGCAGTTAGTACTGGTGTCATGCAGTATTTGGTCAGTAGTCACATGGCAGATCAGCAGGTGAACATGTGTTCTACTATGGTACACACACACACAAAACTGTCTGGAGTGCAGGTCAGAGTTTGAGAGTGCAACTGAATCCCGTAAGGTTGCAGGATCCAACACCTCCTGTCTCCATCTCTTCTTGAGCGTTTGGATCATCGTATTCCAACCATGACCTCTGATCATCCAAAAATAATAATTTAAGAAATCATTCAAATGGGAAATGACCTCAAATGTTCAAACAAAAAACACAATGATAATCATTGCAACAACATGGTTAGACCTCACACAATGGCAGCAGTTGTTTTAAAAATATGTTATAAACCGATCGGTCCCTTTCTACCTGCAGGACCTACAACTGACAGCAATTATCTTCAGGATAAAAAAAACAAAACAAAAAACACCTAACAACACGTAGCACAGACCTAATAGACGAGGACAAAGCATTGTTCAAAAGCATGAGGAAACAAACCAAAAAAATAAATGGTGCGTACTGGTGTGTCAGAGTGTGCGTGGATATACACAGCCTTGGCAACTGGACTAACCACTGCTGTCTGAGACCAGCTGGAGGACCCTGTCATAGAAATACAGCTAACAGAACACAGTCCCATCGAGAACTTTAGTCTGGGCAGGTCTCCGCTCTAGCTCTACGTCCCGAACCTGCAGTCCAGACATTCTGAAGGAAAGCTCAGCTGCAGCACAGCAGGCTGCAGACCAGAGAGACTAGTGTGGAGCTGATGCTGCTGATAGGGGCGTACAGTACAGCTCTACCTCATCTGCCTACCAGTGATGAAGTGAAGCTAAAGACCAGCAGATCTGCTTCTCTCACACAGGACAGGCCAGACCTCAGGTCTCACATCTCCCAACAGTTGGTCTCTATGAAGTTTTGAGGTTAATATATGTCATCTTTTTGGCAGCTATTTTCAAATATTTACATAGACCACATACAGTCCATACTCTATACACATTAAATATGTATGTATTCTCACATATATATTCATCACAAGTGTGTCATAGATAGGGGTGAGACAAATAAACACATCATATATGAACAAAACAAAATAATCAGTAACATTCTTTATCAGGTGAAAACCAATTTTACAATCTTAATAAAAAAAAGAGATACACAAAACATTGACCCCTAAATAAACAGTAGTGAATATTATACTCAAGAGTGGACCAGCTTCACGTTCACCGCGAAAAAACAAACAAACATCTGAAGTAACAGGAAGTGCTTTACTTAGACCAATCCATGACCAGCCTTTCATAGCTAGAAAAACTTTGACCAACTAGCATCCACCTAATAACTAGAAATCTTCTCCACCCTCAAATCTGGGATTTCTGTCATCGGACAGAAAATCACACTGTACATAAACTATTCACAAACTATAGTACACTCTCTCACTGCCTATCTTGTAACCTTAAAAGATGAACAAGTCTGTACTTTCTTGGTTCTTGTTTGAAGGAGGCTGGTTGTGATGGTACAGCTAGTGACAGAAGTTTTTGTGTTATTGAGTGCTACCTTGACAGGTAAGGCGGGTCCAGGATGATGTGACAGCAGAGACTGGTTGAGCCAGACAAGTGTAGCAGCCCAGGTCAATTCTGGGCGTGGCAGCACGGTAAAGTCAGGTCATGTTGGCTGATCCAAAGGGGAAATCTGTTCTCATTGGCCAAGTTGGGGAGGAAGTCGGTTCTTTATTGGCTGATTTGGAGGGGAAATCAGGTCTTATTGGCCGATCCAGAAGAGCGTCGTAGCTTGATTGACATGCGGCTCTTGCTAGTACGAGGGGACATTGGCGAGGCTGAGTCGGTCCCGTCGAGCAGCACTGCTGGACTTTCTCCCCACTGACTCTCGAGGCATGAGCCTGGGAACGAGGCAGGGATGACAAGGAGAGAGGGAGGCAGAGGAAGAATATGAACAACAAAGCCTGTCTATTAAAAACACACAGACAAAACAGACGGACAGACAGACAGACAGACAAACAGACAGACAGCACAGGCAGACAGACAGCACAGTTAGGCAGGCCAACAGACAGAGAGAGACAGACAGACAGACAGACTAACAATTACAGACAGAGACACAGACAGGTAGAATGGCAGACAGAGAGACAGGCCCAGTTGAGCTTTGCTCATCCTACCTACCTGGATGTGCAGGCCAGACTCTAGGTCACCATTCTAGCATGCCTAGCATGTCTACCAGCTCTCTGAGGTTGGCTCTGTTTTAGAAGGCTGGAAGGGGAGGGGTACTGCATGCAACTAAACTACACTGCAGGATAGACGTGGAGCCACTCTAACTTCATGGTTCCCAAACAATCATCATCAGTATCAGTCATAATGTTCCACTGTAGTCATTTATGTATTAAAGTTACATCCCAGTCTTACTGTCATAAGTGAACACTGGAGGAATGTCAGCAAAAGATTACAATGACGTTGTGATGTCATAAGGAAACACTGAGTTACGTTGTCATAAGGAAACACTGAGTTATGTTGTCATGAGGTTACATTGAAGTCATGATGTCATGAGGATACACTGGACTCATGCTGTCATAAGGCTACACTGAAGTCATGATGTCATAAGAACACACTGGACTCATTATGTCATAAGGTAACACTGAAGTCATGATGTCATAAAGATACACTGGACTCATGATGTCATAAGGTAACACTGAAGTCATGATGTCATAAAGATACACCGGACTCATGATGTCATAATGTTTTACCGGAGACATGCTGTCAAAACATTACACTAGATTCATGCTGTCATAACAATACTGGCATGTATACAAACAGTACACACAGTATATACTGTGTTTCTACACACACCTATATGCCTCTAAAACTGAAACTAAGCAGAGGGGACTGGGGGAAGGCAGATGTAAGAAAAAGCTTCCTGGTTCTTCGTACCATTCACAGCTAGCATGAAACACCTTCCGTTTCAGGCCCTTGCCCTTGCCCTTGGTCTGTCCAAGGCTGTCTACAGGGTCTTTTGGAACCAGAAGGTAAAGCAAACCATTGCTCTCTTGAGAGGGTGAGGAGAGATGAGTCACAAGGAAGAGAGAGCAGAGGAAAGATTAGGGAATAAAGGTAGAAAACCACATGAACGGAGAGAGAAAGAGAGGGAGGGAGGGAGCGAGAGACAGGGAGGGAACGAGAGAGACAGGGAAGGGAGGGAGAGAGAAGTGGAGTGAATTTAGAGAAAGCCAGGAGTTAGACCACCAGCAGAAAAAATAAAGACGACGTAGACAATAAGAGAAAAAGGGGAAGAGATCAAAGATAAAAGGTTTGAGCAGTGAGGAGGCTGAGAGGGAATCAATAACACACACAGCACAGTGACACACACACACACACACAGAGACACAAACACACACACACACACACACACACACACACACACACACACACACACACACACACACACACACACACACACACACACACACACACACACACACACACACACACACACACACACACACACACACACACACACACACACACACACACACACACACACACACACACAGACACAAACACACAAACACACACACAGACACAAACACACACACACACACAAGCGCACAGTCTACCTACACCCGCACCCCTGTGCCAGGGGTGACTTATAAACCATTATGCTATTATTACTAACATTCATCTTTCAGCTCTATACTCCAGTATGGAGGCAAGTAAACAAGCAGAAACTGCACTGAATACAAAAGTCCAAACTAGCCACATCTGCAGTGCATCCAGACAGTGTGTGTGTGCGTGCGTGTGTGTGAGCTTCATGACCTGTCTTAGCACACGATCTTGCCAGAGAACAAGGGGAGGAATAAGGAGTTAGTGGTTACCGAAAACAGAGGGTTAATAAACAGTGGTTACCGAGACAACCGAGAAACACAGACAGAATTGAAGGCTGGCTGGCCCTGTTACAGAGACATGCAAACTGTCATCCAGGTTTACACACTGGAAGAACAGGAGGATGGAGAGGAGGGAAGGAGGCGGAGGGACCAATCAGAGACGAGGTTTGGACGGTTAGTCAGTGAGAGAAGCATCAGTATCAGTTGATCTTCAGGTGGTCTTACCTTTATATATACACAAGTGAAACATTAGGATCTACAAGGGAACAGAAAAGAGAGGGACAAAATAACAACAAACAAGAAAATTTAATGGGGGGAGGAGGTAATCAAATCAAATAAAAAAAAACAACAAAGAGAAAAGAAAAAATAAGAGTGATCTTGGCGGTTAAGGGGAGGCAGAGGGGCGTCCTGGGCTGCTGTTAGCTCAGACAGAAACAGGGGCTTTTCAACAGAGAAGGTCTGGATTTGGGGCTGAAGAACGACCGGCTGGGTCATGTTTCAGTCCCAAAGCAGCAGGTTTGCACGTTCACATAACACCACAGGGCACAGGGATGTTTGTTATGGCAGGGTCATCATGGCCGCCGAGCGATCACACTTCTCAAAAACATGACGTTCGGTCTACAGTCTAGTCGACTTCCTGGTGAGAGGTGAACATTGTGACCCCACCATAACCAGCTTGTGTCTGTGCCATGCATGGCTGCTGGACAGACAGGCAGGCAGGCAGGCAGGTCTGTACTGTTTGTCTAGCACTACATAGACAGGGTCGAAACTGAGTCTGTAGACAGACAGGTCTATAACTTTTTATATAGCTAGACAGACAGGTTGGTAGTTGTCTGGAGCTAGACAAACACAAAAGGTTATAATTTATAATAAAACTGTCTGTAGTTAGACACTTCAATAGTTGTGTCTGTAGCTAGACAAACAGACAAGTCTGTGATGTGATGTGTGAAACACAACACACACTGAGTGAAACAGTGGCTGAACCTACTAAGCCCTCCTATAAAGTCATGATTTGCAGTTGAAACGCTGAAAGTTCAGCTCTGCTTAGAAACACAGCTTCCGGTGTCCAACCCAGTGAGGGGGTCTGTTAGGCAAACTGCGGATTATGACTTTAACCTCTCCAGATTTAGAGAGGTGGGCTACTAGGAAATAGAGGATCTATGGAGAGGATCTCTCTAATTTTACCATCCGCTCTCAAAACTACAGCTTCCGGTAAGCTGTGTCCCTATTGGTGAACTTACAGGCAAGGGCCCGTCTGATTGGGCGATTCTGCAGATGGAAGATGAGAGGTCAACCGGTATTGGTCTAAGGCTGGGAGGGAGGCGTGGTTTACCTGTGTCGGAAGAGAGATGGTGGCAGGGGGCGGGACTGAAGACTCGGGCAGCGTAATCCTCAAACGTGGTTGGCTCCAGGTGGTGCTGGACGATAGTCTCCAGATACCGTGCTCTCTCCTCGTAGCTGGGTTCAGAGGTCAAGGGAGAAACAACACTGCTAGCAGAGATAACCGACTGACTGAACCACGGATTGGAAGCAAATCCACTCCAACTGTCTGGCAGCCGCCCTGTTCCAACACCAGCCCTACAGCATCTGTCTAACCTAAACCACCAAGCAGGTCCATATTTGAGCTTCTGTTCTGCAGGGATTCAAACTAGCAACTCTTTGGTTTCAGTCCAGCGTCTGCCTCTACCTTGATAACACGTCTTTAATGAACTCCAGAACTCTCCATCAGAAAGTCTCTCTCCGTTCCTAATGGCAACCATCAGGGAGCATTACTGGCTCCTAGGTAAGGGCACAGACATCCCATAATGTCACAACTGTATTATCCACCGATCACAGTGGAGGTAGAAGCTGACATGGGCTGGCGATGGCCTTTACTGTCCTGGTGATCCACTTTAGAGAAAATGATGGGATTGGGTAAATGGCCTGTATTGCATTAGGCTGTAGCGTATTATGGGTTTAGAATGATGAGATTCTGTTAATGGAGACGATTGGATTAACTAAGACGTAGAATATGAACTGACATGGAGAGGAGAGGATGGGGGGGGGGGGGTAATGTCAAATGTATAGAAAAGGAGAAAGACAGAGGAGGAGGGTTGACAGGGATGAGAGAGACAAGTCATGTGAGGATGGTTGACAGGGGCGGGTGAGAGAGAGAGAGAGACAGGTCAGGGGTGAGGAGGGGAGGTCAGGGTGAGGAGAGGTGTAGAGAGAGCAGGGGTACAGGAGGAGCAGGGGTACAGGAGGAGCAGGGGTACAGGAGGAGCAGGGGTACAGGAGGAGCAGGGGTACAGGAGGAGCAGGGGTACAGGGGGAGCAGGGGTACAGGGGGAGCAGGGGTACAGGAGGAGCAGGGGTACAGGGGGAGCAGGGGTGCAGAGGAAGCAGGGGTGCAGGGGTACAGGAGGAGCAGGGGTACAGGGGGTGCAGGGGTGCAGAGGAAGCAGGGGTGCAGGGGTACAGGAGGAGCAGGGGTGCAGGAGGAGCAGGGGTACAGGAGGAGCAGGGGTACAGGGGGTGCAGGGGTGCAGAGGAAGCAGGGGTGCAGGGGGAGCAGGGGTACAGGGGGAGCAGGGGTGCAGAGGAAGCAGGGGTGCAGGGGTACAGGAGGAGCAGGGGTACAGGGGGTGCAGGGGTGCAGAGGAAGCAGGGGTGCAGGGGTACAGGAGGAGCAGGGGTGCAGGAGGAGCAGGGGTACAGGAGGAGCAGGGGTACAGGGGGTGCAGGGGTGCAGAGGAAGCAGGGGTGCAGGGGGAGCAGGGGTGCAGGGGGAGCAGGGGTGCAGAGACGAGAGCCATGCTGTGGGTGAGAGAGGGGAGAGTTTATTTCAGGAGCATCACAGGAGGAGTGTGTGTGTGGGTGAGGAGACACCTGGGGTAAACTGACAGAAGAACAACACTAACAGTGTTCTAGCAGCGGCTCTCACACACAGGGTGTGTGTGTGTGTGTGTTAGACACAGTATGCGAATGTGTGTTTAGTGAATGTGTGTGTGTTAGAAACAGCTCACAGGGGGAACAAAACCTGCCGATTGCCTTTTCCTGTTTCCCATCACTTGGCTTCCTGCTCTGTTGGGCTACAGGCCTTAAGACGCGTTTGTGTGAGAAACAGTGAATGATTGAGGGAGAGACATAGAGGGAGAAAGAGAGAGAGAGAGAGAGAGAGAGGGGGAGAAATCATATCCGTATGCATTGGGGGCTTTCATGAAGTGTGTGTGTGTGTGTGTGTGTGTGTGTGAGAGAGCTAGTAATGACTTATATCCCTTCCTAGGGCCCTGATCATCACACCTTCAGACCTCCTGCCTCTCAGAGGTGGAAGGGGGCACTTAGCACTCGACAGGAACAGGAAACGTGTCACACCGACACATCCAGCCTGACTGACACACACGGCAGTGAACAGCAATCATGCTCAACAAATCACAACACTAACCCAGTTCCCTATCAGAACGACCTCTCCATCATACTGTGGGCCAGGCAGCTGACACCTGGCTCTGTTCCCTGGCCACCAAGAACCCCATTAGACCTAGACTGACCTGATCATGACCTTGTGGTCTACACTTGGTGGTGACACCCTTGCTCTGGAGAGAAAACCTCCCTGGTTCTGTATAACAATAATAAGGCAGTCTACACTATAGACCAGAGCCCAGGGTCATATTAAGTCAGTCTACACTATAGACCACAGCCCAGGGGCATATTAAGGCAGTCTACACTATAGACTACCGCACAGGGGCATATTAAGGCAGTCTACACTATAGACTACCGCCCAGGGGCATATTAAGGCAGTCTACACTATAGACTACCGCCCAGGGGCATATTAAGGCAGTCTACACTATAGACCACAGCCCAGGGGCATATTAAGGCAGTCTACACTATAGCCACAGCCCAGGGGCATATTAAGGCAGTCTACACTATAGACACAGCCCAGGGGCATATTAAGGCAGTCTATACTATAGACTACCGCCCAGGGGCATATTAAGGCAGTCTACACTATAGACTACCGCCCAGGGGCATATTAAGGCAGTCTACACTATAGCCACAGCCCAGGGGCATATTAAGGCAGTCTACACTATAGACACAGCCCAGGGGCATATTAAGGCAGTCTATACTATAGACTACCGCCCAGGGGCATATTAAGGCAGTCTACACTATAGACTACCGCCCAGGGGCATATTAAGGCAGTCTACACTATAGACTACCGCCCAGGGGCATATTAAGGCAGTCTACACTATAGACTACCGCCCAGGGGCATATTAAGGCAGTCTACACTATAGACACAGCCCAGGGGCATATTAAGGCAGTCTACACTATAGACTACCGCCCAGGGCCAGGGTACTTGACCTGCGTGTTGATAGCAGCAGCAGGGAAAGCCACACTGCTGGGATAGTTAATAGCATCCTTTTCTCCTCCGGTACTTCTGTTCCTCTACTGCTCTCTCGCTCTGCGTGTGTCCCCTTCCTCCACCCAACGCCACACGCCACTAATGCCATCCTGTCGCCACGACAACTAATCCCTTGCTCTTTGTGAACTAGAGGAAAGCGAGCCCAGGAGAAACACTGTCCGTTGCCACGGCTCTGCCATGCTGCAAATCTGATTTAAGAGCATCGCTGACGAACGCTGTGGTTAACGGCTCCTCAACAGAAGAACGCATCCGGGGAGAGACGGAGCGAGACGGAGCTTAAAAGGCCGAATGTGGCGGAGGAGAGGAGGCCAGGAAAGCAAAGGAGGAGAGGAGGGCAGGAGAATAGCCTCTTTTGTGTATTACCAGAAACTCATTTTCCCTGCTGATGAAAAGGCAGAGGGGAGAAGTGCCCTCCCTCCCCACCCCCATCCCCCCCCCCCCCCCTCCTGCCGTGTGCCTCATTGTCACCATGCTCCTCTCTCGCTCCTCTCTCGCTCCTCTCTCGCTCCCTCGCAGGGCACAGGCACATTGCCAGGCAGGAGACGAGGGAAGGAGAGCTTGTTAGCACATTAGATGTGAGGGGGCGCTCGGCTTGTCTCTGGGTTCGGCGCTGCGTGGAGCCAGAGAGGCCAGGCACACTCTCTGGCAGTGTGTTAAATTACTACGATGAGCTTGCTACTGCTTACAGGCCACAGATTGATCTCTCCTGCATTTTCTTTTCTTCATCCCACCACACACACACACACACACACACACACACACACACACACACACAATCTCCTTCCTCAGTTCACGGTAGCAGAGAGAGAGAGAGAGAGCAGTGAGTAGTGGTTAGGTGATCTCTAAACCTCGACAGAAATACGGTGGAACTTGTGGGTTTTCAGACTAAAGACACATCTTAACCTTACATGGACTCACGCGCACACGAATGCCAACTGCACAACCCCCCCCTCACACCTTTGGGAACACAAAACTCGTGTTGACCAGGTCAGAACATGGCCACGAAGGTCTAGATCTAGGGAAACATCCAGCTATTATCATGAACTATCATTCATCTTGTAGTGAACCAGAATATTCTACAGATTTAGATCTAGAAGTCTGACTGAAGGCCGAACAGACTGGAGTCATCAGAGATCTGGGTCAGCGTAGCGCAACTTCACACACCAACACCATATCGGTGTCCCCAGTTCTGCACCTCCTCTTCTGGTCTCTCTTCACCTCTCCCTTCACCTCCCATCCTCTCCTCTCTTTCCCTCCGGCCAGCGGGACAGAGAACAGAGAGAAAAACATCAGATAAATAATTGAATTTGAGGAGTTTTACAGACTGTAATTACAGAAATCTATGTGTGCCCTGAAGTGCAGTCTAATCGGTTTATACCCCATCTGATGGTGGCGATAGTGAGGCCTAGCGGTGATTGTATTAGCTGGCCTAGCCTGCATGCTGCATCACTCTAGCCAAGCACCCCAGCACACAGATCAGAGGACAGATACACACACACACACAGATGAGGGAACAGATAGAACACTGGCCTAATGCTCAGCTGCCTGGGGGTGGACACACACACACACCCCCACACCCACACCCACACACATACGCCCCCACACAGTGAGATCTAAGGCTGTTCTCCAGCACCATATCCATTCCTATTAATCTGGTCCCAAACCCAATAGAGGCCAGTGAGATATGGCTGCCGGCCTGACCTGCTAAATCTAGCACCCCTCCCTTACCCCCCCCCTCCCTTACCCCCCGCCCCCCCGCCGCCCCCCCATCAGCCTGCAGGGCATCCAGCCTCTCACTGCCTGCACCAATACAACGTTTATCTAACGTTTAAGGTGTAGCAGACAACCCTAATGTCGTTATCGCAGGTTCTCACACAAACGTCCACATGCAAACACACACTCAGTGTAACGCGCTCGCTTCATGCAGACGTGAACAAATGACCCATGCACATGTCGTACACCGCCTCTGAATAATAAATCAGGAATTAGCGAGGGGGCAGATGTCAGTTTCCTTCAGCCCGGTAGCGTTCAGAGAAGAGGGGGGTGGGGGTGGGATGGGGTGGGGTGGGGGGTAGGGGTGGGGGGGTGGGGGGGGTCCTCTGCAGGTCCTCTCTGATCCAATAACAAACCACAGAAGGCGTCCACACGTGATCAGAGCCTCTCTCAGCCTCACCACACGTCACAAGACGTGTCTCACTTGTGGGCCAGTGTCAAGTGTTAACCTGTCTATGTGTGTGTGTGTG
This sequence comes from Neosalanx taihuensis, assembly GCA_030340665.1. Lineage (NCBI taxonomy): Eukaryota > Metazoa > Chordata > Actinopteri > Osmeriformes > Salangidae > Neosalanx > Neosalanx taihuensis. The sequence goes on along the minus strand of CM059296.1, from coordinate 12,757,549 downwards.
TGTGTGTGTGTGTGTGTGTGTGTGTGTGTGTGCGTGTGTATCCACGTCTCTAAGCAGGTACCATTGCTCATGGGATCAGACAGGTCACAGGTAGTTTACATTGATTTGGGTTTTTCTCTCAGTTAGCCAATCATATCTCTCTCTCTCTCTCTCTTTGTCTCTGTCTCTCTCTCTCTCATACACACACACACACAAGTTTGGTTGACATTGATCTGACTGGTCTCTCCTCTCCTGCAGGCGACCCACTGAGAATCCTAAACAGCTCGTCAGTCCGTTCCTGAGGCGTCCTTCCTCACCTCCCACAGCCCCCACCTCTGGGATCGTCTTGTTTACCCACTCTGCCCACACAGAGGGGGGCCTCCACCAAGAACAGGGTCCTCTAACTTCCCCCCAGCCTCTGGATGGAGCCAGCTCATCTGTCTACTTTGTCCCCTGCTCTGAAGAGCGTCCGCTGGAAACACTTGGGGTACTTTGAACAAGCGTGACTTCTCTCAGAACTGTCTGTTTGTCTCTCTGGGACTATTCAAATGGGGTGAGCGAAACCGGTGAAAGAGAAATAAGAAAAACAAACTCCCATTAACATTGTATAACGCTGTAAGACACAGGAGCTGTCAAAGACTGGGACTGCAGCCACAGTTACACTGTAACAACCGTAGGATTCTGAACAATGACTAAAATAATATCTACCAATTGCAACACGGTTTCTTCTATGAAGTCCTTCTAACTAACTTAACACTACACAAGAATTCCCTTTGATCGTTAATTAGTTGAGCATCGTACAGAGGGGGATTTGAACCTGCGTCCTCTTGGCCTGCAGCCAAACACTCGACCCCAGCCATCAAGATCAAGATCCAGGATCTTAACTGAATCACATTAGACCAGCTGCTGACATCTCCCCCTATTAGCACCGATTAGAACAGAGGGATCTACGCCGGGTCAACATCGCAGGTAGAACAAGCACTGCATACAAACACACACAAGCACAAGCACGTTCACACACACGCACAAGCACGTTCACACACACGCACAAGCACGTTCACACACACGCACATGCCCACAACCCCCCTCCCCCCCTACCCCACAGAGGAGTAGAAGAGTGCACTGAGATGTAACCCCTCCTTCTATTCTCTTAGTTTTACTTCCCCATCTCCACTGTGAGAGGAAACAATTAGTGACTACTTGCACTACCTCTCCCCCCTCCCCTACACACACACACACACACACACACACACACACACACACACACACACACACACACACACACACACACACACACACACACACACACACACACACACACACACACACACACACACACACACACACACACACACACACACACACACACCACACACCACACACACACACAGCCCAGCAGGCCCCAGCGTTACTAGGACAATGGGGCCTATTGTGGGAGTTGGCAGAAGGGCTGCTCTGCCTGTTAGGGGTTTGGCTGCTTTTAGAACTGTGTGTGTGTGTGTGTGTGTGTGTGTGTGTGTGTGTGTGTGTGTGTGGGAGAGAGAGTGAGTGTGCGCATTTGAGAGACAGTATGTGTGCACATATTTTGTATATTTGCCCCTGTGTGTATGTGTGTGTGAGAGAGAAATAGAGATGTGTGTGTACGTGCGTGTGTAAGTGAGAAAAAGAGAGGTGTGTGTGTGTGAGTTGTTGGAGCTTCCATCAGAGTACGGCAGTGACCCAGAGCTGGCTGTTCCCCTCCACTATCACACTCCTCCATATGCTGACCCCACAAGTCCTCCAGCTAGCTCTGCCAGCAACACACACACACACACACACCACTGGACTGGCAGGGGGAGTGGGGAAGCAGCTTAGTGTGCATGTGTGTGAGTGTGTGTTTGTCCCTCCAAAATTGTGTCACAGCTCCACAATCGCCCCCTAACAGATGGAAGATGGTTACAGCTCACACAGTTACACTCCAACCTGCTACACACACCCTGGCCCCTCCTCACACACCGGCCTCTACAGAGTGTGTGTGTGTGTGTGTGTGTGTGTGTGTGGGGCTGTGTGACCATAGGCTGTGTGTGTCCACAGTTATCAGGCTCGGTTGGACCACATGGTGGACCAGCTGTAGGGGTCTACATGCTAGCCCCCAGGCCAAACAGGTCACTGTGCACTAATCATCAAGGGGGGAGGATTCTGTCTGGTTCAACTAGGTGCGTATACATGTGTGTGCATGCCATATGTGTGTATGTGTGTGTGTGGCTCCTGAGACCAGACAGGTCAAGCATGCCTAATCCCAGCCAAACATTCTAGCAGAGTTCCAGCGTGGTCAAGCTGCTCCCACATATGGCCCCACCTGCAGTCCGCTCTCTACTACTATCACACTAACTACTGCACTAACTATCACACTTTAACTACTGCACTAACTATCACACTAACTACTGCACTAACTATCACACTTTAACTACTGCACTAACTATCACACTAACTACTGCACTAACTATCACACTTTAACTACTGTACTAACTATCACACTAACTACTGCACTAACTATCACACTAACTACTGTACTAACTATCACACTAACTACTGTACTAACTGTACTAACTATCACACTAACTACTGCACTAACTATCACACTTTAACTACTGCACTAACTATCACACTTTAACTACTGCACTAACTATCACACTTTGACTACTGCACTAACTATCACACTAACTACTGTACTAACTATCACACTTTAACTACTGCACTAACTATCACACTTTAACTACTGTACTAACTATCACACTAACTACTATACTAACTATCACACTAACTACTGCACTAACTATCACACTAACTACTGTACTAACTATCACACTAACTACTATACTAACTATCACACTAACTACTGCACTAACTATCACACTTTAACTACTGTACTAACTATCACACTAACTACTGCACTAACTATCACACTAACTACTGTACTAACTGTACTAACTATCACACTAACTACTGCACTAACTATCACACTTTAACTACTGCACTAACTATCACACTAACTACTGCACTAACTATCACACTTTGACTACTGCACTAACTATCACACTAACTACTGCACTAACTATCACACTAACTACTGCACTAACTATCACACTAACTACTGCACTAACTATCACACTAACTACTGCACTAACTATCACACTTTAACTACTGCACTAACTATCACACTTTAACTACTGCACTAACTATCACACTTTGACTACTGCACTAACTATCACACTAACTACTGTACTAACTATCACACTTTAACTACTGCACTAACTATCACACTTTAACTACTGTACTAACTATCACACTTTAACTACTGTACTAACTATCACACTAACTACTATACTAACTATCACACTAACTACTGCACTAACTATCACACTTTGACTACTGCACTAACTATCACACTTTAACTACTGTACTAACTATCACACTTTAACTACTGCACTAACTATCACACTTTAACTACTGCACTAACTATCACACTTTAACTACTGCACTAACTATCACACTTTAACTACTGTACTAACTATCACACTTTAACTACTGTACTAACTATCACACTTTAACTACTGTACTAACTATCACACTAACTACTGTACTAACTATCACACTAACTACTGTACTAACTATCACACTAACTACTGTACTAACTATCACACTTTAACTACTGTACTAACTATCACACTAACTACTATACTAACTATCACACTAACTACTGCACTAACTATCACACTTTGACTACTGCACTAACTATCACACTTTAACTACTGTACTAACTATCACACTTTAACTACTGCACTAACTATCACACTTTAACTACTGCACTAACTATCACACTTTAACTACTGCACTAACTATCACACTTTAACTATTGTACTAACTATCACACTAACTACTGTACTAACTATCACACTTTAACTACTGTACTAACTATCACACTTTAACTACTGTACTAACTATGACACTAACTACTGTACTAACTATCACACTTTAACTACTGTACTAACTATCACACTTTAACTACTGTACTAACTATCACACTTTAACTACTGTACTAACTATCACACTAACTACTGTACTAACTATCACACTTTAACTACTGTACTAACTATCACACTAACTACTGTACTAACTATCACACTAACTACTGTACTAACTATCACACTTTAACTACTAATGAATCTACTGTATATTGACAGCTATACACACACCTGACCGGTACAGATGAACAATTGCATTCAATGACATTATACTGCACACTGATCCTTGTTCAGCTGCTAACACACCCTGCATCTGGGGGTTTCAATTACATTGTACTGCACACTGATCTCTGTTCAGCTGCTAACACACCCTGCATCTGGACTGGCTGGGAGAAGGAAGCAGGCTTCTTGCAGCAGTTCTATTGGCCCTGGAGGTGGTGGTGGCTTTCTAAGACAAGCGCGCACACACACACACGCAAGCACACACACACACACTGCCCTGGATTGCTCTTGGAGCTGCCTGATATCTGAGATACGAGCTGGGTAGGAGAGCAGCTCATAGCTGTTTGGCACATACTGTAGAGTGTGTGTGAGCCAGTGAAAGAAAGAGAGCATAAGAAGTACATGGGTAGGTGGTTTGGCCTGAGTGTGTGTGTGTCTACGGCCAGACATTAGCTATCTGGTCTTGTAGCAGGTTTGCAGTGAATGTGTGCAAATGTGTTTGTGTGTAAGTGTGTGTTCCAGAGGGGAATTTCACAGTCATGGTGGATGAAGGATCAGAGAGGAGAGGAGGCAGATGGAGCAGCCGGAGGGCCAAGGCCTGGGACAGGCCAGGGGGGCAGGGGGAGAGGGGGGCAGGGGGAGAGGGGGGCAGAGCCTGGGACTGGGGGTAAAGGGGTGAGGGGGGCAGAGCCTGGGACTGGGGGTAAGGGGGAGAGGGGGGCAGGGCCTGGGACTGGGGGAAGGCGGCCAAGGAGGGGAGAGGGGAGAGAGAGAAAAGAGGGCAACAGCAAGGAGGAGAGGGGGTTGAGGAGAGAAGAGGAATCAAATGAAAGACAGACACATTGAGAGGCTAGACTGAAGGGAAAGGAGGAGTAAGCAGTTCTGTCACGACCTGACAGTCCATCCCACTGACAGGCCGACAGGAAACAGCTGCACAGACACAAGGTGATAATGATGCTGCCATAATGATCCCAGTCAGATCCATCGATATGTGTGGTTAGTTGAGCTCTGCAGCCACACTGGAGGAATGAGCTCTCTCCTTCACCGAGCTGGGAAGCCCATCAGCCACATATGATGCTGAGGCTTCCCCTCCTCGTCAACAGGTACAGCTGAGAAACGGCAGGCTTTCAGACTTTTCCACATCCCTCTCTCCCTTTCTTTTTCTTCCTTTCGTCTCTCTCCCTCCGGCACAAATGTCCCCCTTGGTTCAGGCCATACAGTAGCTTGAAACTCCTCCATCCATCATTCCTAACAGGGGAACAATTAGCAGGCGTTTCCCATCCCTCTGACATGCATCCAGCCAGGAGAGACAGAACTCAACACAGATGAAATGTGGAGGAGACGAAAGACAAACAAACTGACAAAGAAAGGGAGAGAGAGAGAGAAAGAGGGAACGAAAGAGTGCAAAGAGCCACAGGGGCAAGAGAAATGGAGGAGGGAGAGGGAAAGAGAGAGGGGAGAAAGAGAGAGAGAGAGGGAGACAAGACAGAGTGAGAAGTGGAGGGATGAGAGATATGGAGAGATGGAGTGAGTGCGGGGAGACATCCGTCGATAATGACAGATTACTGTAATTCAGGCTGTCAGGATCATCGACCTGAGACTCATGCCAATCAATAGCACAGTCCAGTATCGAGCCACACACACACGTGTACACACACACACACACACACACACACACACACCTCGGATCAGCCCGGCGACACACAGATGGACGAGACTGCCGAGAGCCACGTCTCAAGCTGAGCCAAACAATCTCTCCCTCCCTCCCGCCCTCCCTGCCTCGCTCCCTCGCTCCGGGGACAGGGAAGATGAGAATGGCTTCTCAACCCCCCCCCCCCATCTCGTCTTTGTTTTCTCGCTGTATTATATATTTGAAAAGATGAAAGCCTGAAAAGAGGGGTGAGAGAAAGTGAGGGGGGGGGGGGGTGGGATGGGTGAGAAAGGTGAAAAGACGGAGGGGGGTGTTAGAGTATTTAGGGCTACCTCAGAAGCCCGTTAGTGTGAGTGGTCCTCATTGCTCTTTTATATAGAGCAGATAAGGACATAATGACAGCCGTGGGGAGAGATAAAGGCACAATGACAATACTTTGTGGGCGGCGCGGCAGCAGGACAAGCCAGGTGCATTTCAGGTTCTTTTCATTATTCACAGAAGCTAACGATGTTCTAGTTGGTAGAAAATAGCACCTTGTATCTTACATGATGAATATATCCATCGTTACAAAGGCCTAATTAGTTCTTGTGAGGACAGCGATGGGAAAAGATGAGAAGACAGAGAGAGTATTAGAGAGAAGGAGCGAGCGAGACAAGAAGATAGAGAGAGTATCAGAGAGGGAGTGAGTGAGAGAGGAAAAAGAGAGAGGAGGAATTGGGAGTGAAATCTCTGAAGCATTTCAAAAGCAAATTGCTACAAATCATTGTTAGGGGACGACCAATGGTCACAGTGACTCCTGTGTGTGTGTGTGGATGCACATGTGTGTAGTCTCTGTGTAGACTCAAAGGAGACAAGAGAAATCGATGCGTATTCAGCTTGTTCTCCCATCCTGGTCCGAGCACACACTCAACAACAGCTGTATATTTGTTCTCCTTCATTATGGATCCATACATGCATACACATCCACTTCACTACAGCTGCAAAGCCCACGAGCCGTGCTGTTTACACACAGACAGTATGGGGGAGGAGTGGTGGAGAGCTGCACATCCTAACGGGGATTTCGAGTCCCTCCTGCCGAACACCGCTTGTACGAAAGCGTGCGCTAAACCATCTGATCTCATGAACGTGGGAGAAAAAAAAGGACACTTGGCCTAGTTTTTAGACGAAAACAAACATCAACCTGTTACAACGCGAGGCTGAGGAGATCTGGAGGAAAGAAGGATGAAGGGGCTGGTTTAGAAGAACGAGAGGGAAGATGAAAGGATACAAGTTCTGGTAGAGGGGGATGAGGGACTTGAGCGCTCGGCTGGCGTTGATGGCGGTGGCTCTGACCATGGTGGGCAGGATCTTCTCATCCACAATGGCTCCATCAAACAGAGGGCCGAAGAACGGCACCTGGAACAAACGGCAGAAACATGGTGACTTGATCCGTTAAGTCACGTTCACTGATTCAAGCTTTGGAATCCTCCGGAAACTCTAAGAATCCAGAGTTATTCAGCGCTAGGACCTTCTGACTCCTGAATCCACCGAGCCACGGAACCCAGAACCTTCCAATTCCAGAACCTTCCAATTCCAGCACTTTTCCGGTTCCGGAAGTTTCTGGTTCCAATTGCCTACCTCAGGCTTCTTGAGGATGTGGATGCTGCACATGTGGTTCTTCATGGGGTAAATGATAATGAGCACATCTCCGAACTCAGTGGGGATGATGCCTCTGCGGTAGTCTCTGGAATGTTCCGACCACACGATGTGGACCTCGTCGTTACCCAGGTGCCTCAGCTGTGGAAAAAAAAGATGGGCGTGAGGCAAAGAAAAGCACAGATTACCAGATCAACAGCTCCACATATAAACAACGTACGCTAACGTTGACCCAAAGCTAAATCGCCTTTTTTCTTGAACATGTTTTGGAGTGTGACCATCACTCAGGCTTCATGAGGAGATGGGAAGGAAGTGAGACTGGAGGCAAAGAGGGGGGAGGGGGGGAGTACTGGGAAGTCAAAAGGGAGGTCAAATCAGAACTTTGTTCTTGTTCACCTGTCAGACTGAGATGTTGGTCTCCCTCCCTCTGTCTGTCGAACTCTCTCTCCGTCTCTCTTCATCACATGACCTCCCCCCTCCTCCTCCCCCACTCTGAGACCAGGGGCTGACTGTCTGTCTGTCTGTCTGTCTACAGCTCCAGGTCCAGACAGTCATTAACCTTGACGTGTGACAGCCAGGTGAAGCTGCATCTGCCTCCCTCCTGCCTCCCTCCTGCCTCCCTCCTGCCTACCTCATCCATCTCTCTCTCTCCATCTCGCTATATCCATCTCTCTCCTTCACCTGCATCTCTCAGCCCTCCTTCCACCACACCATCTCCATCTCTCTCTCTCCCAGCCCTGTCTCCCCCCTCGCTCTCTCTTCCATCTCTGCTCTCTTCCTTCCATTTATCTCTCCCCTCCTCCTCCGTATTACAGGAGCGCTCCGTCTTGTCCTCCGTCTCTCGCTCACTCCATCACTGCGAGGGCCACACAGACCCTGGCTGTCACCAGACCAGGCCGGGGGCCTATCTCCACACACACACACGCGCAAACACACACACACACCCTCCACACACACTCTCCTTGCCGCTATCTAAAACTATCCATCTCTTTATCCTCCATCTTCTCTCCTTTCTTCCTTCTGCTCTGCCTCACCTTCTCCCAGCTTCTCTCTGTCCCTTTCTGTTGGTTATCTACCCTGCCACATTCATTGTGAATGTATCGTGTGTGCGCGTGTGCCTATGACTGTGTGTGTGTGTGTGTGTTGGCCTGCCCTCCGAGCTGACACGCTGTAGTGTCTAGCTAACCAGGTTTGGTGCCTTTATCTTCAGATCAGTGTGTGGCTACTGTCTTCTGCAGACAGGCTAATCCAATCAGCTCCTGCGCTTGGCTGATAGGCTCAGGACCAGGAAGCAGGAAGCAGGGGACAGATCTGATTAGAGGACATTATGGCCATGTGGAGCAGCTCGAACGACCACCGCCACGGGCTTGATGGCCCACACACACATTAATACACACACACACACTCACGATGTACAACCACAGGACACACATTACACTGGTGCTTTCACATCATTTAAAAGCTGCAGTTCTGTTTGTGTGGCAGCATGTGTCTTTGTGTGTCTGTGATGAATGGCTGTTTAAAGTGTCTCTCATCCAAAAATGGGGAAGGGGGGGGGTTAGGATAGAAGAAGAGAGGGGGGGTGCATTACTACAATAGGGATAGTTCTAGCTAGTTCTAGTTTTAGCTATATAGTACATTAAGGTTGTGTGTGTGTGTGTCACTCTCCTACCGAGGCGCAGCAGAGCTCGTTAAGCAGACTACAGTAGCAGAAGGCTGGATGTGTGTGTGCTGTTATCACTGGTGTGAATAAGGAGGATTTCACACTGACACACACACACACACACACAGCAACACACACACAGTTCACACCAGCAGCTGGAACCCCCCCAGCCTGTCTCTGCTCTTATTACGCCTTTCACATCACACTGATAAAACACTGTCACCCCCCCCCCCACCCCCCCTCCCATCCCCACCCCACTTTCTTTTCCTTTCTCCCTTCAGAACGACCTCCTCGCCCCCAAATTCCTTACTTCCACCCGTCTCTCCATTCAGCCGTTCCTCCATTTCCCTCCCTGAAGAACAATAGGTAGGAAATTAAACCACCCAGCTGACTGCGGCTTGGCTTATTACAGCTCATTACGACCACACAATTAGCGTGCATTTGACTCACAATGCCATCGTCCACCTCATCCTCTATTTTCCTCTCGTCTCCTTCCCCCCTGACCCCCCCCAACCTTCTATCGGGTTCCTGGCTGGCTTCGCATTTCTCAACGTGACAGAACACACACACTCATCCCAACACACACACACGATAAAACACAAGAGAAATTAAGAAAAGACGAGAGGAAGCGGTTGGAAAAACCAATCACGGTACAATCTACAGACCCTCCCTCCCTCCCCCCCTCCCCCAGCAGGACACACTCATCCCAGTTAATGCTGTCACTGATTAGATCAGGCTAAAGCCAAACAAAACATACCTACAGAGACACTGTGCAGAGAGAGCGAACCGGAGAGAGACAGATGGAGAAGGGGAAATGAGAGAGGGAGAGAGAGAGAGAGAGAGAGAGATAGATAGAAAAGGAAAGAGAGGGAGAAAAGCAGAGACGAACAGGAAGTGAGGGAGAGCCTCGTGGACGAGAGAAGAAGAGAGAGACTGAACAGAGCCAGACCAACGCCGAGGGAAGAACAGGGAGAAAGCAGAGGAGGACAGAAGTACAGAGGGCACCGTGTGAGGGGAGTCGTCTCTAGGGCGACTGTCGTCGTAGTGAAGTGGATCTTTGTGCGGGTCGTTCTGAGGGTCATCGTCTGTCTGTGTGAACGTGGACTCTTAGACACTCTCAAACCTTTGACAGTTACACCTTATTATATCACTACTGTTCACACAAGGAGCTCCAGCTGTGTGTGTGTGTGTGTGTGCGTGTGAGTCTCTGTGTGTGTGTGTGTGTGTGTGTGTGTCTCTGCTTTCTTTTGAACATTTGGACAAACAAACACACACACAAACACACAGACACACACACACACACCTTTTTGGTGAGGGAGTCATCTGAGTCGGGGGGCATGCGAGTGGACACGTGGAAGATGGCCTCCACGGTGGAGGTGGCGTAGTAGGGCGTGGTCAGGCCGGTGCTACGGTTACGCTGCAGACCGCCCATGAAGCCGCAGTGACTGGTCAGGTTCACCTAGAGAAACAGGAAATGCATCATCGACAGGAAACCACTGGAGAGAAAAGGCTGACCTGAAGAAGAGAGTCTAGCTAATGACTTGATACCTCCCAAAGACAGTTCATTAACTACTAGTTAACATCCACAGAGTGCTAATTAACCACTTAACCACCAGAGACAGTGACTAATACTCTTAAGTATTAGTTAACCACCCACATATGCGCTAACCAGGAAGTAACCTATCAAGTTAACCCCTTACCTCCCATCCCAGTCCAGATACAAAGTCCTCGTAGGCCTGACTGCCACTGGTGTTGGACAGGATGGAGTGCTTGTCCTCCTGACCCTCTGCTACGTAGAACACAGCTATCTTGTGGGTCTCACGACTGGAGTGAAGAGAAATGGGAGGAAGGAAGGGAGGGAGGGAGGGAGGAGAGAAGGGAGAGAGAGGAAAACATGTATAGGATTAAGAGCATGCTGGGAGATACTTGTCCTCACTCAGTCACAGATGTTATAGCCATGGTCAGACCAAGCCTGTTTGAGGCTCATAGCTTCAGGAGGACGTGGTTCTATGGAGGAAAGTTCTAGATCTCACCACTGCCTGGAGTCCAGGTTCTTCAGCTCTCTCAACAGCTTCTCATTCTTCTTGAGTAGGTGAAAGTTACTCCTGAGAAACACACACACACACACACACACACACACACACACAGGTAAGGGATAACATTGATTTTGGTAACATGTTATGCAATGTTTAAAAGAAAAAAGTGTTAGGGAATAGGTAATAAGGCTAGTAAGTTAAGTAAGTAAGTAAGTAAGCTAGTCAGTCTAAAAAGCATCTTAAAAGGACATTCTTATTCCAAGCACAGACATCAAAAATGATCCCCTAATTCCTATCTTGCTCCTTTCTCTCCCTTCTGGCCACTCTTATCAATCACTCTCCTCTCCAACTCTCCCTCCCCCTCCTCCCCCATGTCTCTCCCTTCTGCCTCTCTGAAATAAACAGCTCGCAATGCTAATTGACCGACTTCTTGTTGTTGTCACAGCCTCTGGGAATAACAGACCAATCCTGGAGGAACTAACAAGGCAGTGTTCAGACGCCTCAGGATCCTGCTTAGACAAGAGCCAGACACCCGCTTGAATACATTCATGCAGAGGACAGGCGCCCTGTGGAGGGGGCCAGACAGACAGACAGACAGACTGGAAGACAGACAAACCAACAGTGGAGGGAGAGAGAGAGAGAGAGAGAGAGAGAGAGAGAGAGAGAGAGAGAGAGAGAGAGAGAGAGAGAGAGAGAGAGAGAGAGAGAGAGAGCGAAAGAGACAAACAGACAGGCAGGCAGACGTCCAAGGCCAGAGATACAATCACACAGGCCAGAAGAGGGATCAATAACATGATCTGATAGCTGTTGTCATAGTGTCAGTACTGTGCTATTAAAATCTCTTGAACTGGACTCCACACTTGGTAGGGGGGAGAGACAGCGGGAGAGGCAGAGCTCTACAGGGAGAGCTCTCTCTCTTTCTCATATCTATACCCTCAGAACACGAACAGGGTCTATATCTATTGGGAACCAAAAGAGAGAAGGATCTGTATGTTCCAGAACTCTCTACAGGACACCTAGTGGAGCAAAACAAGGATGTGTTAGAAAACTTCTGTATGAGTTGAGAGGCAATTATTGTATCGCTAAAGAAGGTTTAATATAGCACCCTTTAGGTTCTACTGAGAGAGATAGAGAGACAGAGAGAGCGTAAACAGGAAGAGAGAGAGAAGCCATGTGTTCTGACTGACTCACATATAAGACCCAGTTCCACGAAGGGCCTTTCTTTGTCCCCCCCCCCCCCCCCTCATCCATGTGAGTATGTGCCTCTTTATTAGCTTGTTACTCTGTAATGGGCTTCATTTTCCCCTCTGAAAGAGAGCCATTTCAGAGGCAAGAGAGGAAACAGCATGAAAGGATCGTGCACACACGCACACACACGCACTTCTCGAACACGCAAACACACACGGTCGTGCTCTCAAACACTGAGAGCCCAAGGAACACACACAGGGCCTGTGTGAATTGCTATGCCTTAGTCTCAGTAATAAATGGCATCTATGAATACCAGGCAGACGGGGACAATAGAATCATTAAGGGTGCTCTCCCCCCCCACACACCCCCCCACACCCCCCCATCCCCTACCACATCCCCCTCCTTCTCTCTCTCCTCTCTTCCATGAGAACACTCCCTCTGAATTCAGGCAGCTGTACGCCCTTCCAAGCTGGGCTGAATCAGACACATATTTGCGGACCTGCGAGTCTTTTATCCATGAGGAACATCTAGGACCTCAACGTCCACGATGATCATGGTGATACGACCACGATGCCCCCACACCTGGCCCCCCCACCGGCCCCCTAAGGTACCGGCCCCCCTGCTCTTGCGTACCTGTTCTCCCAGGAGTTCATCCCCAGGATGTTGAGCAGCAGCCTGCAGTAGTAGAAGGGGGACTGGGGTCTCTGGGGGAGGGGCTCGCTTTGCCCCATCGCACGCATGTTGGGCCCGTCGCCGCGGTGAAGGGCGAACTCGCGCTCCTCGGCGCACTGCTTGAGGATGGCGTTGATCACGTCGTTCTCCTGCTTCTCCGACACGCAGGTGGGGGGCGGGGCCGGGATGTTGAGGGGCGTGCCCGCCCGCTGAAGACACTCAGGGCTGGGAATGGAAAAACGGTGTTGAACGTTACTGATAGTGTTGATGTGTCTGTGCTCACACAGCTTGTACCTGCTTGTGATCTGGCTGAATACCTGGAGTATCCCAGATACAGCAGCATCTCATCCAGACCGTCCTCGCCGTCTCTCAGCGAATCCCATGAGGGCACCGCCTCCCTGCACACACGCTTGGCAAGGGGCGGGGCCAACACCTCGAGACACACCCCTTTGTCCTCCGCCTTGTTTTCCTCCTTTTCCTCTCTCCTGTTTTCATCTCCTTCTGCGCTGTCCCCCCTCTCCACCCCCCTTTCCACCCCCCTCTCCACCCCCTGCTCCTCCTCCTCCAGCCCTTCCTCCTCCTCTTCCTTTGCCTCCTCCGACCCGCCCCCCTCCTCCTCCTCTTCCCTCTCCTCCTCAAAGTCCTCCTCTCCTTTCTCCCCTGCTGCATCCCCGACCCCCGGCCCCCCTCTCCCCTCTCTGGGTGGGCTGCACAGCAGCAGGGCGTGGCCAGGAGGAGACCCGGACCCACGCCCAGACTCGGGGTTGGACCCGGGGCTCTGGGGGGGTCCGTACAGCACGGCAGAGTCCCAGGAGTGTTTCCCGGAGATGTCCCTGACGATGAGGCGCACACAGGCCGGGGTGGTGGTGAGGCCGGCGGACATGCCCCCTCCAGGGAGGCCGTCCTCGGCCCGGATCTGCAGGCAGGACAGGAGGGTGGTCCCGTTCAGGGAGAAGAACTGCAGGTTGGGGGAGTGGAAGAGCTCCGGGCCCAGGTCTGCACTCTCACTGTAGGGATTGTCCTGGCTCTCACACACCTGGCAGGGGACGCAGCACACGGATGATTCTGGATTACTAGGAGTTTTTACTAGCACACATTTAGAAAGATTTTGGTCCTCTGAACCCTCCCTCCTCCTCCTCCTCCTCCTCCCTCCCTGCTCCTCCTCCCTCCTCCTCACCTGGCTGGTCAGGGTGGCAGGCCCTCCACTCATGGGGTAGTGTCCCAGGTGGTTGACCAGGTGGGTGATGACCGTCCTGGCTGCGATGGAGATCAGACCGTGCTGGAGACGACTACGAACTGAAGGGAGAGAGACAGAGAGAGAGAGACAGAGAGAGACACAGAGAGAGACACAGAGAGAGAGAGAGACAGAGAGACACAGAGAGACAGGGACAGGTCACCTTCAACTTCACCAAGCACGGGTCTCCATGCTCGCTCTGACTCCCAGCCAGACTGTGGGGACGTTTGAAGAGGGAAATGAGAGTGAACTGCATGGGAAGTGACCACAAGCAGAGAGCATGGAGAACAGGAGGAAGACCTCATGACAGGGATCCTCTAAAGGGAAACTCATTATCTGTCTCTCCCTCTGTCCGCTCAGTCGATAAAACCTAGAGACCCGCAGTGTCAGTGTGTGTCTCTGTGTGTGTGTGTGTGTGTGTGTGTGTGTGTGTGTGTGTGTGTGTGTGTGTGTGTGTGTGTGTGTGTGTGTGTGTGTGTGTGTGTGTGTGTGTGTGTGTGTGTGGCGTCCAGGGACAGAGCATGTCTGCACAGTCTCCCCCGAGGAGCCCAGAAGTAGCTTGTCGTGGCGTTGGATCCAGCCAATCAGATGTCATTACAGCTTGATCTATTCCCAGATAGGCCACTCATGTAGTGTCTGGTCCCTCTACATTACTGGAGATAAGCTGAGTGGAAACCAATACAGACACACACACACACACACACACACACTACAAACACTACACACACACCCACACAGTACATTGCTATCTGACTCCCTACAGAGAGATAGCCAATGCCATCACACATACTGTGCTACCAGCCCATCTTGTCCAATCAACTTGATCACACCATACAGAGACTTAACAAGCCTCTCCACACCCACACTAAGCAGACACACACACACAGGCACACACACACACACACACACACACACACACACACACACACACACACACACAGACACACAGACACACACACCTCTGTCAATAACATTAAACTGGCACATTCTCTTTACTCTGGGACTCTTCCTCATCCATCTTCCACTACAGACAGCAATGGATGGAGGGATGAATGAATGGTGAATGGATGGGTGAGGAGACAGTAAATAACTTGAGAGCCAGATGGATAGAAGGGAGATCAGAGAGAGAGGAGCAGATCAGAGCATGTTTTGTCTGTCTCTGTGAGTACCTGGGTCTGTGTGTATGTGTGTGTGTGTGGGGGGGGGTCTGTGTGTGTGTGTGTATGTGTGTGGGTGTGGGTCTGTGTGTGTACCAGGGTCTCTGTGAGTGTGTGTGGGGAGGTGTGGGTCTGTGTGTGTGTGTGTGTGTGTGTCTGTGTGTGTACCAGGGTCTGTGTGTGTGTGTGTGTGTGTGTGTGTGTGTGTGTGTGCAGGCGCTCACCCTCCGTGACAGGCTGTAGTTTGGAGGAGCGCTCAGAGTCGGGGGAGTGTAGTGGCTCCGGCTCCTTCAGGTTCTCCAGGGGCAGGAAGGGGTCGTAGTCTGGGCTGGTCAGGTCAGACAGGTTCAGGGGGAAGTACCTGGACATGCTCAGAGTCTGGGCTCCATACACACACCCATGAAGCACCTGCACAGAGGGGGAGAGGGAGAGGGGGAGAGGGGGAGAGAGAGCGGGAGGCCAAGGAGGGAGATGGAAAAAAAGTAGTGACAAAAAGGAAAATGGTATTTAGGAATGATTTGCTGGATCTGTTGTTAGTTTCCTCCAAGATCACAATGACTATTTTTTGACTATTTGTATTTTTTTGAGGGACTTGTTGCTCTTGTTGGTCGGTTGTAACCGATTTGAAACTCTCGTACTCACTGTGAGGTATATAATTGTTGCTTTCTTTCCTATAGGTACACTCTTGCACGTTTGAGGTTCATGTTATTTATCTGTAACTTGTTTAACTGAATGCTCTTGTGGCTCTTCCCTTTGGCACTTGTTTGGTTTCCCAGAATGCTTCATGGTCTGGCTACCCGAAATCACGTTGTTTTGATCAGTGACCCATGCTCTTTTGTAAAGCTCTCTTTTGAAAGTAACTTTGGATAAAAGCGCCTGCTAAATGGAAAAAAAAACTATTTAAAACAGGATGGGGCGAACAAGGAAGACATGTATGCGGAAAAGAGGGAGAAAGGAAAAGAGAAATGATGAGAGCTTTAAGAAGGCAAAAATTCTAAAAGAAAGAGAAAGCAAGAGAGAGAGAGAGACAGATCCCTAATCACAGATATGAGAGAACTAATCAAATTAATTATCATGTTGTGGCAACACGGCATGTTGCCGTGGAGAAAGTGGAGGGTGATTGGAGGAGAGCTGTGCTGGAGTTCTGAGGATGAGAGCCAGAGAGCACGCTCACATTGAGGCTCACTTTCATTGTGCTTTTTATGTGAATCCCCATTAGTTACTCCTCCTGCAATAGGTACTGCTGCTGTAGGCCAATCGAGGAGTCTCAAGTGTGTATGAGTGTGTGTGTGTGTGTGTGTGTGAGTGAACGAGCGAGGGAACTAGAGAGCTATAATAGAGCCATTAGCAAAGGAATACAGGCGCACACACACGCGCGCACATACACACACACTACCTTGTATATGCAGCTGAGTACAGACTTGTGGCTGTGGTCCTTGTCCGGGCTGAGTGTGTGTACAGGCTGCAGCAGTGTGTGTGGAGGTAGAGCCATCACCCAGTCCAGCAGGCACAGCAGGAGAGACACCACCAGCTGGGACACACACACACACAGTTCCAACTCTGATACCAGTTACTCACACATAGGGCTGCAACAACGAATCGATAAAATCGATAAAAATCGATGACTGAAAGCGTTGGCAACGAATTTGGTCATCGATTCGTTGAGTCGCGCGATTAATACGTCACTGGTAGGCGCGGGACCATATGCGCGATGTCCATGCTGATTACTGACGCCGACAGGTCCATGCATGCCCACAGCGAAACATAGCGGAGGCAGAGAAAACGGTTCGGCCGAAATCTTCCAAAGTGTGGGAGCACTTTACAATGCATAAAGCTAAAAACTGTGTTTGTTGCAATCTTTGCAAAAGCGAAATGGCGTGGCACGGCAGCACCACGGTAATGATGCAGCACTTAAAAAGAAAACATGTCGGAGCCATCCGTGACGAGGAAGGGGGCTCGACATCAGGGTAAGTTAATGCAAAATCGCACATTTATTCCGTTTTCAAGTAAGAACATGCAACATGAGTCTCTCCTCTCTCGTTTGGTGTGTTAATGTATTTGTTATCCAGCTTTACAAGCATGAAACGTTTATTAAACTAACGTAAGCGTTAGCTAGTTAATGTGTGTGTGTGTGTGTGTGTGTTACTTTATTTTTTTTTTAAAGCAATTACAACTTAATCTGTAATTTATTAAAAACTATCTTACTTACAATGATGTAGGCTAATAATTTAATGATTAAGCTTCAAGTGTAAATTTTCTGTAGTAAACCAGGTTAGATTAAAAAAACACTGCACTACATGCTAGTGAGGGTAGGACATTTTGTAGTCAGACAGGGTCAAAAATCAACATTACACTACTTCTACATCTACTTAAATGAGTGTAAATAAGTACTATTTTACTTAAACCTGCATGAATATGAATAAATAATGAATCAATAATTATTATAAAAATGTGTATTGTCTGTAATTGATCTTTGGGTTACTAACTGGCCTTAACATAACAGTAATGAATAACTAAAACAATGAGGCATATTATGTTTATGTAAATTGTGCTGTTTTACATACTAATATAAAATTTGTCATTGCAGGAAAAAACAACCAACTATGAGTGGCTTCCTGATTGGAACAAAATCATGTACACCACAGCAAGCATCTATCCTGACAGATAGCATCCTTAACATGCTAGTGACTGACATGAGGCCTCTGTCAATGGTTGAAGATGACGGCTTCAGGAAGATGATTCACAGTACATATATAAATGTATAACATACATTGTATGTTTTTTTGTGTTATTCAAGTGTTTTAATATTTTTTTTTTATCATTTAATATTACTTTTAATAGCTCAGGGACATTGGAGCAATAACCTGTTGTTTTTACACTTCAGTCTGCACTGTGAATTTGAACTAATGTTCAGTTTTTGAATAAATATGCGGCAATTACAAATGTTTCCTTTTTTTATCCGATTCATCGATTAATCGAAAAAATAATCGACCGATTCATCGATTATTGAAATAATCGTTAGTTGCAGCCCTACTCACACACACCAGAAAGTAAAGGTTGGCAACCTGGAACCCAAACTGTACTGATCTTATCCCTTGCATTACATGCAGTTCATCCAAAAACTCTTTCTATGTTGCAGAACTGTTGGTGTTCATATATCCCAAAATCTCTTCACAAAATAAAAGATTTGATTGCTTCCTTAGATGTGACAAACAAACAGATAACCAGACAGATAACCAGACAGATAACCAGACAGATAACCAGACAGATAACCAGACAATCCCTGATGCCAGTCCAGACATCCTACCCTCTTGTCCAGCTCGTGGGGTGAGGACTCAGTAGTGGGCAGCAGGTAGGTGATGGTGGCAATCAGAATCTGGAACACAACATCACTCTTTGTCAGTTCCAACACACAGCAGACCAGAGTGACCAGCTGACCCTGCTAATGCAGCTGGACTGATCTGCAGGCAGAACTCACCTCCACGATCTTCTTTGGTGTGTCTGGGGGGAACTTCTGAAGGTGGTCCACGTAGCTGATGAGCAGGTGTAAGATGTCTGAAGCCACCAAGGCCACCGTCTTATTGGGATACTGCAGAAACACACACACACACACACACACACACACACACACACTCACACATTACCAACAGCTGTATACCAGAACACAAACAACAGACCAAGAATCCACCGTGCCAAAAGGAGGATTAAGATGTGGATTGGTGTTGTGGCCTGTGTGTGTGTGTGTGTGTGTGTGTGTTTGTGTATGTGTGTGTGTGCGCATCACAGAAACCTGCTCCTCCACCAGTCTCCGACCTTGGCAGGGAAACAGCTGTCAAAGCAGCATGGGCCTCTACAAAATACAATAGACCTGGTCTCCAGCCAACATGTGTGTGTGTGAGTGTGTGTGAGTGAGTGGTATCAGTGAGACCGTGTGTGTGTGACAGCATGTGTCAGTGTGTGTGTAGGAGGTCTGGCTAGCTAGCCCACTCCAGGGAGGAACAGAATCATTCCTGGAGGTTTTAAAGCAGCAGCATTCTTCCTTGGATCAGACCTCTCTGTCTGGAGGGGAGAGAGGAGGAGGAGGAGCAGGGAGGAGAGGGGGGGCTTGGAGGAGCACAACATTTTGACAGGCCAGGGTTATGGTTTGTGTGAGTGTGTGTGTGTGAGTGTGTGTGTTCTCTGCAGGGCAGCTTCAGTGGCAGAGCAGAGGCTCTGGAGGGAGAAACAGAGAACCCAACCAGGGAGAGAGAAATCCATGTGGCCCCGGATAAAAGACACACACACACACTTTGTGGTCCAACACACACACGCATGTGCACGCACACACAAACACTTCAAGTTCGACCATGTACAAAATATGTTTTAATTCCAATATCCTGGATGTGTCTTTAAAACATCTTAATTGCAGTTCAAATAAAATATCAGAGCATATTGCCTGGATATGTTTCCTCTCACATGTAGCATGTAATAGCAGACATGTATGCAGTTAGTATGTAATAGCAGACATGTATGCGGTTGCTACCTTGAGGGTCACACAGATGACGTTGAGAGCTTCTTTAATCTGGGTGTGCTGGGTGCCGTGAGCCAGCTCTTCACACAGCCAGATCCCCAGACTACACAGAGCTACGCACCTGGAGCACACACACACACACACACACACACACACACACACACACACACACACACACACACACACAGCACACACACACACACACACAGCACACACACAGCACACACACACACACACACACAGCACACACACAGCACACACACACAGAAACACACAGCACACACACAGCACACACACACAGAAACACACAGCACACACAGACACACACACACACACAGACACACACACAGACACACACACACACACCGCATGTTTAATATTCTTGTGTTATGATGACTATTTTACACACCCACCAAAAATACGTTCCCCCTTACTGATATACCTTTTGTTAACGACTTTTTTTGCTATTTTCTTTGTATGTCTTGTTCCAATGTGCTGTAATATCTAGTATCTGTCTGGTAGCATGCAGAGTATTGTTAGAGACCTCAGGGCTAACACAGAACAACAACATCATCAGTAACAGATGATTGGCAGCTGCGGTCACCTTCAAGTGACCTTGAGGGAGACAGAAGGAGGGGTCAGCATGTCTGGACGTCTGGAGGACATGAATCAAGGACAGTCTAGAACCCCCCCCCTCGCCCCCCCCCCCCCCTTTCTCTCCTTTCCCCTCTCTGTGCTCCAACACCCCCCCCCCCCCCCTCTCTTCTCAGAGCCCCCCTCCCCTAAGATCTTCTACCCCTGCAGGACAGACACCCCAACCCCCCCCCCCTCCCCCCAGGACAGCACAGTGTGCAGATTATCTAGTACAGATGACTCTAATCTGTCTGTCTGACTGCTGGCCACCAGATCTATCAGTCTGCATCGATCCACCCCCCCCACCCCCCACCACCCCCCCAGCCGTGCACAAACACCCCCCCCCCCCCCCCCACATCTACCTAACCCACGTTGACACAAACACCAGCATCATTGTCGGACCCCCCACAGTGTGTATTGTTGCTGGTGATGATCATAATAATCCTGACAGATGTCTCAGGGTGTCTGTCCCACTTCCTGCAGATTGCTTTAATACGTCTGTCTGTCTGGCACACTGAGGCACTGCTCTTTAAACTGACACTGTATGCTGGAGCTTAAATATCTGCCTTAACGAGAGGGAATTCACACAGAGAGAGTGAGAGAGAGACAGAGAGACAGACAGACAGACGGTGTGGTCTCACCGTGCTGGAGCAGAGGGCTCATCTCTAGCTGAACTCAGGATGTGTTTAATGATGTGCTCCTGAAACACACAGGAGAAGAGACAGAGATGTTAAGCGGTGTTTAGTCATTCAGAGGCATCAGGTGGATCATCCACAGCACCCCAGACACTGCTGTGCATGGCATTAGCTGTTTACACACAAATCACAACAGCAACATGGGGCGGCCAGCAGAATGACTGATCAGACATTATCTAGTTAGCCCTGCTGCCTACCCCCCACTGAGGAGCACGCTCACACACACACAGGCTTACCTTGACGTCTCTGAACTTGGTCATGACCACGTCAGCCGTGGTGGGGTGCAGAGCAGGAAGCTCCTCGTACAGGTTAGGGAAACACACCAGAGACCCCAGCAGGATCTGAGCCTCTACCCTGGGAGCCTGCTCTCACACACACACACACACACACACACACACACACACACACACACACACACACACACACACACACACACACACACACACACACACACACACACACACACACACACACACACACACACACACACACACACACACACACACACTCACACACACACATATATAAACACACACACACAAATACACGCACACAGAGAAACACATACACAGATACATACACAAACACACAGATACACACACACACACACAGGGAAGGAATGGGAGTCGTCAGTGAACCATCTGACCCCCACATTACAGTCCATACTGACTGTTCCCAGATTGTGGCTCTAACCCACCAGCAGTGTGTCAGACTGGGTGTGTAGACAGGGTTACACATGTGTCTCCATATGTCTGTACGTGTCTCTGTGTGTATATCTGTCTGTGTGTGTGTCTGTGTAGGTGTGTCTCTGTGTATGTGAGTGTGTGTCTGTGTAGGTGAGTCTCTATGTATGTGTGTATGTCTGTGTAGGTGTGTGTGTGTGTGTCTGAGTGTGTGTGCGCGTGTCGTACATTGAGCGAGGCGCTGGCTGTGACTCTGCTGGCAGCGATGATGACATCCAGGATGAGCATGGTGGCTCCTGGCAGGCCCACGCAGAACAAGCGGGGGGAACAGTGTTTGATGATGGTGTTCACGATGTCCTGCAGACACACACACACACCTTCACTAGCATTCATTACAAGTTAGGGGCCCCGAAAGGTCCCGTTTGTCATGTTTCACAATACTGGGGAGAACACACGCACGCACACACTCACATACACACACCACACGCAACACACTCACATACACACACGCACACACACACTCACATACACACACACACCACACACAACATACACACACACACACACTCCTCCCTTAGGCCCACCTGGTCCACATGCAGCAGGCCACAGTGCATGATGTTGTAGAAGTGAGTGAGGAAGTCACAGTTGGGCGACACGTCCTGCCTCCTCTTCATGATCTTACAGATCAGCTTGTACGCATGCAGCTTCCCCTGCTTATAGCGCTCTGTCAGCATGGTGGCCTGGGGGGAAACACACACACACAGAACACACACACACAGAACACACACACACACACAGATGGACTTTTGCAGCTTATGATGTCTGTGTATGTGTGTGTGAGTCATGTGTCTTCAGCTGTGAGGTAGATTAGTCTACCTTCTAGAAGGGACAAGGGGCGGTGTGTACTATCGCCATGGGAACGCAGACCTACCTTGAAGAGCCAGGGGGTGAGGATGCGGAGGGGCGGGATCAGGACCGGAGGGGGCGGAGACGACTGGTTGTCCAATGAGATGCCCAGATTGTCTCTGATCTGGGGAGAGAAGGACAGACAGGGCAGGGATGGATGAGAGTATGTGTGTGGTCCTTATAGACAGCTTTGCCTGTGTGTGTGTGTGTGTGTGTTCCGTGTGTGTGTGTGTGTGTTGACCTTCTCACCTTGGCCAGGTTCTGCCAGAGCTCACACAGGTAATCAAACACCTGAGCGTGGATTTCCGGGTCTTTGATGGTGTTGACGTCTCCTAGGATACCCAACATCCGCCTCCACATCACCGTGGCAACGTCGGCGTGCCAGCCTGTCAGCGTGCCGCCCGCCATGACGCTGCAGTCCTCCGTGGGAAACTCACTGGTCTCTGAAGGGAGGACAGCCACAGTGTTTTAAGGTTTAGGTGTGTTGTATGTTGTGTGTGTGATGTGTGTGTTGTGTGTGTGTGTGTGTGTTGTGTCTGTTGTGTGTGTTGTGTGTTGCGTGTGTGTGATGTGTGTGTTGTGTGTGTGTGTGTGTGTGTTACCCAGGTCATCAGGAGTCTGCAGGACAGAGTGGTGCAGCTGGTCATCCAGCTGCAGGTGTTTGTGTTCTGGGTTTTCAGCAGTGAGGGTGGCTGGAGAGGGAGTGTGGGACCTGGACCCTCCCAGAGAATGCATGGGAGACGCGCTCTCTGACCCTACACACACACACACACACACCCACACACACAACACACACACACACAAACACACACACACACCCACACACACACACACAACACACACACACAAGCACACGCACGTCCACACACACACACGCAGGAGGAGAGGGATACTTAATAATGAACAGACATTGTAACTGTGTGTGAGTGTGTGTGTGAATGTGTGAGTGTGTGTGTGTCTCACCCGTGATGGTGACAGTATCAGCAGACAGGCCGTGCTGACTGAGGCTGCTCGTCTCAGAGTCCATGTTGAGCGTCGTCAGACTCGCCACTTCCTGTTCGTCAGCGGTCTGGGCGACGCCCCCTCCTAGGCTGTCCTGGTCCAGCGATCCGTTACCACCGGCCTCCGAGCCAAAGCTGAAATCTACACAGCGCCACCAAGTGGTCAGGCTGACTGCTAAACCTGTACAGAATACCCAGTAGATGGCATCTTTGACCTGGGGCTCTTACTATCAAACTTGCAGTTGGAATACTGGAAGGCATTGAAGGAGTCTGATTGGCTGTCGGAGCTGACCACATCGCTGCCGCTGGCGCTGGCGGGCGAGGTCCACTCGGAGGGCACGCCCGGGTCGTCCACGGGCCGCGTGGCCCCCTGCCGCTCCAGCAGCTCGGGGAGGTCTTTGGGGATCTCCAGAATACCTGGGCTGCTGCCGCGGCGACCCTGGGGGAGGGGAGGAGGGCGGGGAGGGAGGAGGGAAGGGAGGAGGGAAGGGAGGAGGAAAGGGAGGAGGGAAGGGAGGAGGGACGCAGTTGTAAATCCCAGGGTACAATGGACAAAGATGGTTTGTGTGAAGGTACGCGTATAGGTGAGTGTGTATCTGTGAGTGTGTGTATCTGTGAATGTGTGTATATGTGAGTGTGTGTGAGTGTGTGTCCTCACAGAGGTGCCTCTGGTGCGTAGTCTCTCCTGTATGAATTCGTCCATCAGGTCAGTAAAGTTTGGGTTGCTGCTTCCTGCATCGCTGGACATTGGGCGTGTCTTCTGACTCCCCTCCTCCTTATTGGCTGAGAGCAGATACAGACAGACACGTCACTATCGCCATGGACACGGCTCTACTCCAGCAGGTTCTTAAGGCACAGCAGTTGAAGGGGAAACAGGACTGTACTGTTCTGACAAGCTGTGGCTGACTGTGTCGTGAAGCGTGTGTGAGAGTTTAGTGGTTGAAACTTGATGTGTAGGCCTAGATGGCAGCTAACTCACAACCTAGACGACACAGGAAACAAATGAAACTGCTGAAAGGAACCATTTCAAAGGAAGGCCAACCAAGAGATTAGAAACAGTGAAGCGATGCAGGAGGTGCCTGATACATGCAGTTAAAAGACAGAGAGACAGAGAGAGAGAGAGATGGATGTAAAATAGAGCACCTTGTTAAATTCAGGCCATGAGAACACCTCAAACAGTGATTAGTCCGGCTAGTGAAACAGTGATACGTACAGCTAGCGACACGCAGACTAACACACACACTCACACACACCCCACACACACCAACACAAATACTCCACCATTAGGAGTGAGTACCCATCCATCCATCCCTCCCTCTTATCCAGAAGTCATCCATGTATTGTATCATCCCTCATACACTCCATCTGCCTTCAACTCCCTCATCCATCCATCCCACCATCCATCCACTGTTAAGCAAGCACTCATCCACAGCTGTTAAGTCTTGCAGTACGAGGTGTCAAGCAAGATAGGACCAGAGAGCTGTAACCATAGAAACAGAATCAATAGAGGGATTACGTCCACTCCTGGATGTCGACTTCCATGAGTGCAACCCTACTCTAACCCCAGCAGTCCTCGCTCTGGCTAGTGTGGACTGACTACTTCCTGTCTGGTTTATTTCAATTTAAACTGACGGATCAAGTACGGTTATTATGCAGTCGTTCATAAACTGTCATTAAAATGACTTTGTGTATTAATATAAGTCTACTGCCAAAACAGAGCCACTCCTGCAGGTTAGGAGCACAGTGTGTGATACCAAGCTGAAATGATGAGACAGTGTTGGATACTTCACTCAGAGTTCCAGGACAGCCGAGATCTAACGACATCTTTGACGCGTCCTTCTCTTAATGCTGCTTAGTTAGTCACCCCGGGCATACAGGCACATTAGCCACTGGACACGGGGCTGTGGAGTCCCTGAAGAGCTCACTGCAAGAGCTCTGCTGCCCCCTGGAGACGTGGTGGAGAACTGCACACCTGGGCCTGTCTTCTCCCAGGACCACACCTCCACAGCTACACTACACAATACCTGCTCACCTCAACTACTGGTGATCCATTGGAAAGCAGTCACAGGTGCTAGTGTGTGTGTGTGTGTGTGGAGGTTAGTGCCCAAAGTGTGTGTGTGTGTTTGATGCAAGAGAGGGCTGAAGGCTGATGTCTGAGGAGGACGTGAGGCAGCATGCAGCATCCAAGACGGGGAGGAGGGAGAGGGGAGAGGAGGGAGGGGGGCCAGAGGTTTAGTCCCAAAGCTGGAGTAGGAGGAAGGGGAGGGGGCATCCTAGGGAGGAGAGGGGCTCCCCAGCCTCTCGGGCGGTCGGCAGGGCTACTTTCAAAAGGAAACACAAAAAAGAGGCTTCATTTCAATCAACCAATCGGCATTCAGCAAAAAAAAAAAAAAAAAGGAAGAACGAGGAAAAGGAGAAAGAAAGGCGCTTTTTTGTGGTTTGTGTTTTCTGACTTTTCCTTCCTCATTTATTTGTTTGTTGTTTGTTGTGTTCCGGCTTCAGGAATCCTCACCTGGCGTCTTCCTGCCAAAATATCCCAGAACATGGGTGTAGAGATCCTTCAGGGGGGCGTCGCCTGCTGATCGCCCCGCCCTCGAGGGGGAGGTGCCTTGCGTCCGCGGCTTGGAAAGGGCGTGCACCACAGACTTATACACCCCGCCCAGCAGCGCCACCTGCTGGCGGGAGGGACTGGAGTCCAACTCCTGGGATCGTGAACGTAACCCACGGTGACGGAGGGGGCCGCGGCCTAGTCGGCCACGCCCAGATCCGGACACGCCCCCTTGCTCTGCCTGCTGCTCCTCGCCCGACCTCTCCCATGACACGGGCAGTGCCCTTTCTTTGACCTCTTTCCCCTTTGTCCCTCCTCCACCTCCAGCTTTGGCCCCCACAGACCCCGCCCTGGCCCCTGGGCGGTCCCCAGAGGAGAGGCTGTGGCTGTGGAAGTGACTGAGCCGGCGCAGGCGGGCCTTCCAGTGGGCCTCCTTGCTGTCCAGTGGGTTGTGGAACTGCACAGACTCAGTGGAGGGTCTGAAGCTGACATGGACCCCTCCACCCTGACGCTTCTTGGGCCTGCCTCGGACCAGCCTGGGTCTGACGTGGTTCTGAGGGCCCTTGGCCTGGGTCTGTCCAGCCTCAGCCCCGTCCTCACCTGCGGTAGCATCCTGCCTGACCAGGCAGGGCTCCTCCCCTTCATCTGCGCCCCCGTCCCCGGCAGAGCCCTGGAGATGCTCCTTCTCTAGGTTACAGCCCCCCCTGGTGGCCGCCCAGTCACACTGCTGCTCCAGACACTCGTAGATGCTGCTCTGCTCTGCCTCTCCAGCCTCCTCCTCAGAGTCTAGACTTCCCTGGTTCTGCGGATGACACACCTGGCCTACCTGGACCTGTCTGTCCCCGCCTCCTGTCTGGTCAGACGCAATGCTGCACTCCCTAGCCTGAACAGAGTCAACCTTCTCCCCCGCCTCCCCCCTGACTTCCCACATCTCCTCCTGGCCTCTCAGGTACTCCCTGAGGGAGGAAAACAGATCGTCGTCCCCTTCCTCCACCTCTCCCTCCCCCTCTCTCTCATAGGACTGGGCGAGGGCAGAATCTGCCCTGGAGCGATCAGATACCTGCCACAGGTGGTCGTATATGCTGTCGCCCCCCTCTAAGGAGGAGATTCTGCCTTCTGGGGCTGAGGGGGGGGCAGGGGGGTGCAGAGGGGGACTCCTGGGGGAGCCGAGGGGTGGGGGGACAGTGGTGTTGGTGGAGGGGGAGGAAGTGGAAGGTGATTGGCTGTCGGGGACAGGAAGGTCACCTTTGACCCTATCGGTGATGAAGGGCTCCATGATGTCGGAGGCGCTGCTGCTGCGGGGGAGGGGTGGGGGCGGGGCCTCCAGGTCACCTGACGCAGAGAACACCTCAGAAGGCGGGACTTCCTCACTCTGGGAGGCGTGGCGTATTCTTGGGGCACGGGGGGCCATAGGAGGCTCCTCCAGATCTACAGACACAGGAGCGAGCAGGTTAACACACACACACACACGCAAACACACACCCACACACACACACACACACACACACACACACACACACACACACACACACACACACACACACACACACACACACACACACACACACACACACACACACACACACACACACACACACACACACTGTACCTACTCATGCATGAACAACATCTGTGCAAAAATGATATTGCATACCACAGAGCATAACAAATCAGCATTCGTCTTCAAGGTTTACAAATGTCTCTGTTCATCACATTATTTCTAGTGTTTAGAGTCGATCTGAACCAGAAGGAATGTTTTGTCATTTCGATTCAAAACTTTATTGTTCAACTTGGTGGAATCTTGACATTGGCCCTATCAAACAAACTGTATTTGACGTGTCCCAAACAAAGGGATGGGTCTGTGTCTGGTCTGAAGCTTTGTCACAGCAGAGATGCTTTCATCTGCAGTGACATACAAACAGAACAAGACCCACAGGAACCTGGAGGTGGAACCAAACGCAGACCACATCTCAAAGGTTCCCTCCAATAGACCTTCTCCAGCGAGAAGGTTCTGGAATCTCGGACCGGGGTGCTTGAATCAGCATCCAAGCCAAATGAAGCTGAACTCTGCCTTTAATGTGTGAGTAGGAATACCTGGCCAGTAGGCCTGCATACAGCACCAGGCTTCTAACAGTCACACAGGCAGGCAGTCAAACACATGCAGGGGTTTACTGTCCGGAAGGGAGGCCGCAAAACAACAACTACAGCAGCAACCACAACACAACACCAACGACTCCAGACTGGATGTGAAGGATGGGGTGAGGCAAGACAGCAAGGCTGCGGAGAGACCAGAGAGCAGACAGACAGCTGTGCAGACGCAGAGCACACAGACAGGTCATGCAGGTCCACAAGACAGGCAGCAGCAGGTGCAGAAATACACAGCTGGAGCGACACCCAGACAGACAGGTGTGTTCCGGTCTCCAGGTGAGGGAGGGTGGGAAGGATGGAGGAGGGGGGCAGGGCGGGGCAGACAGATGAGTGTGTGTTTGTGTGAGACATCCAGCTGGATCCAGGTGGAGGAGTGTCTACCTGACAGGTGGTCAGCTAGTGGGGGGAGGGCAGAGTCGGGCAGGAGAGGGAGGGCAGGGTGGACCAGCACCGGAGCACTTTTAGCACTGCGGATAAAGGCTGAGGACAGGAGGCTGTCACCTGTGGAGCAGCTACGCAGGGCTGGGGGAGGAGGGGAGAGGAGGAGGGGGGAGGAAGAGGGGGCAGAAGAGGGAAGGAAAGACAGGGAGGAGGGGTAGAGAGGAGAAGAGGGAGCAGTGTGGGAAAGAGAGGGACGGAGGAAGGAGGGGATGGAGTGGAAAGAAGAGGTCATTAAGTGGTGACGGGGGGAGAGAGCAGGAAGAGGGGAAGAACAGGAAGAGAGTGAGACCGAACAGACAGTTAGTGAAAGTCAGCAGGCAGACAGGCAGACTGCAGTGCTCCTCAGAGAGAGGGAGAGAGAGAGGGAGAAAGAGAGAGATACAGAGCGAGAGACAGAGAGAGAGAGAGACAGAGAGAGAGAGAGAGATACAGAGCGAGAGACACAGAGAGACAGAGAGAGAGAGAGAGAGAGAGAGAGACAGAGACAGAGAGAGACAGAGAGAGACAGAGAGAGAGAGAGAGAGAGAGATACAGAGCGAGAGACAGAGAGAGAGAGAGAGAGAGAGAGAGAGAGAGAGAGAGAGAGAGAGAGACAGAGAGAGAGAGAGACAGAGAGAGAGAGATACAGAGCCAGAGACAGAGAGGCCTCAGAACTAAGACAGAGCAGAGCAGAGGAAAATGTGGACAGAGACCTTTTCTCACAGACCCCACGGGCCTTTCCCCTAAAGCAGATTAGTTCTCCTCCTAGACTTCAAAATATGTTAATAGTCATGGGATTTCCTCACAAATTTACTCCTGGTTCTATATTACGAGTCATCCTAACCGTTGCCTCGGAAACTGGGTTTCAGTCTAATTCAGTTAAAAATACAGACTCGGCAAGGCCAAAACAGTTCCTGCTTTCAACAGACCTTCCAGAAGTTTCATCAGTGCTCAGAGGGCTACTCCTATACTTAGACGGGCGCTTGGCAGCCCCCCCACCCTCGACACACTCACCCACGGTCTTCTGACGCACGATGCTGCGTGCCTTCTCGATGCCCGGGGAGCCGGCAGTGGTGGCGCTGCGCTGCCTCATGGCTGCAGCCTGGCCCGGCTGGTCTCTGCTCCAGCCCTTGGAGAAGGAGCGGTCCACCACCATCTTCTGCCCCTCCAGACCTCCACCTGGAGGAAGAACAAGTGTGGAGAGTGTGGAGGCAAGGGGGGGTGGGGGGTGTGACCAAACGAGAGCCCCCCATAGGAAACTCCCTCCCTACCTTTCCCCTTGTGCTTCTTCTGTTTCTGCTCGCTCAGTTTGTCCAGCGGCAGCTCCTGTAGGTCCAGGCTGTACAGGTTCCGGGCCAGCACCTTGGTGAGCGTCTCCATGGTGAGGGACCACTCGGTGACCAGCTCCTCCCAGCAGGTGAGCGAGGACAGCACGGCCAGCAGGTCGTCCCACAGCTCCCGGCTGATGTACACGTTCAGGTTCCCCTTGATCCACGCCACGATCAGAGTCTAGGACGACGGGTCATGGGGGGGGAGGGAGGTCAGGGTCATCCTTGCATTACGGGGTCAAGGGTCAAAGGGTCACACTAGAGGGTTACCTGGAAGATGGCTCCGGCCAGACGTCCAGACAGGGTCATGCTCTTCTTTCCCTGGGGCATTATGGAGGGAGGGCGCTTCATCACACACTCGGTTACCCTGAGGAGCACCAGCAGAATCTGCTCCCTGCACACACACACATAACACACACACACACACACAGAAAGCTTAATTGAATTGCATTGAGAGAGTCAAACTCATGTCCAAGGAGCTAGTAGATTATACACAATCTACACAAACCTCTGAAGAGGTTGTGTCTATGGAAGCCAAGGGGCAAAAGACTAGGGGTCAGTGTTGGGAACTAGGTGTGTAGGCAGCCTGGGGTTAGCAGGTATGAGCCGTCTGTACCAGGTCTTCTGGTCCATGGTCTCGTGCATGACCAGGCTGCGGTAGATGTTCAGCACTCTCTTGCACATGTCCACATGCTCCTCCAGGAGAATCTTCACATCATTGGCTGGCACCAAGAGGAAGACGTTGGAAGAGTTGGTGATGAACACCTGGAGGAAGTTCAGGAAGACATGAGAGGAGGATGTGGGAGATCAGTAAAAGAACGGGGATAATCTGGTGTGTGTGAGTGTGTGTGTGAGAGTGTGTGTGTCAGTGTTTGTTAGCTGTACCTGTAGAGTTGGTTGGACTCCAGCATGAACACTGTACTCCAGCAGTTCGTTGTCCATCATTTTATTCACACCCTGATGAAACAGAGAAACCTTTGAAGAACATCTGTGTGCCGGTGAGTGCGCGCACGCACACACACACACACACATACACACGCGCCTGTACACACACACACACCCTGCCATCCTTCACCTCCTCGTCCTTCTCCAGTGGCGCCCCTGGCTCCTGGCTGTTCCTCCCAGCCATGGGATCTAGGTTCTCCTCTGGCTCCCTCATGAAGATTGGCTTGTCCTCCTGGGAGATCCACTCCTGGTACACCCTCACCACTTTCCTCATGGCCGCGGCCTCACACATGGGCAGCAGGAAAGCCTATGTGGGGTAGAGCACACACACAGCTCATTAGTTGGATGTGAATGTGTGCACACATGTCTAAACAACTGCTACCCTTTATGTGTGTATGTATCTGTGTGCGTTACCAGAAAACACCTGTGTGTTTCTCTAAGTTGGTTCGAATCCCGGCTGTGCTAACATAACGTTGTGTCCTTGGGCAAGGCACTTCACCCTACTTGCCTCAGGGGGGAATGTCCCTGTACTTGCTGTAAGTCGCTCTGGATAAGAGCGTCTGCTGAATGACTGAATGTAAATGTCAGATATGTGTGAGCCGTCTATGGGAGCTACCTGTCTGAAGATCTCTGTGATGAAGTTGACGTTGGTGCGGGAGCAGCAGAGGACGCGCCGCACCACCTCCATGTCCGTGAGCTGCTCCTCATCCATGCTGCACAGGCTGGACGAGCTGGGCTCCCTCTCCGTCAGGGTGCTGGTGTTGGAGTGGCTCTGCTCCCCCTCGCACGGCCCCACACCCCCATCCAGGCTGTCCGGCTGCCGGGGGCAACCGCCTCCATCCTCCAGGCGTGCTGCCAGACCTGCTGCCGCACGCTGGAGGGTTAGCGCACACACACACAGACACACACACACACACACACACAGACACACACACACACACACAGAAAGAGACACACAGAAAGAGACACACAAAACAGACATGCAGAACACCATTGATCAGTACTGAGCAATTTTCGGAAAGATCCTAAACAAGGAACCTTCAGAAGGTGGAACCAGGTTTACCTGGATGTTCTTGGGCACGTTCTCCCCCTCCGTCCCGGGGATGTGGGTGGTGGTGTTGGAGCGGGGCTCCAGCCAGAAGGACACCAGCCAGCGGATGAAGATCACCCTGGCCTGCAGGAAGCTGTCCTTGGTGCAGTACACCACCTCGCTGCTCTCCTGCTCCCGGCGAACCACACAGTAGTACGGTTTCGCCCGCATGGGGGGAACCTCTGGATGCAGCCAACACATATCTGAGATTAGCTCAGTGGTGAAGCATCTACCGATTTAGAGATTATGGGTTCGAATCCCTTCTTTCAGCTAAATGGATGCTTTTTATGATACTGAAACACCAGGCTCTACCACAGCAGTGTCTTGTGATGCATTTAGTCATTCAGCAGACGCTCTTAGCAGATGTTCTTATCCAGATTACTGCAGTGCTAACGTTTGGAACAAGGCCAGCTCCTCATGGATGATCAGAAGGTCACCAGGTCAGTTACCTGTCCCCTGTTTGACATCTGGTCTCTCCTCTACTCATTCAGTCCTTTTGTCCCCTGCTTACCCAGGATTGGCTGGAAGAGGCTGGTCTCCTTGGAAAAGTTGGGGAAGATGTGAGGAAGGTAGAACTTCTTGAAGTTTCCAAACAGGAAGGCAAAACCCTTCTCATGGTTCTCCTTGCAACGCCACTCCAGACTCTTTGCCTAGAGGAAAACACACACAGCTATAACCTACCATACACACACACACACACGTATATACTCTAGGTGCTACAGAGTTGTGTGTGTGTGTGCATCCATTTGCAAAAGCACCTTCAAAGCAAAATGCCATTCAGCGTTGTTCTTAAGCACTGCTGATGTAAGCTACCAATTATGCAGATGGGCATGCAGCCAGCTAGCCAGCCAAGCATCCAGGCAGCCAGCCAATCAGACAGACAGGCAGGTAGCAGTAATGGCCCGAGACTGCGTCCAGGCCAGACATGTTAGCCGTGTTAGTAGAGAGAACGGTTACCTGCGTTACCATGTATTTAAGCAGAGCCTCCAGAAAGTAGCCAGTCAGGTCTTCCTGGTTCTTGTCACCTGACTGGGGAGGAACCAGTGGGCTGATTTCCTCTGGGGTCACTTGTGCTGAAGGAGGAGCAGAGGAGGAGGCCAGTTAGAAAGAGAGAAGTACTAGGAATCAGCATCATTAAAGCACCATTAGGCATTTCCAGGCAGACTTTTCTGAAAATGTGTGTTAATGAGTGTCAGGTAATGTGTGTGTGTGTGTGTGTATTAGGTATAAGCACCAGGTAGTGTGTGTGTGTGTATAAGTACCAGGTAATGTGTGTATATGAGGTCTAAGTTCCACCTACTCTCCAGCAGACTGAGGGGAGGGTTGACCAGGTTGTCCAGGGTGCGGGGGCCGAGTTCTGACTGGGGGGAGGGGAAGCCGGGGATGAGGCAGGCAAACATACACAGCTGCTCTCTCAGGGCGTTCCACTGCAGGGCCTGCATCCAGAGGAGGAACAGGCGCACCCCCTCCCGACGGATCTGGAGAGGGGAGGACAGAGAGGAGAGGGGTGGAGGGTAGAGGAGGTGAGAAGAGGGGTGGAGAGGAGAGAGGATGGAGGAGGTGAGGAAAAAAGGGGAGTACACAAGGTTATAAGGAACAGAACCTTAACCGTAGCTGTCCCATTCAGAGGTTACCAAGCCAACACGTACCTTCAGGGAGTTCCCAGTGTGCAACAGCTTCTTCAAGATCAACCCTGGGAAGAAAGACAGGAAGACATCTCATTGGCCCGTCCAGCCGCAGTGTGTGTGTGTGTGTGCTAACACACAGGCAGCATGCGTGTGTGTGTGTGTGTGTCTGAGGTCTCGGTCGTTCCTGGGCCTTCTCTAACCCAGGACCTTGGCACCCTCGGTTACTCTGGGTGGTCTGTGTAGCCAGCTGCACATGAGCTTCAGCACAGTGGCAAAGGAGAGACCACCTCAGTAGATAGATATTTAGTCATGTAGCAGACACTCTTATCCAGATCAACAGGGACAGTTTACTGAAGTGTCTTGCCCAACTTCCTTTATAAGCATACACAGAACAGAACGAAATATATACAACTATGTTCTCAAAACAATACCACTCTACTTCTGTCTGTGTGTGAGGGGTGGGGGGGGTGGTTCATGAACACAGTCCAGCAGTGACCCGCAGGTGAGCAGCCTCACCTATGCTGTGGAACTGCCATCGTCCCTGAATCCTCTCTGGCAGCAGCTGCAGGATTTTCTGTCGACCGAACGTTAAACAGATGAGTCACCAGCCACACGGACAACTGTCTGTTTCTACCCCAAACTAGACTGGCACTGCACTGACACGCACATTCTTAGCTGAACTACCCTGGCAGATACCTGTGTCTGTGTGTGTGTGTCTGTGTGTGTGTGTGTGTGTGAGGGGGGTCAGGCAAGGTCATGTTTTGATCTTCCATATCATGGCTTCAGATCTCAGGCCTTCAGGCTTCAGTGGTCCAGGCATTAGTCAAGCCTTGACACTGAGGTCAACCACACCTTCATCTAAACAGGATGAAAGCTTGAAAGCTGAACTATTCAACACTCGACTGGTCCTGAGTAGGTAACAAAACCATTTTTATTGTGTAACCTTTAAGCCATGTACCCATAGCCTGTCATCACAAGATTGGTCTCAGATATGGATTAGTGTTTCCTTTATAGACCTAATAATGATAATGTTTTGTGTCTTTGGTTTGAGTCTACAGCTAGGTTTAATCTGTGTTCATGGGGAACTTTTCCTTTGTGTTTCTGTTATTGTAATCTTTTATTCAGAGGCTTTCTCATCGATACAACTTCCTACAGGGAAGTAAAAGTTTTACCTCAAAAATGAAAAGGATAGCATCCAGTTCTTCCCTTTGTGATTTGTGACCTGCGACAGAGAAGTGGTAGAAGGAAGTGAACACACAGTGAAAAGGCTTTAGTGTGTGGTTCCCCTGACCAAACAACAGGAAACTCACCTTTCTGCTTGAGGCTGACTTCGATGGTGACAAAGTTCTCGAAGAAGACATAGTAGATGTGAGAGTAGTACTGGTCAAAGAAGTGTTTCAGGTCACACGGCTCAGCATTCTCTGCAGAGAAGACACACACACAGTGACATTTAATTTGTATAGAAATGAGCAAGGGGGGGTTCTTCTTCTCTTTTCAATCAAACATTTCATTCACTCCTAGACAAAACCAAGTGATTTTGTGAAAGGTCTCACAGACTGCTTCTCAGAGCCCAGAACACAGACCGTCTGTCATTCTTGGCTGTTCTCAGCCCATCCCACACACAGTGGAAGACATGCTGGCTGTCTGCAGAGACAACCCAGCAGTCACTGCCGTTCCAAAATAGAAGCCAACAACACAGACCAGTCTCCGTATCTGATAGTGTGGAGATAGAGCAGGCACCCTCATGCACGAGACACACATAAACACACATAAACACACACACACACACAGCACAGGCTCCAGAAGAGAGACTTACAGACGATAACGGCCATGACCGAACTTGGTCGCTCTGTCAGGTCTCCCCACATCAATGTGCTGCAGCTCTGTGTTACTGTGGCCATACAGGTGCAGAAACATGTTGACATATTTGGTTGGGCTTCTCTCTTCCAGACACACACACACACACACACACACACACACACACACACACAGTGTTCTGTTCTTTGGCATGTTGGCAGGGGCCCTTGTAAGGTCTGGCAGGGCAGCTGAGGCCCTCAGTACCAGGCTCTAACTCAGCTCCGACAGTTCTCCACAACACTGCAGGCTCTGCCCCTAAAACTCATCCCTCCTTCTATCTCACTCACACGCACAGTACTGGGAGCCATGTGTGTCACGCCAAACACATTACAAGCTCCTACATCTCTAACCATCCTGGAACACAGGATAAGAAGTCTTACGTTTACATTTAGTCATTTAGCAGACGCTCTTATCCAGAGCGATTTACAGCACGTACTGGGACATTCCCCCTGAGGCAAGTAGGGTGAAGTGCCTTGCCCAGAGACACAGTGACATGTTGGCACAGCCGGGGTTCGAACCAGGGACATTCTGATAACTAGTCTGTCACCCTCACCGCTCAGCCACCTGACTCCTTTCAGTTTTAACACAGATGTAATGAAATGGTTGTGTGCGTGTGAAAGACCCTGTTGGTGGGAAGAAGAAGAAGGTGGTTAGTCTGTTACCGTGGTATCTGGTGTTCAGGGCTGAAGGCAGCCTGATGATGCCATTCAGTTCAGCACCCTGGGAAGCTATGTAGGGGTCTGGTGGTTTAACAGTAACACACTCCCGCAGGCTGGAATGTGCGATCCCTATCGGGTCCTGACACACTCCCGGCGGATTACAATGCGGAGTCACACCTATCCTCTCCACGCACATGCACTCGCGTGCGCTCACCCACACCCTCGCGAAATACACCTTCCTCACAAGTCACACCTTCACCTCAGCAGGCCTGAACCCTATGTGCCACAACATGACAGCATCAATGCACCATTGTAGGGATTTCAGCATGTTTCAGGTTCGAAGCTAACGCCTTGTCATCTTGCAACACAGTGTTTAACAAATGTGTTTGTGAGGCAAGCTCTTGCATTACTTTTGTAATTTGGTGGGTGGAGGTGTTGGGGGGGTGGGGCGGGGGGGCACAGTATGTGAGATGTGTGGTGGGAACGCACACACATACAGATTTACACTAACAGAAACACACTCTGACCACACAATGGCTCCATGCTGTGTGAAGCCAGACCAGCAGCAATGTTTAAACACAATGGAACAGGAACTGCTGCGAGGCTGTTGGGACAATAGAGGAAATAGCTTCCTAAAGTGGAGCAGAGCAAGGATGTTTTCACTCTCTGGGCACCACTTGTCTGTTTCCTTTCCATGTCCCATTGGGGTGCCATACACACACACACACACACACACACACACACACACACACACACACACACACACACACACACACACACACACACACACACACACACACACTGCTCTCTATCAGCACCATGCAAGACCTTCGCAGAGCTATTAAGAGGATGGCCCCCCTGGCTTCAGTGTAGCTTTGAGGGTTTGCCATCATTAGAATTCAGTCCAGAGGGATGTCTAGGCATTCATAATGTAAACAGCCCAGGACCAGCGGGAAAAGAGCTGTTCTGAGCTGTTCTTTCCAGACAGTTCCCAGAGGAAGGTGGTTTCTAGGGCCCCGCTAGTCAGCCCCCCAGTTGCCACTTTAAATATATATGAAATAGATCCAAGACTGGCTGTCATATGTTTTATACAAAAACGCTGGATTATTAACTGCAATACCAACTCACTATTAATTGCACTGAGTGCATGAAATTATCTGAACATATCTCTGTGTGCAGCCAACAGACTAGGCTGGTAGCTTCTTAGATCTGAAACAGTCCCCAGCATCTCTCACTAGCTAAAGCTACATTAGATCCATTGGTTTTATGTCATAAAGTGAACAGGTAGAAGCGAAATGTATAACTTCAAAGACAGAACCCCGCCCACCCCAGTGCACCAGCTAACGCAAAACGAGCGTACCTCTAATCTCACACTAGCTTGCTTGCTAAACTGAACAAGCCTTCAAATATGTTATTGAGACTCACCGATTACTATTCGTAGGTGTTTCAGACGAGTCAGTACATCCTTTTTTGGATCCAACACTTTCTGTGTAGATTTTTTGACGTCTCCATGAGTCTTTTTAGAGAACATTCCGACAGCAAAAGACGGTTAATCTTCAAAAGATGGATCAGCCACTAAAAGAGCTTTAGGGACGTTATCATTTGATATGCATCAACCTAACAGCTCCAGAGTGTTGCACGAAGTAAATAAATGGATGGGCAAGTTTGGGAAGGTATGCATTTTGATGATACGGTTCTGTAAAATAATGCAACCCTCCCCACCAAGCAACCTAAACACCTCTCCCCTAAACACGGGAGGTGCTGGATCCAAACATGGCGGAGGAGTTAGTGAAAACATGGTTAATGGACTGCAGAGCTATTCACCAGTGAAATCTTTATTTACATTTCCTTTGACAGATTCATTCTTATTTTTTATTATTAAAGAAAATGTCCAGTATGGAAATGTTAAATAAATATATATATATTAGTTAAAATACTCAGGTATTTATATGATCGAGTCTTGACCTCCTAACCTCCCCTTTATATAATTGACATGACAACGTTTAACACATCTTGGTTATTCTCGATTGCAGATTAATTCAAAAGTTTTTGCTCTATGTAAAAATTAATCTGCCACAACATACGAAAACACGAAACTCAATCTCTGACGTAAAAGCAACGGGGCGAAGTATTGCTTAGCTACAAGTAAAAAAAATACTATTTATCATTCAAATCCATTCCGTTACATGTCTGGCTTTGATTAACAATGTCTCATTAGGTTTCCTTAGGGAATGTAAACATTCCTCATAAACAGTGTTTGGGAAATGTAGTTAGATCCTCCCTTTTTTAAAGGCGTTTCGACGATGTTCTTTTTGTTAAAGACTACAGATCCCAAGATCCTCCGCTACGTCACCTCCGCGCCAGTGAACCGCATTTGTTTTTAGCTGATAGTTGCCCGCTTGGCTATCGACAGCTGTTTGTTATCAATCTAGAAAAATACAACATTTTCATTAATCGTGTCGTACTTTACAATAATGCATTTTTTATGAACACGGTTACCGACCAACTCCTGTCATATTTACAACGACTAATGTATAGCTAAGACATCTAACTCGCTAACGTGGAAGATTAGTTCTTGCAAGTAAAGTTAGCGCTAGCTAGCCTAGCTAGGCTAGTTAGCTTCGCTATTCAGTCAGGCGGTTTTCATCGTAGTTGATCAGTTAGCACAATTTTGTCTGCTTTTGTTGGTCAAGATACACATTTTATCTTCGGCCGTGCCAACAACATGCCTGTAAATTCTCGAGAAAAGAACAAAGATAGTAATCACGAGGAGATGGAGGTGGACTACCCCGAACAGGAAGGCAGCAGTTCGGACGAGGACGACTCGGAGAGCACGTCAGTGTCGGAGGATGGAGACAGTTCAGGTGAATATTTGACGTGTGACAGAGTAACATTTTTGATTTACCCGTATGTTCACTGTCACGATTTACCTTGATTTCGTCTATCTCTGTTTGACGCTCACTTTGTTCATCATGCTAAACAGAGATGGATGATGAAGACTGTGAGAGAAGGAGAATGGAATGTTTGGACGAGATGACCAACTTGGAGAAACAGTTCACTGACCTGAAAGACCAGTATGTTTGCTAAAATTATGTTTCCAAATGACGCCAAGTCACCACTAGATTTCACGGTGCTGTCAGATCGTAATCATACTATGGTGTCTTGTGTCAAGGTTATACAAGGAACGGCTGAGCCAGGTGGATGCCAAGCTGCAGGAAGTGATGTCAGGGAAGGCCTCTGAGTATCTCGACCCTCTGGCGAACTTGCAGGAGAACATGCAGATCAGGACCAAGGTGGCAGGTAAGGATTTTTTGCTTTGATGTCCGTGAACCAGCACACCGAGGGCAAGCTTCCCCCGCAGGTGGATCGATAGCAGGTGGATAGTGTGGGTGGACTGAACTGTGTGTGTCTGCTCACCTCAGGGATCTACAGGGAGCTTTGTCAGGAGTCTGTGAAGAACAAGTATGAGTGTGAGATCCAGGCAGCCTGCCAGCACTGGGAGGTGAGACTCTATATTCACTCACTGGCAATAAAAAGGTGGTTGCTTAACTTACTGCTAAACTAACAAATTGGGTATAGTTGTACAAACTCTAACCAGACTAGACTGCACCAGCGCTCTCCTTATACACATAATACTTTGATATCCCTGAATTATATATTTTATATGAAATATATATATATATATATTTTGCTGAGCCTGGTGCCTTGTACACTGTACTCTGGATTAATTATCTTCATTTGGTCCCCTCTCACGCCCTCTATCCAATTCCCTGTCACCTGACTCCCTCTCCGATCTTGTGCTTCCAGAGTGAGAAGCTGCTGCTCTTTGACACGGTTCAGAGTGAGCTTGAGGAGAAGATTAGACGTCTGGAGGAAGACAGGCACAGCATAGACATCACCTCAGAGCTCTGGAACGACGAGCTGCAGTCTCGGAGGAGCAAGAAGAAAGACCCCTTTAGTCCAGACAAGAAGAAGAAGCCTGTGGCGGTGTCTGATATCCTTCTCCCCCCCAGAATGAAACACAGAGCCAGTAGTTTTTGCCTTTCTTTGCTGCAGTCCCTTTCCCTCTGTGTCTGTTTGTTCCAAGAGACTCAACAAAGCTCATTTTCAGTGTAGTAATATTCTGTCTGTGAACATGGTCTGTTGTCCAGAACACGTTCATATTTCCTTAATTCTGCATACGACCATATATCGTCTATATGCTTCAGGACTTGGACATTCTTGAGGACTGGACAGCCATCAGAAAGGTGGTTGTGTGTGTATACATAGATCTGCTGAAGTTATTACTATTACTATAACTGTTCTTATAACTGTGTCCTTGGGCAAGGCACTTCACCCTACTTGCCTCAGAGGGAATGTCCCTGTACTTGCTGTAAGTCGCTCTGGATAAGAGCGTTTGCTAAATGACTAAATGTAACTGTGTTTCTTTGTTTTGCAGGCAGTGGCAACTCTGGGTCCACACAGAGGTAAAGAAGGTGAGGCCCAGACAGGAAGCCACAGAGCTGTTACTCTGCTTGACAGGACAGACACTGTGGTTTCTCTGTGTTTTTCTGACATTTTCACCTTAAACCTAGTCACCGCTTTGATGCTTTTTGAGCCAACACATCTGCAGGACTACTCTGCTCTTTCCACACAAGCCAGGCATAACCATTCTGAACCCTGTGTTCCAGCCCCCACCAATAAGAACGAAAAGCACCAGCACAGTGCTCGCTCTGAGGAAGGCCGCTTGTTCTACGATGGAGAATGGTATGGCCGTGGTCAGAACATCTGCATCGACAAAAAGGATGAATACCCAACCAGGTGAGGCTAAATCCCCGCTCATCCTGTCTCGTTAATCCTCGGTCTGTTCTCTGCGATGGAGAGGGAACTATGTCACAAATCTACTTGATCAGCCAGAGTTGCAGAGATATTGACTCGGTCCTCACTACCTCCTTCCCTCTCTGGCTCTGTCTCCACCTTCTCTCCCCCTCTATCCTCCTTCTCCTCTTCCATCCCCAGTGCCATCATCACTACCATCAATCACGATGAGGTGTGGTTCAAGCGTCTGGATGGCAGCAAATCAAAGCTATATATCTCCCAGCTGCAGAAAGGCAAATACACTATCAAGCACTCCTGAAACACGCCTGCAATACACAGACACACACTCGGGAACACTCCACAGAACTCTGCTAAAGCCCACAGACACATCGTAGAACCCAGACGTAACTCCCTGACGAATCAGAAGGACTGGTTAATGGGAGGCCAGACCACAGCTCTCCTGCCTGGGATGCACATCTTCTCCTCTCCCCGTCTGGATCTTTGGGTCCTGGAGACACCGTGACCCTCCAGAACTACCTGCTCACCACTGCCAGATGTTTCCTGTTGACTCTTCATAGAGTGTGTAGATAGAACATTTTGTGTTTATAAACCATTTTCTACTTTTGTTCTATGTCATTTTCTTGCCAACAGGATGACATTCTTCCAACATCATGGTGTCTACTCTTTATCTAGTCTATCTTCTTTCTGAGCATTATTGACGTGTTGCGTATTGGTTTATCATCAGACATTGTACTGGTGCTGAACAGATAATCATTACATTGAGAAATACTATGACAGAGCCATATATATATATATATATACATACAAGTATACCATTTATATGGCACTGGCTACCTATACAAGCTCTGGCCTTAACAGTGGTGGATCAGGTGGGACAGTGTGAAACTGAAGAAACAACCACAACCTCTCAATATCAGGCTGGTTTATTACAGATCTGTGTGTCAGACTAAAGAGACTGGCTGTGTGGCATGGTTTCCTCTTATCTTCCAATGCAGTATTCATATGATCTGAAACTTCCTGTGTTCTTTCCGTTCCCACCTTCCTCTCTACATGTCAAGGTTTTCTAACCAGGTGTTGGGAACGCTTACTGCCCATACCTGTTAACCTTCCTCTGAATCTCGACGCTTAATGTCAGCATTCCCTCATATTTCAAAAGCGAGGAGACAGCTATGGCCTAATCTCCAATGCTGTATGAAATACATACAGTCTAGTGTTTGATGTCAGTGTTGACGTAGGGGTGGGAATGAAATAAAGAAAAAACAAACTTTGTAAAGTAGAATCTAGTACGGTTTTGGCACAACCTCTTTTTAAACGTAATCCATGTTACGTCTTTTAATAAACGTGTTTTATGCAACACCGTGGTCGTATACTTTAACCTTGCATTGTATTTGGAATGAATTTGACACTAGACGAGCACCGGCAAACCGGAGGGAGTCGCTGTTCTCCCGCTCCCTCCTGAAACGCTCGTGCCGCAGCTGATCTCGTGCGCTCGTCGTGTTGTGGTCCTCGAGCCCCGAAGATGACAGCGAGGAAGTCTGGGTCACGACTCGAGACAGAGATAGAACGATGCCGCTCCGAAGGCCAGTGGGACAAAATACCGGAGTTGGTGCGGCAGCTCTCCGCCAAACTCATATCAAACGGTAAGAAATGTCGACACAGTTCTTCATTTGCGAGGCTCTTTGGCTCAGTGAAACTAAGACCAGCGGCCTGGACAGATGCACTGAATCCACGGTCTTTCCTGACAACGGTTGCCGCGTCTCCCCCGGATGCATTTCACCCAGGCTTTAGCATCTTGTTCTTCCAATAAAGTCGTTATCGTTATTTTTGGCGATCTGAAACTGATAATTAGCCGGTATAAATAGCCTGCTTTAACCGTGCGTGAAACGCTTCATCTTAATTTTATTCCCGACCACTTTTACTTCCTTGTAGTGATTCTTCCATGTAGTTCTCTTAAATTCCGAAGGCTGGTGGTGCGACTGTCAAAGGTTCTGCTGTCTAGCAGCTAGACGGTCCTAATGAGTGTCAAGTTAGCAAACTAACGTTGATTTGATGATTAAACAAAGTTAATGCAATTTCATCAGCAGTTAGATTACCAGCTACATGCATAGAGATGCACCTAAACTAGATATAGCCAGCTGGTAGCCAACCAGCGAGATTCAACGGGGTGGTATGATGTGCACGAAAACACCATTTATTGAGCACCTGTAGGGCCATATCGATCCCCATCTCGAGTAATTATATATGGAATATTTGCTTCCATTGCGTGTTGTTGACGCAGGTGCCAGCCGTAGTAACACGTGAGTCACGCTCCCGTGCCACACACCAGTGTCTTGCTGAACAGTCTTACCGCTGGATTACGTGTCACATTTACGTCTAACAAAGCAATACATTGAGTGCCTGAGAAGCCTTAGTAAGGCTTAATCTCAACTGGTATTTGTGTTTAGACCTAGCCAGGCATAAATTAGAAGACTATACTCATCTCACTCTCTCTCTGTGTGTGTGTGTGTGTGTGTGTGTGTGTGTGTGTGTGTGTGTGTGTGTGAGCGAGCGAGCAGATGACCTGGGGGAGTTGCTCCTGGGGGAGGCTAAACTGCAGCAGTATCTGAAGGAGAACCCCCTGAAGCAGGGGGCCAGCCCACGGGGTCAGAGGTCACGTCTGGTGGAGGTCCGCAAACACCTGACGGCTGCGCTCGACCGCGGCAACCTCAAGGTAGAGGCGTCGGACGGCAACCAAGTCAAATCAAATCAAAGTGTATTTGTAGAGCTCTTTTTACAAGCAATGTCACAGAGGGCTTCATTTACGCTCACAGAACCGCCCCTCAAACTGCTGCTCAACAGACCTAATCAAGTCTCTTTTCCACATCGTTCTCTTAAACGGTCTGTAGAAGCTTTTGTCTTGTCTCACTCCCTCTACAGCCGGAGTACATACAGGAAGCCAGTCTGCTGATGGCGAAGCTGAACTATGTGGAAGGGGATTATCGAGAGGCCATTAATCTGTACAGCAAGGTGAATCTGGAAGACATGCAGCTGGTGGGGTGTCCTGTCTACCGGCTTTCTATCATCGCTGAGGCCTACGCTACCAAAGGTCTGTACCAGCACATACTGGCACAGTCCATAAACACCCGGCCTGGCCTAACTGATGCCTGGTTTACACTTATACACATATTATGCTGATATGTTTGACAGGATTTGTCTGCACAGGGTGGGCGTGCATCGAATTTGTGCAACACTTTGTTAGGCTACAGTGCAGGACTCTTGAAACATCTGCATTCTGATTGGTCATAGGGCGTCAGATAGCTCAATGGTTAAGGCATTGGCCTCATGATCGGAAGGTTGTGAGATCGAGCCCCTGCTGTGGCTATATGATGTTGTGTCTTTGGGCAAGGCACTTCACCCTACTTGCCTC
Organism: Neosalanx taihuensis; assembly: GCA_030340665.1. Classification (NCBI taxonomy): domain Eukaryota; kingdom Metazoa; phylum Chordata; class Actinopteri; order Osmeriformes; family Salangidae; genus Neosalanx; species Neosalanx taihuensis. The sequence goes on along the minus strand of CM059296.1, from coordinate 12,712,833 downwards.
AGGGAGAATGTCCCTGTACTTACTGTAAGTTGCTTTGGATAAAAGCGTCTGCTAAATGAATAAATGTAAATGTAAATAACCATATGTACAGACTCAGATGACTTTAACTGCAACATGAGATGAGTTCATGCAGTACTACAGCAATCCATGTGGTGGCGCTTCATGACCATTGTTGACTTAATTTAAGATTCCTCCCCGCACACATTTACATTGAGTCATTTAGCAGACGCTCTCATCCAGAGCAACGGACAGCAAGTACAGGGACATTCCCCCCTGAGGCAAGTAGGGTGAAGTGTCACGCCCAAGGACACAACATCATGTTGACACAGCCAGTATTCAAACCCGCAACCTTTTGATTACTCACCCGATTCTCTCTCACACACACACACACACACACACACACACACACTCTGGCTTTCTCTTGTGTGTCAGTGCAAAGCAGAGTGGATGTGTCAGCTAGCACAGCAGAACAGAGCGTTGGATCAGAGTCATGATCAGAGTGCCCCGAACGTCTGTAGTACCGTACTCTAGAACACTTTTCGAGTGGGGGCCGTTGTGGGGGTGTGAAGGGGGTGGGGGGGTTAATGGTCCTTAATTCTCTTTAATTAGTAATGAGAACTCTAATGGAGAGTGTGTGTGGGGAGGTTACCTCATGTTTAGAGGAACACAGAAGCCCATTAGGCCGGGGGAAGAAAGTGCCTCTCCTCTGGGAGATGAATTAGTGATGTGGGCCGGAACACCACCGAGTTCTCTGGTTGAGAGGACCGCTAGCCCTGACTGCAGCCACATCAGAAACTCAACACACACACCTCCACCCGACACCTCAACACACACCAGCCCAACACACACCTCCACCCGACACCTCAACACACACCAGCCCAACACACACCTCCACCTGACACCTCAACACACACCAGCCCAAACACACCTCTACCCAACACCTCAACACACACCAGCCCAAACACACCTCTACCCAACACCTCAACACACACCAGCCCAATACACACCTCCATCCGACACCTCAACACACACCACCAATCAACACCACACCGCCCCTATACAACAGCCCCACACAGACCCTAACACAACAGCCCAACACACACACCAGAACCCTGGTTAAAGACTGAGCTGGTTAGAATCAGCTCCAGACCAGATTTACTGCAAAGCTAATTAAGGGCATCTGCCTATGCATCTGACTGTGTCTGTCTGTAAACTACCCACAGTAGGTACCCACCAGGGAAAACCACACACACACTCAAATGGTCTTTCACTGCCTGCATGTGCGTCTGTGTGTGATGAGGAGGTTGTGGCTCTGGGGGTGAGGAGCAGGTCTGGTGTCCGGGTAGATGGTAGGATAATCTGGTGTAGTCCCTCCAGTGAATGGGTTTACTAGAGTGTGACATGGCTGGCCTGTTCTTCTGTAATTCCAGAGACGACACACATCCATAATTGATCAGATATTAAAGCCATTCTGTATTATTAATCTGTTATTTGAAAAGAGGTCTGGTAACTGTTCCATAACAGGGGGTGCGTGTGTCAGGGTTGAAGGGGTGTGTTTGTGTATTGTGGAGGGGCGGAAGAGTAGGCTGGTCTGGTTACAAAAAGTTCCTATTGATAACTCTATTGTTTAAAGTTTTGTTTAACTGAAGTTCCCAGGACAGTATCTCCAGGTCAGTACACAAGACTGAGTCCACTTTACCTACGCTATGCATCTCCACTAGGTCACAGAAAACAGAAAAAATATACTGGCTAACTACCTCCAAAGTTTACAGGGTCAGCCAGACAGTCCCAGTGCAGTATAGTCACATCAATACTGTATTGCATCAGTCCAGGTCTGTCTTCAGCACTAGTATCTAGGTACATGTTCTGGGAGAGTCTGTGGATCGTGATTTATCTGAGAGATGGAAAGAGGGGAGGAGCTTCCGCATTAAACCCTTATCTCAGGTTAGATAATTTCCTTTCAGATCTAACCCAGTGACAGGTTAGCTAAACGGGGGTTAGCTAGGGCTTAGTGTCTGGCCTGGATATCAGGTGTGTCCTTTCCTCACCGTGACCACGTGCCTATATTCTATATCCTTAGTAAAGCCCAAGTTCTGGATCTTCCCTCGGTCTCCTGTTCCCCCCTTCCATCCAGCCAGCGCCCCTTCGCTCTGGCTGATGATATTAAACATTCAGGCCTGTCTGGGAGCTTTGATCTGCCTGTGAGTCACACAGACCAGACCTGCACAGGATCACTTTCCCATGGCCCTGGAAAACACAGTGTCTGAAGTGCAGATGAGAGCAGCAGCACAGGATCAGCCAGACTAGGATATTAGCTACAGCGGAGTGTACAGGCCCAGATGAAAGGCTCAGAAACACAACCGGCCCAGAGCTTTAGCTGAAGCAGAGCAACCGAGTATTAGCTAGACTAGCACCTACAGTCACATGGACAAGAATGTACAGGCCTAGATTAGAGGTCTGAGTTGATGATCTAAACCCCTGGCTGAGACGGCCTATGGCTCACTGTCATATTCTTAGACTTGCTACCTATCACCACCCCTCAGAATCTCATGTTCTCTCTCTCTCTGGTTTGGCAACCATCTCTCCTTCTCTCTTTCTTTCTTTTTCTCTCCTCTCCTTGCCTGTCTCTCTCCACACACCTGTCTTATTTTCCAGGTCTTTGTCTGGAGAAGATTCCAGCGTCTTCTCCGTCTATGTCCAATCGGAATGTGGACCGTGACCAGGAAATCATCGTCTGCTACGAGAAGTCCGGGGATATCGCCCTACTGTACTTGCAGGAAGTAGAAAAGGTTGTGTGTGTGTGGCCTTAGTTAACTATTCCTGTGGCACAAAATCTCACAAGTATAGTGAAATATAAAAAAACATGATCCTGTGGGGCCCTAACCTCAAATGCATTTTTCAAAGGGTTCTAGTTTTATGGTTATGGTTAAGAAGTAGTAGGGTTAAGGTTAGAATAGCTTGAAGGTTTGGGGGTTAGTAGTTAACAAACATGATTTTGAATGGGGATGAAGGGTCAGACTCCACTAGGATAGAAAAACCAACATGTGTGTTAGCATGCGAGCACCTGTAGTCGTAGTGTCATCGTGGGGCCTGAGGTCGGCTGGGTTGGTGCTGGAACAAGTCCAGAGCTGGATCAATGCAGCATCAATGTGCTGTCGACTGATGTTCCTCACTGTGACCTTGACGACAGATGGGCTCGGCACACATTCTATTTCTCTTCTGTGGATGTGTCAGCCACAGGTCTCTGCAGTCTCTCTGTCTGTCTGTCTCTCTCTCCTCATTCTCTGTCTCTCTCTGTCTCCTCTCTTTCTCTCTCTCTCTCTCCTCTCTCTCTGTCTCTCTCTCTCTGTCTCTGTCTCTTTCTCCTTTCTCTCTCTCTCTCTCTCTCTCTCTCTGTCTCTCTCCTCTCTGTCTCTCTCTCTCCTCTCTCTCTCTCTCTCTCTCTCTCTCTCTCTCTCTCCTCTCTGTCTCTCTCTCTCTCCTCTCTCTCTCTGTCTCTGTCTCTCTATCTCTGTCTCTCCTGTCTTTGTTTCGTCTGTGATACTTTGCGCCCTCTCTCTGGAAGGCCATGTTAGAGAGTGGTAGAGAGGAGCGTAGCGTGATCCTATTCCATATCCTGTAATATGTTTAAGTATGTCTGTGCTCACGCTCTTGTTTTCTGCCGCTCTTCCTCCTTCCTCAGGCCCTGAGTGCTGGCATGCAGAACCGCAGCCCCAAGCCGGGGCCGGTGGCACAGGAACAGGAACTGGGCTTCTTCCTGGAGACGGGACTACAAAGGGCGCACGTCATCCACTTCAAAAACGGGTACAGGGAGGAGGGCCAGAGCCCAAAGAACGAGGGGAAGCAACGGGGAAAGAGATTTCAAAAGAGCGGGAGAGCAGTTGGGGTTTAGAGGAAGAGCACATTCTGAAAGGAGATATTTGCATGTGTGAGAGAACCAGCGTGTGCGAGTGACTTCCATCTGTAATCATGACTAACCATCGCCGTGTGCCTGTGACACTGTCTTCCTCCCACAACCAAACCATGGACTCCAAGTTTCCCCCTGTCTAAGGACAGACAGTAGGTATCTCTATGCTGCCAGACTAGACTAGCCATGTGTTTTGTCTACAGTCTAGATACCACCCAGTCTACAGTCTAGATACCACCCAGTCTACAGTCTAGATACCACCCAGTCTACAGTCCAGATACCACCCACCCTTTTCCAGTGTCACTTTCACCTGTCCATATCTGGGTCACAGTCTATCGCTGGAGTCTCTTTGTCCTGGCTGTTCTCTGAGGGATAAGCTGACTTTGCTTTCCAGAGACTGGAAAGTCTGAATTGGAGAAAGTTCTCTTTTTCAACCACACAGGGAGCGTGGTGAGATTAAGTACAGCACCCTGATGTGCTTGGAGATTGCACACAAGTAGAGCAGCACATACTGGGTCTGTTAGATTTGCGTCACGGTGTGTGATGAGGTGGGTTGTGGGGCAACACAAAGGAGGAGCCAGTGATGGAGGGCCACCGTGATCCAATCAGGAGCGGACTTTCAAGACTGAAGATACACCTTCCTTCCCCTGTGCCGATCTAACCTCCAGTATCCCAGCATGCCTAGAGCTTAGCTCAGCCAGCAGGACCGATCATGTCAGCTCGCAGCATAGGGCTGGTTTAGAAGGCTGCACTAGGACGTACACCAGGAGACAACAGGGGTACAGAGAAAGGGGAGCAGACTACCTCACTGTTCCAGGGCTGGGAGGTGAGGAGGGAGATGAGGAGGGAGGTGAGGAGTGAGGTAACGTGTTGAGACTAAGGAAAGCATGTGGGAAGGAGAGGTGTAGTGCTACCAGTTAATAGATGATGCAAGCCTCATGCCTCATGTTCAAAGCTACAACACATCTACACCCAGACAGGCTGTCCCTGATGTCAAACATTCTCTCTCTCTCTCTCTCTCTCTCTCTCTCTCTCTCTCTCTCTCTCTCTCTCTCTCTCTCTCCCTCCCTGTTTCTCTCCCCCCCCCTTCTCTCTCGCAATGCATGTTAAGCCTGCATGCAGACAAGTACACACACTTAAAATGGCCGTTCTCTAAGTGCAGAGTTGCTGGAGGCCTGGTCTCTGTGGGTGTGACATTGTGGAAGTGGGTCTGATCAATAGAAAACTCTCAATATGTGGTATTGACATTTCCTATCGATTTACACACACACACACACACACACACACATGCCCAATCCCTTCTAGATACTGTAGAAAGATGGAAAGCAAGTAGATGATCATCTGTCCACTATTTTTCTTATCACCATAGCAACCTTACCAGGGGTGTGGGTCGCTTCCGGGAGATTCTACGTGCGGTGGAGACAAGGACCACCCAGAACTTACGCATGGTGGGTGCTTGGGAGAGATCTGTGTGTGTGTTTTACATTTCAGACAGTTCAATTAAACAGATCAGATATTATATTGGTACGCTGTTGAACCAAAACGTTTGGTTATTACCAACTCTTTGATTGTTTCAAACTCAACATGCAGCTTAGCCTGTAAAACATCGTTCTTCACCTACCTGTGTATGTGTCAGACCATAGCCAGACAGCTGGCTGAGATCCTGCTTAGAGGGATGTGTGAGCAGAGTTACTGGAGCCCCCTGGAAGATCCGCCCCACCAGTCCCCACTGGACGACCCGTTACGCCAAGGCTCCTCCCACGCCAAGGACTACGCCCTCAGTCGACGACCACGAGTCTACTCCGGAGAAAAGTACGTCTGTGGGCGTGCGTGCTTGTGTGTATTCAGTTATCTCTCACAACACATCTTTAAAATAAAAAATAAAAAACGATCTTTCTCTGTCTCTGTCTTCCAGTCTGTTCTGCCCTCAGGAGAACACAGAGGAAGCCTTGTTGCTGCTACTCATCAGTGAGTCCATGGTAAGACTCGTCATCCGCCATAGCAGAGCTCCTGCTTGTCTTCCTGGTGGGGGTCAGATGGTGACTGTGTCCCCCCCCTCCCCTCCCCCCCTCCCCTCCCCCCTCAGGCCAACAGAGACGCCGTGCTCAGCAGGATCCCAGAGCACAACAACGACCGCATCATCAGCCTCCAGAGCGCCTCTGTGGTGTACGACCTGCTCACCATCGCACTGGGGCGACGGGGCCAGTATGAGATGCTGTCTGAGGTACACACACACGCACACACACACACGTGCGGTCATCGACCTTCAAGCGTATTCAGAACATCCTATCTCTTTTCACTATCTTTCGCTCTCTATTTCACACACACACACACAATCCACACCTAACTCACCATCCGTATCCGTGGGAACATCCGAAGAAGCCCGCTGGGACTTAGCAGGGCTCAGTGGCCCTGTTTCCCTGGTAACTAGAGCTGCCAGTCTCGGCAGCCTGGAGACAAGGTGCTGGAGGTCGATACAAGAGAAGGGGGATCTGATTGGTCAATAGCAGAGTAGATCTCTTGATATTATTGATCCTGAGGAGCTTGAAGTTGATCTTGTGGCACTCTTCTCCTTGCTCACACACATACGCGAGCACACACACATGCACACACATACACTCTCACGCGAAACACATACACAAACTGCAACATGAGATTATTCCAACTTGTTTTGCCTCTGCTTTTTTGTTGAGTGAAAGCTGTATGAAGTGCTTATTCTGTTTATTTGAGATGCTGACCTTTCTGTTTGTCCCTCCCTCCCTCCCTCCCTCCCTCCCTCCCTCCCTCCCTCCCAGTGTTTAGAGAGAGCTATGAAGTTTGCCTTTGAGGAGTTCCACCTGTGGTACCAGCTGGCTCTCTCACTAATGGCTGCTGGCAAGGTACAACACACACACACACAACTACACCCAAGCACAGTTAAAGTGTCACAGCAGCATTTATTTAATGATCTACCTGTGCTCCCTCTTGTTTGCTCCACCGTGTGTGTGTGTGTTTTTGTGCGTGTGTGTGCGCGTGCGTGCGTGTGAAGTCTGCACGAGCGGTGAAGGTCCTAAGGGAGTGTATTCGTCTGAAACCAGATGACCCAACAATCCCTCTGCTGGCTGTCAAGCTTTGTATTGGAACTCTACACTGGGTTAGTACAGACGGCTGGCTGGCTGGCTGACTGGTTAACTGAACAGTTGATGGGTCAGTGAGAACAGAGCCAGCCTGCTTAACTAAGCTCCATCCCCTCCATGGAGACAGAAGCTGTCAGATAGCATTGTACTCAATGTCTTTGTAATCATAAGCTCCTTTACTCTCTCTCTTCCTCTGTCTCCCTCTTCCTCTCTCCTGTTGTCCCCCCCCCCCTCCCACCTCCACACACACACACACACAAACACACACACTAGTTGGAAGACGGAGAGTATTTCGCTAAGATGGTGGTAGAGATGGGGGACAAGGCGGCTGAGTTCAGGGCTAAAGGCTACCTGGCCATCGGACTGGTCTACAGCCTCAAAGCCACAGATGGTGAGTTGGCTTCGGAGTGTGCGTGTCTGTTAACGCTTTGCCTCTGGGAGTGGGATATTCACACAATCTATCTCTGTCTCTCTGTCTGTCTCTTTCTCTCAGCATCATTGAGGGGGATGCAGGAGGACTATCAGAGGAAAGCTCTAGGGGCGTTCCAGAGGTGAGTGTTGCCCCTGGCAGCAGGGTGGGGTCTCCAGGTTAGATGATGTGAGGCAGACTAACGTCCGTCCCCCCCCTTGCTGGTGTCTCTGTCTCAGGGCTCAGAGCCTGTCCCCCACTGATCACCTCGCTGCCTTCTACCTCGCACTGCAGCTGGCTGTTTCCAGACAGGTGAGACACACACACTAACACACACACATACTAACCCACACTAACACACACACACTAACCCACACACCCACACATAGACAGCTATAAGCTCTTTAAAGTACCACAGAACTCTTGGTCACTTACTTGGATAGTATTTAAAACGACTCACAAACCAGGGAAGCACATTGACGTGCGTGTCCGTGTTTGTGTGTGTGCGCGTGTGTGTAGATCCCAGAGGCTTTGGGCTACGTCCGCCAGGCTCTTCAGCTCCAGGGGGATGATGTCCACTCCCTCCACCTCCTGGCTCTCCTCCTGTCAGCCCAGAAACACTATCATGACGCCCTCAACATCATGGAGATGGCCCTCAGCGAGTACCCTGAGAACTTCATGTAGGTACCACACACACACACACACACACACACACACACAGACAGACAGACACAAATACAAACAAACAAACACAGACAGATAGACAGACACAGACAGACACACACAAACATACAAACAAACAAACACAGACAGATAGACAGACAGACACACACACACACACACACACACACAGATAGACACAGACACACACACACAGACAGACAGACAGATAGACAGACACAGAGACACACACACGCACTCACACACTCCGGACCCTTGCATAACAGGCCAGAGTAGGCTTCCTTTTCTCTCTCTCTCTTTTTCTCTGCTCTAATTTGTTCTCAAGCTTGATTGAGCTTCAGCACCCCCTGAGGGAGCATGTGTGCCCACAAACTGGAAAATGTGTGTTTGTGTGTGTCCATGTACAGCATGTCAACGTGTGTGTTTGTGTGTATTAATCCAGCTGTTCCTTTGATAAGCGTTAGTGTATTACTGTCAAAAGGGAGACGGGTTGTGTGTATGTATAGATATATTTTTTTAACCGTCTGCTGTATTAAGATGCACACACACAGTCCTCCTTGGAAAGCATTAAGACATCTAGACATATAGAGAAGCAGTGCTCTTCAGTACAGGCCCACAGGGTTGTGCCGGTGTGTGTGTGTGTGTGTGTGTGTGTGTGTGTGTGTGTGTGTGTGTGTGTGTGTGTGTGTGTGTGTGTGTGTGTGTGTGTGTGTGTGTGTGTGTGTGTGTGTGTGTGTGTGTGTGTGTGTGTGTGTGTGTGTGTGTGTGTGTGTGTGTGTGTGTGTGTGTGTGTGTGTGTGTGTGTGTGTGTGTGTGTGTGTGTGTGTGTGTGTGTGTGTGTGTGTGTGTGTGTGTGTGTGTGTGTGTGTGTGTGTGTGTGTGTGTGTGTGTACATTAATACGTAGCACTGCTATGGGTTGAGGAAGTGGTAGAGGAAGAGAGGAGGTCTATTAATGGAAGCTTGCTTCACATAACTGCTTCCCTCCCCTTCCTCCTCCCCCCTCGCCCCCACCTCTCTCTCTCCCTCTCTCATAGATTTCCCTCCTCTCAGCCTTCTCTGAACAATTGAATGTCCATCCAGGCTTTATCAAGCCCTGCTTGCCTGTGTGGGGGAGTTAAGATCTATGCATCCTCCCTTCCTGCCTCCTTCACTTCCTCTACTCCACCCCTCTCCTCTGTTTTCCTCCGCCCTCCTGCTCTTCATCTCCCCCCCCCCTCCGCAAGACATCCTTGAGATGGAATTGCGTGTGTGTGTGTCGTTAGATTGGATTTCAGGAACATTAAACTGTGCGTGTGTGCGTGCGTGTGTGTGTGTGTGTGTCGCCTCCAGTCTGCTGTTCACCAAGGTCAAGCTGGAGACGTTGTGTCGGGGCCCAGAGGATGCTCTGCTCACCTGTAAACACATGCTGCAGATCTGGAAGTCCTGCTACAACCTCACCAACCCCAGGTGATGCACACACACATGCACACACACACACCCCAGAGCAGGGGGCTAGGGGGAGGGCAGATGATGATTCTGCACAGGGTGTGTTGCTGGCCTGGTCTGCTAAGGGATGTACATACACACAGACACACACACACACATACATATGTAAGAACACACCACCAACATCAATAACAAAACAAACATTTTTGGACAGGATTTCTTTAGTTTAGGAGATGCGTGATTCTGTTACATCAGAGCGGGGAATCTAATACAACATATGACCCCACCAGACTGTGGGTGTGTGTGTCTGTGTGTCTTTTTGTGTGTGTGAGCATGAGTGATCTGACCTCAACCAAAGCCCCTGTGGCATCCTGGTACTAACTATCACGAGAGAAATACAGTATAAAAAGAAAGAGAGGGATGAGAAGAAACAGAAGTATTCTCTTTGGTTGTACTGCTGTATTCCAGACAGTGTTTGGCTGTCAGAGCCCAGACAGGGCCTCCCTTCAGACAGACTCCTGGGTCCTGGTTAGAGAGGACCAGGGAGGGTTACAGAGGCTGGAAGCCTCTCCTCCTAACCTTCCACAGTTACACCTGATTTCATCAGCCTCACAGCACTAGCGCTGAAATGTTCACATTCTTTCCTTTTCTCTCGCTGTTTCTTTTGTGCGTGCCTGTCGGTGTTCCTGTCTGACTGTGTTTTCTGTGTGCGCACGCCTGCTTGCTGTGTGTGTGTGTCTGCCTGCCTGCTGTGTGTGTGTGTGTGTGTCTGCTGTGTGTCTGCCTGCCTGCCTGCTGTTTGTGTGTGTGTCTGTCTGTGTGTCTGCCTGCCTGCCTGCTGTGTGTGTGTGTGTGTGTGTGTCTGCTGTGTGTCTGCCTGCCTGCCTGCTGTGTGTGTGTGTCTGTCTGTCTGTATCTGTGTGTGTGTGTGTCTGTGTGTGCCTGCCTGCTGTGTGTGTGTGTGTGTGTGTGTCTGTCTGTCTGTCTGTCTGTCTGTCTGTGTGTCTGCCTGCCTGCCTGCTGTGTGTGTGTGTCTGCCTGCCTGCTGTGTGTGTCTGTCTGTTTGTCTGTCTGTATCTGTGTGTGTGTGTGTGTCTGTGTGTGCCTGCCTGCTGTGTGTGTGTGTGTCTGTGTCTGTATCTGTGTGTGCCTGCCTGCTGCAGTGATTCAGGTCGGGGCAGCAGTCTGTTGGACAGAGCCATAGCTGACAGGAGACAGCTCAACGCCATGACCCTGCCGGACTTCAGTGACCCCGAGACAGGTAGCACTCACACACACACACACACACACACACACACACACACACACACACACACACACACACACACATACACACAGACACCAGCAGGCCCTCCTTCCTTCCTTAACCAGCTCAGTCCTAGTAGTTCTGTATTCACACACCTCATCTCACATGCAGCTACATTCACTTGGCTTCTGTTGAGCTTGATAACGGCTCATTTGTTTGAAGCAGGTGTGTAAGTGTTGGGGAGAGGTAAGGGGTTTCCCCAGGACCCAGGATGAGAGAGGCTGCCTTAGGGGACGAGAACAGTGGATGATGATGATGATGATGATGATGAAGCCCAGCCCAAACAAACAGCGAGCGCTCTCTCTCATCTCTTTCAGACCTGCAGAAACAGTCCTGCACCCAGTATAGAAACACTGTGTTTATCTCTCTCTCTCTCTCTCTCTCTCTCTCTCTCTCTCTCTCTCTCTCTCTCTCTCTCTCTGTCTCTGTCTCTCTCTGTCTCTCTCTCTCTCTCTCTCTCCCCATCTGTTGCCAAGGAAACGGCTCCAGCCTTCATATGGTGTTTATTCTCTGTCTCAGTCTTCCTCCTCCTCTTCCTCCCCACAATTCCTTCATTTCAACTGGTTTAATTATTCTCTTGTCTGTTGCCGTTTCCTGTTTGACAATGATGTCATTTCCCCCCCCCCCCCCCCCCCCCCCCCCAATCATCCGTGGTCATTCTCTGATTCTGCTGTTTTTTTTTAGCCTCTGGCTCCTCCTCCTCCCACTCCAGTTCGGAGGCCACCTCCCTCTCCTCCCCCTCCTCCCCTGTCTCTCCCGTCTTCCTAGTCCCCTCCCACAACCCTGGCTGTCCCAGGCCTCCCCCCTTCCTCCCTCCCCCCATCCCTCCCAGGTCAGACCCCACCACGAAGCCAGCTGTCCACACCCATGCTTTCTGCGACCACATCCCTCGCAGACGACTCTCCGGCACCAGTAATGCACAGTGCAAGGCCCCCGTTAGCCAATCGCACGGGTTGGAGTGTGACTCGCTGACCATTCACGGTTCTTAACCGATTAATCCCATTGGCTGGTTTGCATTCACCGCCGCGGTGGGCTGATCACGGACAGCATCCTGCCGCACTCACGAGTCTCCCTGTGTGTGTGTGTGTGTGGTTTTATCTGAAGGTAGTTTAACCACCTGGGTTTCCCTCTCACTGTGTTTCTCTCTACTCTTCTTCGCTAACCATTTTTGTCTGTTTTCTTTCCTGTATCTTTGTCTTTTCTTGTGTTTCTCAAGGCAGAATGCCAGACGCAAACATGCAGGGTTTTTACTCCATGTTTTCAGTTTGTAAGTAGTGATCCCTTTGTCCCCCTACTGCAGGGCAGACTGCCGCCTTAGCCTAGCAATCTGCCCCCCCCAGCCTAGCAATCTGCCCCCCCCCCCCCCCCCCCCAGCCTAGCAGTCTGCCCCCCCCCCCAGCCTAGCAGTCTGCCCCCCCCCAGCCTAGCAATCTCCCCCTCAGCCTAGCAATCTCCCCCTCAGCCTAGCAATCTGCCCCCCTCCCCCAGCCTAGCACCCTAGCAGCCCCAGCCAAGCACCCTTCCCCCAGCCTAGCTGACCCCCCTCCCAGCCTAGGACACTACCCACCAAAGCCAAGGACAGTGTCTCTACCCAAATAATAAAAGGCTGACAAACGTTTATGCAGAAAAAGAAATACCAATTCAGAATTTAAGCTTTGGATTGATCTAGTTATTTGGTTTGTCTTCTGCTATATCTTTACTTCTATTCATCTCTCTCTCTTTGTCTATTTTTTGTCTGTTGTGCTTCTTAACCTGCATGATCTTCTGGCTGTATCCAGGCTGGCTGCTGTGGGGAGTTTTCTGTTTCTGCGTGTCGGTTGTTTCCTCAGCACAGTCAGCAGTTTTCTTCCGCTCCAGGATTGGTTTAACCTCTAACCTTGTGGTCTTCGATTGACCTCACAACCCCGGAGAGCCTGCCGTCCTTTCAGCTCCCTCAAACGCTCAATTAGGAAAACCTTTCAGACCAGTCCAGCCGATCACCGAACGCTTAAACAAGCATGGTTGAACAGCTCGCTTGCTGTTTGGCTACAGTTACACCTAGTCAACACATAATATAGCTAGCAGTGAGAGTTAGGTCAGATGGAAGAGCCAGATAGCTGGAGATGGGTGTGGCCTGGTTAGCTTAGTCACAGTAGCCTGCTATGTAGAAGTGTGTTGTGGGAACGTTGGTGTGGTGTGTAGGGGGTTAGGCAGGCTAAGTGCTGCAGGGGGACAGAGATCTATAACGGGGTTTACAAGCACATTGTCCACTGGCTTCAGTCAATAACCAGGCAGACAGACAGCAGAGTGGTTCATTAGGAGAGGAGAGAGGAGGAAGAGAGAGAGAGGCACGTGCCCACACAAGAACAGAGAAGATGGAGGTAGAGAGAGTGTGTGGGGAGATGCAGTGTAGTACTTTGGAGATTTCATCACTGTACTTAGAGAAAAGAGAGTGCTTATGTGTTTGCCCTCAGATGTGTGTGTGTGTGTTACCAAAAGTGTTTCCTGCAGATAGAGAACCCACAGATTTATCCATACTCCCATTTCCCTAAATCCTCTTAGTCCCATTCCATCTTAAACTCTGTCGATTCTCCCCTCTGAAGGCCCCTATCAGCATCATCTCCCCAATGTGGATCTCCTCAGTGCCTAAACCCAGCCCGGCCCCCCGTCTCCGCCCCCCATTCTCCCCCAAAATCACCCTGACAAGCTCTGGAGATAGCAGCCTCCTCCATGCTAAATCTAAAGCTCTGTGTCTTTTCTAGAACACTTAAAAGTCTCGAATGTTCTAGAATGTTTAAGTCTTGAGTTCTAGAATTTAGCACACTATTTTGAGATTCTGAAATGGCAAACTCCCTACTTGCTAGATGAAAGCTTTATCGTAGAGATGAGTTCCTGCTAGTTCTTCACACACACTCACACACACCCTGACCGTGCAACATGCAGGATGATAACATCTAGGCTGTCTGTCTGAGGAGGTTATATCATCATGAGGTGATGAGGCGCTGTCTGCCGTACAAACACAGCTCTGTAGTACTGACCTGAGGACCCCCCCCCCACACACACACACACACTCCTCTCTGACCCCTGACCTGTCTCCCTCACCTGCAGGCTCCATCCACGCCACGTCTATAGCAGCCTCCAGGGTGGAGCAGGCCCTGTCGGAGGTGGCCTCCTCCCTGCAGAGCAGCGCCCCCAAACAGGGACCCCTGCACCCTTGGATGACGCTGGCTCAGATATGGCTGCACGCAGGTAACATCCCATAACTGTGTGTGTGTCTGTGTGGGTGGCACGGTAAGTGGAGGTTTTGGAAGGTTGTGTGTTTTTTTTTGTTTTTTTATTTCATAGCCAACCAAAGCATGTTCCTAGATCTAACTTGTTCCTGTTAGGTGGTCTAGTAGCATTAGCGTAGCTCCATGGACGAACTCTGACCATTTGGATTCCTCCTCCGTGATGGGCCTGCCTCCACCGCAGCCCTCACCAGCCGCCCACACTGACAGGCCTGTCCAGCCAGCAGCTTCTCTCTGCTCCTCCAGATACTCTCGCTGATGGACAGACAGATAGATAGACACGCATTAACACACTGTAGATCACAGTCGATGTACACCACCATGCCTGGGTGGGGAGAGGGAGTCAAGAAAGAGAGAAACAACCCTGAAAAGCCTTCAGGAGCAGAGGGAGCTGAACCCCACACTGGGTCCTCCTGAGAGAGAGCAGACCAGCAGATCTCTGTTACGATAGGGTTCATCTGTCTCTCTCTATGTCTGCCATTAGTCTTTGTAGAGTCGTTAAGAATCAGAGACCTTTTTCACAGAGACATAGTGAGACTACGGAGATTCTCCACCACAAGTAATCAGACGGTGAGATCTTCAGTTTTGTAGTTGAGACGTCCCCCCCCCCCCCCCCCCCCCCCGAGTAATAAAGCTGCCTCCATATCGTTTCCTGTTTGTTACTTCCTGTCTGCCTCATGCCAGGATCCTCATTTCCTGTGTTGCAGCATGGCGTAGGAAATAATCCTGTCACCTTGCAATCACCTGACTGACACACATATCTGTTGACGAGTGAATGAGTGAGTGAGTGAGTGAGTGAGTGAGTGAGTGAGAGAAGAAGAGAGAGAGACAGACAGAGTGTGTGTATAATTGTCTTTCTGTCACCGTAGCCGAGGTGTACATCGGCATGGCCAAGCCAGCAGAGGCGACAGCGTGCACGCAGGAGGCTGCCAACCTGTTCCCCATGTCCCACAACGTGCTGTACATGAGGGGGCAGGTGGCCGAGCTGAGGGGGAACACAGAGGAGGCCAAGCGCTGGTACGAGGAGGCCCTCTCCATCAGCCCCACCCATGTCAAGACCATGCAGAGGCTGGTGAGGGCACTGCTACACACACACACACGGACAGACGCTGTACACACCCACACACACGTGCATGGTGTTCAGACGGCCGATTTGAAAGGCACACGCACACACACACACACACACACACACACACACAGGGTATTCAGACAGGGAGTTAGGAAGACACATCCACACAGGCCAATATCCTTCAGTGGGCTCCCTGGGGTGTTAGTCTTTAGACTCACTATCTCAGTAGTAATTACCCAGAGTCCTTAGGGAGGACAGACAGAGGGCAGAGAATGGAGGGGAAAGAAGGAGAGGAGTGGAGTGGTGGAGGAGAAGTGGGTATGAGGATAGCACTCCTATTACTCCTATCTGGTCAGCATCAGACCCTCATCACATCTCTGGCTCTTCTCTCTCCTCCTTGCCCCTCGCTGGTCCCTGCAGGGTCTGATCCTGCACCAGCTGCAGAGGTACAGCCTGGCAGAGAAGATCCTGCGGGACGCCGTGCAGGTGAACTCCACAGCCCACGACGTGTGGAACGGCCTGGGGGAAGTGCTGCAGGCGCAGGGCAACCACGCCGCCGCCACCGAGTGCTTCCTGACCGCCCTGGAGCTGGAGGCCAGCTCCCCCATACTGCCCTTCACCATCATACCCAGAGCCCTCTGATCCCCACACACACACACACACACACACACACACACACACACACACTCACACGGAACTCACTCGTAGTTCATTGGAAGCAAGGCATCTCACCTCTACGTTGAACAGCTCGTTCCTGTAGTTTCTTTGTCTTCTCTCAAAGGTGCCAACATGCTTCCCCCCTGAATACAACACTTTGAACCGATTCGGGTGCTGTACCCTGCACCTCTCCTGCTGTCTGCTGTCTCCCACAGTTCTTTTGCTGTGCTGGTGACCCCTGACCCCGGCTACTTGGTGACATCATTGCTGGAGCACAGTTGGGCTTCATCCTGATGTCATGGACCTTATTGACCCGTGTGTTGACCAACAGTAATCGTTGTCCTACCTACTTCAGTGCACTGTGGTCGTCTCCACTCCCATAGTTGTTAATCTGACGTATGTGTGTCAGTTTGTCTGTGTGTGTGTGTACATGTGTGTGTATGAATGTAACAATGTGACAATAGTGTACAGCACGTGATTATATTTTGTCCAAGAGACCTATAAAGTTATAGACTATCACCTGACAGATGTATTTTATTCATGGTTGAATCCATTATGTGCATTCTACCTTTAGTCCTGCTGCTTTGGCAGGATGGGAAGCTCAGTGACTCACAGGTGTTTCGTGATTGGGTGTCGTTGCTACATGTATGAGTTCCTATAAGCTTGAATCTCATAGGTCACTAACATCAATGCCAAAACACAATAAGATGAATAGTTTTTTTTCTTTCTCTCATGATCTTTATTTTAAGTGTAGTTTTATTATGATTATTGTTTACAGAATTATTTCTACAACAGTTTATTGTTTCATGAGATGGTAAATGATCTGTAAACTTGACAGAGCTCAGAGGAGAGTGGTAGACCAGTGGCTGTAGAGTATGTACTGTATATTCTAAAGTAAGAACTGTCGTTTGGGAATAGAGTCCTACTTGTAGAAGGCATACTTGAAAATCGTATTTAAATTCAGTGAAGTGGTGGTGAACTTGAAAAGACAGCATATTGATCCATCCATCTTAACCATGCAAGATCAACCTTAAATTTAAAAATGATTCGTTTATGGAACCCATTTTTGGTTGATGGATTTTGAAGTTAATCCAAACCCTTCTGGAATCTATATATCTGATGTTGGTAGATGTGTGAGTTCAAAAAGAGTTACTGGGCTGGTCTAATGCAAGAACCCGCCTATCCACACACCCTGTGTGTCTCTTTCCAATTGGCCTGAGTTTTACCCTGATCTGTTTAGTCAGGGCGATTAAACTACAGCTTCAGTAATACTGTAATTGGAAAAACTGTATAATTATGTCAATAAACAGTGGTTGGATAAGAGACCAGTCGTTGGTTATTGTTCATTATAATTGATGGTGAAGTCTAGTTTCTTTCTGCTTTGTACCAATTTACCCAACGCACACAGACACACACACTGTCAGGACAGAGTGAGTTATTCTGGATGTTTCCTTCCTACGGTCCTTCAGGGGGGATTTGTAATAGAACTCGACTGGATAGACGAGAACATGACTTTTCTCTGCTCAGTCGACACCCATCCAATCATTTCAGATCAGTGGTTTTTCCAGGAAAGGCAGAGGAAGGGGGAGCCTTTTTGAAGGAGAGGGATCGGCTTGTCACAGTGTTGTTCCTCCTGAGGGGACCAGAGTCGACATTGTCCTGATGTGACTCGTGACCCGTCCGTCCTACAGGGGCGAGCCTGAAGACAGGCCACACCCCTCTCACGCAGTATCTCCCTGTCGTTCTGCACCTCCCCTCCCCCTTCCTTGTCCTCCTCTGCCTCACACTGTTTCCTCCTCATCCTCTGTCCTCATCCACACTCCTCTCATCTTCTCTCTCTCTGCTTCCTCACACATCCTCTGTTCCGTATCGTGTCTCATCTTTAGACATGAATACTTAACGACCTCCATGTCTCCCTTCTCTTCTTCCTCCAGCTTTCTTCTCGTCTCTTGTTCTCCCTCGTAATTGTTCCGTGTTCCCCGCATTCTGAGGAAAACATCAAAGATTGATGTTGCCCTTCTAGGCGCTCACAGAGCAGAAGCACCGTCGGCAAGAAGGGGAAATCTTGATGAAACCCAGACAGAGGCTGCTACTCGCTACTCCCATCCCCTCATTGATACGCTCGGCTCTGCCTTAATTACAGAGGGAGGGAGGGAGGGAGGGAGGGAGGGAGGGAGGGAGGGAGGGAGGGAGGGAGGGAGGGAGGGAGGGAGGGAGGGAGGGAGGGAGGGAGGGAGGGAGGGAGGGAGGGAGGGAGGGAGGGAGGGAGGGAGGGAGGGAGGGAGAGAGACATGACAGAGAAAGCCTCGGCTGCAGTCCCTCCCTCCCTCTTTTCTGTG
The DNA here is from genome assembly GCA_030340665.1 of Neosalanx taihuensis. Taxonomy (NCBI): domain Eukaryota; kingdom Metazoa; phylum Chordata; class Actinopteri; order Osmeriformes; family Salangidae; genus Neosalanx; species Neosalanx taihuensis. The sequence goes on along the minus strand of CM059296.1, from coordinate 12,694,657 downwards.
GGTCTGCTGCTAAGCGGATGTGAATGACACGTTGGCTGGAGTTGTACCTACCCCCCCCTCCTCCCTACACACACACACACACACACACACACACACACACACACACGCACACACACACACACTAACCCTGCAGTTCCCATCCTCAGTTCTGCTGCCTCATCCCTCTGCAGCAGCTGTCGCTCTGTCCTGCGCCTGTCTGCTGGCCTGACACTAATGCAGCTCAGCGGTCTGCTCCAGCCACTTACACACACACACACTCGCACACACACACACACTCACACACACACAAACTCGCATACACACATCATGATTTATGATAAAATGGCCGCCTGCAGCAGAGAAGGAAGAGTCACTGGGTTGTAAATGTAATTTAGTAACTACGTTATCAAAGAAATAAAACAGTGTGAGAGCCAGGTAGACCCTGCATGTCCACCTGCAGGGCACTTCACTTCCTGTCAGACCTCCGGTGGTAAATCTAGGGCCTATACACCCACCTTGACAGGACAATCCAATCAAACATGATTTATGTAGACCTTTTAACAAGCAATGTCAAGGAGGGCTTCACATACGCCCACAGACCTGTACCTAAACCCTCAGTAAACAGGGTAATATATAGAGTGAGGACAGAAAGCTCACCTAGCTAACCTATGTACCTACAGTGATGACAGTAACTAATAAAACTGCAGGTTCACGCATGAGGCCTACCAGGTTGTTGAGTTAGAGGAAGGAGTGTCTGACCGAGACCCAGATACAATCCTGTGGAAGCCAACTGTAATATTCTAGGTGCATAGAGTTAAGACTTCTGCATCTTTACAGTGACATTAACCTACTAGTAACGATAATAAGAATCATATTAATTAGTTGCATGTGATGTAATAGCGCCTTGCGATGTGTGTATGCAATTATACCAAACGAACAAGTAAGTGTTTCTTAGATAAGGGAAAGGAACTAAGTCTACCTCTCTGGAGAACTGGGCTGGACCAGGAATAGAGGTGAGACTGCTATTAATAGAACCTTCTGGGGCTTCTCTCGCTGTCTGTTTTTCTCTGCCATGAAAGCTCAACAACACCTTAAGTACTGCTTTACATTATATTGGGTGCAGTTGTTGCCTGGCAACATCGCTCCCTGTAGGAGAGACTTTTCTGAGAAACTGTGCTTGATGATTAACCACACCAATTAACACTAGACTAAACCTCCACCTCAGTGGCGTGTGTGTGAGCAAATGTGCGTATGTGTGTGTGTGTGTGTGTGTGTGTGTGTGTGTGTGTGTGTGTGTGTGTGTGAGTGAGTTTGTGTGTGTGTAACCCAGGAGGCTGTAGCCTGGGTCTTTCTGCCCAGGGGGTACTCAGAGCTGTGACATGGTAGGACAAAGACTGTCAGGGGCCCCACACTCGTGCTAATCCTCTGATGACAGACTGCAGGCACACACACATAGGTGACTCTCACCTGACCCTCCTCCACACACACACACACAACCCTCACCTGTATACACACACTAAAACTGGCAACGCTCACCTGCTTACACACACACACACACACACACTCAAACTCATCATCTGAGGTCACAGGCAGGGGATGCAACTTTCATGTCTGAGCGCACACACCCACACACACACAGACACACACACAGACACAGAGACACATAGACGCAGTGACAGGCTGGTCTGACCAGGAGCATCATGTTTCTCTGATGTCAGTCAGCCAGGAGGCTCTGAACTCTCTAGTAGCCTGGCCCTGCCTCCACCCAGCTCCCTGCCTCCACCCTGCTCCCTGCCTCCACCCAGCTCCCTGCCTCCACCCTGCTCCCTGCCTCCACCCTGCTCCCTGCCTCCACTCTGTTCCCTGCCTCCACCCTCCACCCTGCCTCCACCCAGCTCCCTGCCTCCACCCAGCTCCCTGCCTCCACCCTGCTCCCTGCCTCCACCCTGCTCCCTGCCTCCACTCTGTTCCCTGCCTCCACCCTGCCTCCTGCCTCCACCCTGCTCCCTGCCTCCACCCTGCTCCCTGCCTCCACCCTGCCTCCTGCCTCCACCCTGCTCCCTGCCTCCACCCTGCTCCCTGCCTCCACCCTGCTCCCTGCCTCCACCCTGCTTCCTGCCTCCACCCTGCTCCCTGCCTCCACCCTTCTCTCTGGGCATCAACATCAGACTGACCTCT